>JAMPIV010004146.1:210000-642500 GCA_024509875.1 Oreohelix idahoensis | reverse complement strand
AATAAAATATTGAATATTTAAACTTAATCACATTATACGGGCAGGCTGAAAAACGTTTAAAGTTAGATTCTTAAAAATATATTTGGACCGTACTTCCGATTGGTCGGATGCGGCTCTATATATAGAAAGGGGACTTAGGGAACTTCGCCAATAAATTTTTAAAAAATACCAAGCTGCATGAATCGTGCGCAAACTGTAATGCAAAGTCTTTTGCCGATGAGAGCTAGAAGCGGACCTAGATTCTCATTGAAGGCTTGTTCAGCTTGTGTGTATTATTGCCTGAGGGTAAGATATATATATATATATATATATATATATATATATATATATATATATATATATATATATATATATATATATATATATATATATATATATATATATATATATATATATATATATATATATATATTTGTATATATTGTTAATTATTTACCTGTGTATACTCGCCTATGTGTTCGGTGGTGTGTAGAAAGTGAAACTATAGAACGAGTGTGCTGGACTTGCCTCCAAACGTGTGTAGTGTTAAAGACGAAAGCCAGCTTTAAAAAATGTGTAGAATTGTTGCTAAATTATGGCACAAATTAAGACATTAAGTTTGAATAGGGTATTTGAATGAGTATTTTCTTCTGGAATTACACAATGTTCACCACCATGGGATATGAGTACAGGAATTGTTAACATGAAGTAATCAAGTTGTCACTTACTATTGTGTACTTAACCAAAACATTGTATGGAAGCCAATCATGGGCTAAGGATTCTATCATAGGATATTTACAGAAAAGAATAATCACATGGAACTGGCTGTAGAAAAAATGAGTTATATGTCCTGTGCAAACTATTAGCACAATAACTGATGAATGATAAGATGTGGTGTTGTGTGTGGTTGAGTGGACTGGTGCAAGAACCTACATGGAATGCGTTTATCCTTTATTCCAGGTTTTGTCTCGATATTACCAAGTAAGCAGCATCCACAGTTGAGGAAGTCTGTTGGTGGCTAGTGCTCTACATATATTAAGAGCTATAACCAGTATTTCTCATCCAGGAGCTGTAGTGTGTGTGGTCATGACTTGTTGAGTGAAGATCATCATCATCTACAGAAGTTAAGTGGACTCTAAGTTCCACTGTACAGCAAATCCAGCAACCAATAAAACGTATAAAAACCACAACAACTAATAAACATTGTGTGATGATATCTAAAGGACATTTATTCAATTAAGTAAAAACTACAGTCCAGGGACATTGATTATATAAAATATAAAGAATCTGAATATACACAGGGAGAAGACAAAGATAATGAGAATAAATGCAGGTAATGATAACAGGGTTGAACTTGAAGATACATCAATACAAGATGTAGAATCGTACACATATCTTGGTAGCAATATAGACAAAGTTGGAGGGACAGACAGTGATATCAAATTAAGAATACAAAAAGCAAGAGGAGCTTTCATTGCATTGGGAAATATATGGAGATCAAGAGAAATCGGATCCAACACGAAAATAAGAATCTTCAACTCAAATGTGAAGTCAGTCCTATTGTATGGCTCTGAGACATAAAGAACAACAAAGACAACTACCAAAAAGCTACAGACTTTCATAAATGGGTGCTTGCGTAGAATAGAGGGATTAAAATGGTATGACAATGTTACCAACGTGGAACTGATGACAAGAACTAGACAAGTGCCTGTGGAACAAGAGATGAGAAGATGACGATGGAGATGGATAGGACACACACTGAGGAAACCTGTTGATAGCATTACAAGGCAAGAGAAGGACAAGAGAAGCAGAGGTAGACCAAGAAGCACATGGAGAAGAGAGCTGGAAACAGTGGTGAAAATGATGAGGAGAACGTGGAAAGAACTTGAGATGATGGCACGTGACAGGAGGACTTGGCATGTGTTTGTTGAAGACCTATGCTCCTTTGGGAGTGGAGGGTTATGAATGAATGAATGAATGAAACCTCTCGCGACACCATGCCATATCCTTGTGAAGCGTACCATCAGCTCAAAGTCTTCTTACGTCATATCCTCATGTGGCGTGTCACTAGCCTCAAAGTCTTCCCACGCCATATTCTCATGTGGCGTGCCATCATCTCAGAGACTTCACATGCCATACCCTAATGTGGCATGCCATCAGCTCAAAGTCTTCCCATGCCATATCCATGAAGCGTGCCACTAGCCTCAAGGTCTTCCCATGTCTTCCTAATCATTCCCATGTCTTCCTAATCATTTCCATTTCCCATCTCCATCTGTTTTCGGTCTACCCGTGCTTTTCTTACCCTGGGAATTCCAGAACAAGGGTTGCCTCGTAATACTATCAACAGATTTCCTCATTCGGTATCCTATTCATGGCCAGTGTCTTCTTCTCGTCTCTTGTTCCAATGGAACTTGTCTGGTTATTGTTTTCACCAGTTCCACATTAGTGACATTGTACCATTTCAATCCTTCTATTTTACGTAAGCATTCATTTACGACATTCTGTAACTTCTTAGTTGTTCTTGTTGTTCTTCATGTTTCACAGCTATACAATAGGACTGGCTTGACAGTTGAATTGAAGATAGGAATCCTGTTCAGGTACAAGTTTTTATCCAAAATATATCGTAGTTGACTTGTATTTTAGTAAATTATTTTGAACACCACAAACAACAACCAAAATCTGGCTTGTTGATAAATTTGATACGAGTATATTTAATGATTAAATGGTTGTCTCGGAAACCTACCCCAGAACATCTGATCCTGTATGTGACAATGTTGATGGATGTCGCCTTGGCATCTTGACAATCTGAAAAGGCAAAGTAGATTATTACTATACAACTGTTTTTCATCAAACATCTTACGTTTTATTTCATGTGAAAAGAATACACCACGCACATAGCTTTGTAATATCAAAATAAACAAAATACAACTCTTTTTTTTTACCTATTTATGCTCACTGCCACAACCATGCATTGTTGGATAGAAGCACGCTGATTTCCTTACATGTTGAAACCGATTAAGAAAATACCCGTTTCGAATAAGAAACATAAATTAATCAAATATGCCGAGTATGGGTATGGAGCCGGTTACCCCATCGTGTAAAAAATTTAAACCACAAAAAACTTCAACAAACATGGACAAGTCAATTAAAGAAAATAAAACACAAAATTCCACGATAGGGGAAGGTCCTCTCGCAGGGAGGTGTATGATGCAATACAGAGAAAGCCGAAAGGAGTCTGTGTTACTGACTAACCTTCTTTCTTCTAGGAGAACTTCCATATTTGGCACCTGGAATGTTCGGACATTAAACGAACAAGGGAAAGTGGCACAAACAGCAGCAGAAATGAAAGAATATAGAATCGAGGTTCTGGGACTGTGTGAAACAAAGTGGAACGGGGTAGACAGGAAGTGCTGTCCTCATGACATGAAGACGAACGTTCACACCACAGGGGTTGCTCTTATGTTATCTAAAGAAGCACAGAAAGCACCCATTGAATGGGAAGCCGTTGGACCCAGAATAATAACAGCTACTTTTAAAACAGCTAAAAAGAAAATAACTGTAAATGTCATCCAATGTTATGCACCAACTAATGACAAAGAATAGTCTGTGAAAGAAGCATTGTATACTAGACTACATGAAATTATGGAAAAGGTAAAAAGAAGAGACATCACAATTTTGATGGCTGACATGAATGCAAAGATTGGTACAGTCAACACCGGCTTTGAAGAAGTCATTGGAAAACAGGGGCTAGGAATAATGAATGAAAATGGGGAACTATTCTCAAACTTCTGTGCTTAAAATCAACTGGCTATAGGAGGAAGCATGTTTCCACATAAGAGAATACACAAGGCAACATGGATATCACCAGACCATAGAACAGAAAATCATATTGATCATATATGCATTAACAAGAAGTTTAGATCATCATTGCAGGATGTAAAGCTATATATATAGAGGAGCAGATGTGGCATCAGATCACCACCTTCTGATAGCCAAAGTAAAAATGAAACTCAAGAGATATGCAACAATGCAAAATTATAGACAACAATTTAATGTAGGACATCTGAGAAATCATGAAACAAGAGACAAATTTGAGGTCACAATATCCAACAAATACCAAGTGCTCCAACAGCTGGAAGATGTAGAGAATACAAAAGACTATTGGTATGGAGTGAGACATGTGAAGAAATACTGGGGAAAAGGGAACGACAACAAAAAGCACGGATAACAACAGAAACCATCAATAAGATAAAAGACAGAAAAAACAAGAAAGCAGATTTAAACACAAGCAGAACCAGAAGTTCCGAAACCAAAGCTCAAGAAGTGTACACAAAAGCAAACAAAAAAGTTAAAAGAAGTATCAAAAGAGACAAGAGGAAGTGTACTGAGGAGTTGGCAAGAGAGGCAGAAGATGCTGCAGCCAAAGGAAATATGAAAGAACTGTATAACAGCACAAAGAAGCTAACAGGGAAATACAAGCAAACAAGTTGCCCCATAAAAGACAAGAATGGAAAAATTCTCAGCAATATACAAGAGCAAAGGAAGAGGTGGACAGCATATTTTAAGGACCTTCTCAATAGACCAGCTCCACAAAACCCCCCGGACATCCAGCCAGCAGAAGAAATAAAGAAAGCCATAAAGCTTCTTAGAGATGGAAAAGCGTCTGGACCAGATGGCATTCCAGCAGAGGCCAACAAAGCAGATATCGACAAGGCTACAGAGATGTTATATAAATTACTTGGTATAGTCTGTGAAAAGGAAGAGATACCAGCAGAATGGAAGGAAGGATATCTGGTTAAGTTGCCTAAGAAAGGAAATTGACAAGAGTGCACAAATTATAGAGGTATAATGTTACTATCAGTGCCAGGAAACGTGTTAAATATGATTATCCTTGAGAGATTAAAAGAGTCCACAGACAAGAAACTGAGAGATGAACAAGCAGGTTTTCGACAAAACAGATCCTGTACAGACCAGATAGCCCCTTTGAGAATAATAGTTGAACAAAGTCTGGAATGGAATTCACCATTATACATCGGATTTGTGGACTACGAAAAGGCATTTGACAGTGTAGATAGAGAATCACTTTGGAAATTGATGAGGCATTATGGAGTTCCCCTGAAGATCATTAATTTAATAAAGAAAACATATGAAGACGTGACATGCAAAGTTCTTTATGAAGGACAGCTTACAGAACCATTTGGGATAAGAACAGGAGTGCGACAGGGATGCCTCTTGTCTCCATTTCTTTTCTTATTAGCAATAGAGAACATCAACAACACACAACAGAAATGGAATCCAGTGGACTCTGACTAAGCAGCTGGATGATCTGGATTTTGCTGATGACTTGGCTCTTCTGTCCCATAGCCGTAATCAGATGCAGGACAAATTGAAAACACTCGATTAGAGGTCACAGCAATTGTGTCTGATAATACACAAGGAAAAGACAAAGATAATGAGAATAAATGCAGGTAATGAAAACAGGGTTGAACTTGAAGAAGAACCAATACAAGATGTAGAATCGTACACATATCTTGGCAGCAATATAGACAAAGTTGGAGGGACAGACAGTGATATTAAAATTAAAAAAAAAAAGTTTCTACGTTACGTGATGTCAATCAACAGGACTACTGAGGCATGTCTCCTGGAAGAAACTGCACTCAAAAGACAAGCCGCCTCTACAGAAATGCAAGAGGAGTACTCACGTGGACATTGAATCCGTGTTTCAAAAGAAAGCAGAAAGGATTACCGCTCGTGCTCAAACATGTTTGCGAACGGCGAAGATTCTCTCCCGCTGGTCCGATGCCAGGTGCTCTTACGCACCCATACATCAATTGTTGTTGGTCCAATGAACTGCAGGGTGGGTGTCTGACCGAGTAATAATGGGGTTTACTGCCCCGTAGAACCACATGAAAAGAACGAAATACAGAGAGGCAGTGACTGTAGAAAAAAAAACTAAGAAGAAAAGAAAAAGAGAAGGGGCGGGTTGAAAAATGGGAAGTAACAGCCATTTCGCCACAGTGAGTAACAAATGAAGACTCTCATTATTAATGTCTGAATAATTTATGACGATATTATTATCTTTCTCATATTTATTGAATGTAGCTTTGACCAGACGTATTTTTTGTATTCTTGACGTACGCCATTCTCTGTTATTATGTGTCGAGAATATGAAACATTTTTGACTTGTTCTATTATATTTTCCTTTACTCTCACTTTGAAAGGCGTTTTCTTATTTGTGTTGCTAATTGTCATTGTGGCGGTATTGCCTCCCCTGCTTTGCAGTAGTGGTCCAACAGTGGCCAAAACTCAAGAGTATCTAATATGGGCTTCAAAGGTGTCTACCTTCGCACAAGATTACTCTTGACAGAGATGTAAATATAAGAAACAAAACGCTTCTATCTTCCGGGAGTCTTCACAAGATATTCAGAATAAGCAAGAACAATGCTGCTTTAGCTGAGTATGTTAACTCTGTAATTCTGCCGACGCTTTTATGAAGGATTTAAGCACTTATTAATTTCAGCTCGTTCAAGCCCCCAACTCTGATTGACTTAGTGGAATTATTTTATTCTAGTACAGCTCTGGTTAGAGTGTTTGTAGTAAATTGACTGAGACAAAGATGCAGTAACTTTAAAATGATTAAATCGAAGTTAAATTTGTATAATTACAAATAACAAAATTTAATAATCATGTAGCGAAAGGTTTTCCTAATGTGATGATAGTGGTAGAGAAGAGGTAGAATCTCTCTCCAGAAAGTATGAAGTTCCAGTGCCCGAGAAGTACACTGGTATCACAATTGAGTCACGGCTGTGAATACTCTGAGCTGGACAATAGATTTAGGCTTCAGAAGTATACGGTGCCACTTTCGCTATAGTAATCCTATGTGATAATATAATTAGATTAGAAAATGTAACTCAAAATTTAACAGTTAAAAATTTACCAAGTCAAATGAGTACAATTTCATAATTTATTATGTACATCTATATATTCTTGTAATGAGAAATGGGTGTTGGAAGATGGTAAAATGTATGATTATTTATAGTTACAAATTAAAATAAATAATAGTAAAAGTCTTGGATGAACCTTCCACTGAAATTAGAACAGTCTGTCACAGTATTTTTGATATTTATCTTGCTATCCCTAGCTGTTATCATCATCGACATTCGCTTTAGAAACTGCTCACGGGATTTGTTGGATTGAATACAGCAAAACTCATCTTGTGTTTGTTCGAGGTTCCTGAGACACACTGATGATCAGGAAGACTTTCCTTCAGCCCGCCCTATAACTACGGGGGACTAGGGTGTTGAAGACTGGTTGACCTCTAGGCTTCAGTTAGCAGGATCAACGGTCCTCAAGTATCTAGTTTCTCGATCAGGAATGATCATAAAACTTGATCATAAAAACCTGGAACAAAAGGTAATAGGTGGCCATGGTGTTCCAACAATCTCACCCACCACTGTTGTTCATGAGGCGACCATGTCTTCAGTGTTTGTATATAAATGAATGATTCATGGTAGTATGTTACAGAGACAGCATGATAAGATACTGTCCACTGTGCAGAAATACATGAATAAATCACATGTTATGATACATGGGTACGATATAACCTTTGCCTTCCACTTATGGATGCCAAGTCACTTATGTACTTGCTGGTATGTCGTAAGCTTCCAGGCAAGAACTAGCCATGATATATTTGGCTAACCAATTAATGGTTATGCTTCCTGACAATGCCGGTGGAGGTTATCTCTGGTTAGCGTCATTCCCTTTTTATTATGTCTGATGCAATTAAATCGTAAATAAAATCTGAAATGAAATGATATTAGTCATACATATATCTTTAATAAACTTACATACCCTCTTAGGATTAAAAAGCACCCGGTGAGGCTATATTGGTTGACGTTAATCTGCCCTGCATGCAGTGTGAAAAAAGACTTTTCTCCCAGATGCTGTCTTCCAGTTTCTCACTCTGGCTTCTGGATTTGGTGTGTGTGATTTTAAACGCGCCGCTCTGTCCTTATATTTGGCCTTCTCTCCCGTACTAGAAAGCACCCTCTGAAATCCGATAAGATTTTCGTTTCATCTCCTTGTTTGAGGCGATCTGTGCTTTTTCTGTACTTGTTTTCTTTTATTTTCACTACACACTTATATCCTTCCTTCATTCCTAGGTATCCTTTCATTTTCCCCATATGAAGCTTTCATTCTATCCTAGTTTTATTTCAATCCGTTTAGGTATGTAGTTACAATAAATTTTTAAAGATTATTAGTTAACTTTTAGCAGATGTGGTGACGATGAAAAATGTTAATTATTTTTTAAAACTATTTATATTTGAAGAATAACCTTTTGGATATCCTTCACAGTCTATCTCCTCTTGTGAATTATTATATTTTAAATGTCTTACAACCAGGCTTGCTCTTGTGGCTTTAAATTTTCTTTCCTGTAAATGCAAACTTTTAAAGTCGGCCATTCCTATATTCGCTATTTCCGCATTCTTCAATACCGTTCCGGCTAAACGTAATTCACATTTTTCCGCCCACTTCAAAACTTCAAAGAAAGATCAGCCGCGTGTTATTCTTGCGCTGTGTGTGTGTGTGTGTGTGTGTGTGTCGCGGTACACATTTTTCACCAACAAGGCAAGTGGTACCAATCTCGCTACAATGTTAAGAGCTGGAAAATAATTAAAATAGTTATCAAGCAAGAAATGTTATCATCACAGTCGTTATGGATTGTGACATGTTACAAGAAGTTCAAGTGGCAGCATAGATTTGAACTTAGCTGCCAATGACCTTAAAACCGAACCCCTGCAGACCCGAGTGGAACAGACCCAGTTACGATGGTTGCCCATCCAGAACGGGAGTTGACTGGCTGTCACCGTTAGTTTTGCTAGGAGCATTACAAGTGCTCAAGCAAGGATTATATAAACGGTGATTTGGTTTTGGTGAAGTGGGAAAGTATAAAAAATGGTTTGAGAAATATGAATGGATTTGAATAAAGACTATTTGTCTTGCTAGAAGGGAGATAAAATGAGTAAAAGGATGCTTTGATCAAAGGGAGGAAACTCAGAAAATTAAGGTCAGGGGAGGAAAGTGCTTAATTACACTTAAGTAGGTTTGGTGAGTCAGTAATTATGGTTGAGAAAATGTGCATATAAGAATTTTTGTAGCAAGCTTTAGAGAAGACAATATAAGGTTAAGTCAAATCATGCAAAGGGAGACAACGGGGAATTAACTCCCTTATATGATTTAGTGAGCTGAGAGAAAAAATATGCACGAGAAAAGACTGAGTGAAGTTTAGAAGGATAACGGGCGACACTTCACTGAGTTGTTTACACAGCAAATAAGCGTGAACATATTCCAGCTGAGTGAAAATAAGGCGGACTAATCATTTTTAACGGTAAACAAGGACAGATCAGCTGATAATTATATTTTAAAGGAGAACGCATTTAGACACGCGAGTGAGCGGTCGCATGTTTGAGTAGCCAGTCCTAGTTAAGGCACCAAAGCGGCAAGAATGTGTTTCTGCCGGGCACTCAAGTTCAAACTCTGTGGGAGACAGAATGTTTTCTTCTGAAGATTCTTTTAGATCTAGTGTGAGTAGTAGAAACCATTCAAATATGAAAGACAAAGCTGTGATTAAAGTATAAGCTTAGTGTTAAGGTGTGATATTAAGCAATATGAGTGTTGTGAGGATTCTGTGAAACCAAAGTAAGTAGGTCCTTTACTCACATACTTGATAGACGTTGAAATAGTATAAGAATGATTTCAGAAGCTGAGATAAAATATTACATGGTTAACGACGCTTCCAACTAAGTAAATGCATGATAACAAGAAATTAGTCTGAAGCTACACAATTGACTATGAGTTGGGAACATAAGACTAAGTAAGCACCTGAGAAGATTTACAGAAGAACATTGATCTGATAGCCGAGCTGGGCTATTGCATAATGAACTTTGAGATATCGTCTGCTATAAGTAAGACGAGTAACGAATTGAAGGGTGATTTCATTTACAAGATGAATCATTTGCTCTCTAGCAGGTATATGTATATGGATACTGCAACAGGTGTACCCAATTTTTTGATTGGCATATATGAATTATAAAATGATTGTATTATGATTAATATGAGTTAAACCTGTCAGGATTAGTGGAGGAGAGAAACAAACTCAGGAAAGAGTTGATGAAGGGCTTGGGAGAAGGCAGAATAAATAAGATAGCCTTAAAGGAAGAAAATATGTATAAACCATATCTGAAAATGTTCTCAGGCAGAGAGCTATATATATATATATATATATATATATATATATATATATATATATATATATATATATATATATATATATATATATATATATATATATATATATATGTGTGTGTGTGTGTGTGTGTGTGAATGTGCTCAAGAGGAATGGGCCATACAAGAGGCAGTTATGAAATGTTTGTACCTGGAATTTGTACCACATGCCTCCTGTTATGATGGAATTTTGATATGTAAATAAACCACTTATTTTTATGGAACACCTCTCAAGTTGGGTTGAGTCTCTAAAAGGTTGTTGAGTGATAGAGTAAAGAAGAAAATAGACATAAAGAAATAACCACTATACGAAGTCGTCACTAAGTAACAACAGAGAAGGGATGGAACGAGTTTAGGTTGGAAGCTTGAGATATATATCATCCAGGAGTAGTCAACTCTGGCGGTGATGGCCAGTACTAAGATATACTCTTACTTGGAAGATAGGTCAATAGATCAAATTGACAACTTGAAGATACGACAACTAGGCCTGCCCTCTGTCACCTAGTTCGACTACCACCAACGGTCACATCTTTACTAATTGGTACCTTATTGGACCAGTTTCAAAAACACCCAGTCTTCAGATTGACTTAGGCACGGTTACACATCTTACTAATTGGTGCCGTAACTAGTTCTCACTCAGGCACGGTCACATGGCTACCACGACAAATAGGGGAAAGCAAAAGCCATAGATGTAGACCTCCAGGACTACCCAGCGCTTGCTGGGAGGACAACATCAGACAATCCCTGAAAGACCGAGGACTAGATAGAAACCATGCCAGAATAGAAGACAGCCGATAGGACAGTTTAGCATTCTCTCTAGTAAACCTCTATACCCCAAGGTAGAAGAAGAAGGACTAAGTAAGTAAGTTTTACAAAATAGTTATTCGAATTCAAATAGGACTTTCAAGCGATGTCATTCAAGAAGACATGTTGACTTTGGTTTGGGTTTAAGTACCATCTTCATTGCACATGGACAACTCCATCAATGCTCTGTACTCCTCCCTGAGATATCACGAGGAGAATCTCATCACAGTGCATGAACTCCGTAGCACCGGTGAGGATCCACATATATGTATACTGGAATCATACTTTCTATAAATATTTTTCCGAAAAGCCAAGCATCCGATCTCCCCACCCATGAGGTCAGGGGTGAGTAAGAAATCATCAGGACACACTGGTTCTAAAAAAACATTTCTATTTAATATATTCTCTGTTCAGTGAACGGAACCCGGTACCATTAAAATTAGAGGCGGACGCCATACCTCTTAGCCACTGTGATATGGCGTGCCCTATCTTTATCGACCTGTATCTTTTTTGGTAATCTCTCTTAATTTATTTCTATTCCGTTTTGTTCTTTCATAATTTTTAAAGTCAATCAATCAATACCCTTTAGCTCCCCAAAGAGCATAGGCCTTAAACAAACACATGCCAAGTCTTCCTGTCCTGTGCCATCCGGTCAAGTTCTTTCCATGTTTTCCTCATCATTTTCACCTCTGTTTCCAGTTCTCCTCCATGTGTTTTTTGGTCTACCTCTGCCTCTCTTTCCCTGTGGATTCCAGAACAAGGATTGCAATTTTTAAAGTAGTCTTTCAAAATCACTGCTTGCACCTAGGGGTATTTTTAAAGACAGCTGTGTTTTATTTTGCCAACTTACATTATCATTTGAGAACACAACTGGCTTGTTAGACAAGTATTTTTTGACGTGGGAGTCGTCCGGTGTGGCCAAAAAAGTAATTCTTTTGACACCTAATCTCTTGTTTCAACAAAACAAGTCCCACTACACTGGAACTATAGGACGCTTCAGATGGTTGAGAGAGGCATGTTGTCTACAGGTCTGGACAATGAAAGAGATTAAGAAGCCGCCCCCGCCAGTAAAACGACACAAGGGACTTCACGCGAGCGTCAAAAAGACAGAGTTCTTTGTGGCACTCGGGGCGAATGCTTTCTGTAGCCAGCTGCCAACTCGAAACTACGGTTGTTCTCGCAAACGAAAATGCAGCATGAAGAAAAGAGTTGGTTGCAAGATCCCACAACATTTTTAGCAACTGATGTGTACTAAAATGGCACACGAGCAAGACAATATCGCAAGCAAAAAGGGACTCCTGGTTACTGAATTTCAGGGCGGAGCTTAAGGACACAGTCAATAGCTTCTCACATATTGGCGACCTAAAATATAACGACAAGTTCGTCAGAAGTAAGTTCGGATTTTCAAACACACATGAAGCATAGAGTTTTGACACAGCCTGTTCTATGATTTCATTCCTGTGTGAATTCGTGATTCATGTCTGTGAAGTTTAATTTTATAAAGTGTTCTTATGGAATTTGCAAAGAGAAAAGGAGGGTAGTAAATTTTGGAACAATTATTATTTTTTTTCTTTCATTATTTAATTTTGCTTTTTGCACTTAATTTCATAGCTAAATGTGCTAAAGACTGGGTTTTTTACATTACTTCTATTCGTAAATGATTAATCAAATCCAAAATTTTTCTTCTATGATAATAAAAAAAAGTAATTCATGGGTATATACTTCACATTCATCTAGATTATTAGATCGTCATTACAGACGTACATGGGCACGCACTTTCAGATGCAATATATTTAACACTTCACAAGTAGGCCTCATGTCATATATCATTATAAGAGAATTAAAAACATCAGTAGTGAGGAATAAGGTAAAAAGAAAGTCAACTATTGATATTAAATGTGAAACATATAAAGCGACTTTTGCGTCTTTCGTCCTGCTGAAGTTTGAGTCTACACATTACGTGTTTGGCGTCTAATAGGAAAGAAGCTTGCAAAGTCTACGTCCGGAAAGGAGAATTAACAATTAAGGACACCAAACTTCATAAGTTATTTGGAAAATTTCCAAGCCCGAGTTTTCGACACGTTGGTGGCGTAGCATTTATTCACCTGGATATTAAGTGTTCACAAGTTGATTCGCATATACATATGTCAAGTTCAACTCACTCGGCAGCTTACCATCTGAGTTGTTCAAGCACGCACATGTCGTTTATCATATATCATGTTCTGCTAACTCAGAAGCGTATTTCCTTAATCAAGATTATACAATCACAAGCTGATGATTCTGTACACATCAAGAGTACTTAGTCACAAGTTCATTCGCCAAGATATCAAGCTCAAACCACCAAGTTCAGCTTTTCACTACGTCAGTGCATGAAGTGAATTCATCCGCTCTCATTGTGTATTGCACGACGTAAATTCACTCAAACAAGCTTCATTGAACAAAGCCCACTTTGTAACAGTAGCTCATTTCAGGATGAGCTCCAGTCTAGTCAGTGCCTTTTCAAAATCAGACATCATACACTTTTCTGAAACAACTGTAAACGGGTTGTCAAAATTAAATTAGACAGATTTTCAAGCATTAAATAACACTACATCTTACAAGTTCCAACAACGACCCATAGAAGAGTTTTAGCTATACTAACTCGTCTTGGAGATAACCCACACGACATAGTATACACCTATATGAGATTGTCTATTCTTAACTGTTTATAATAATACTGTGGAGGAAAGCTGAGAGATACATGGACAGTGTGACGGAATTTTAGTTGTGTCCTTTTACTGCATTTCTTTCACTCTTACTTTCTTCATTTATTTCTTAATTTTTCGCATAGAAACCTGTCCCATCGCCGCGGCTTAGATATGTTGACCTCTGTTCATACTGCGATAGTGTTGTTTCACAGCTTATTGACCATCCTTAAGGTTTAATTATAATCGCTTAAGTTGTTAAACCAGATTGACTTCCTACGGTAACCGTGAATATGTCCGTCTAGGGGCATTGTACGCTACTTAAGCGATCAGACACCGGCAGAGAATACAGAAGGTAGGCCAGATGTTGTCTGCCATATGTCACAACTTATCCTTCTGATGACCAGGAAAGTGCAGATGATAATTGCTTAATTCATTATCGTCCAGAAACCAGACTGGGTAGTCAGATTAGCGATGACACTATCTACAGGCGAGGTTACAAATTGTAATCGAAAAGGTTGTCTAAGAGGGATGGAAGAAGTCGGGCCATATATGGGAGATGAAGTCATGCGTTTAAATTTTAATATGATATTTTAAAACACGCGGGGGAAAGTAAAATAACTGACACCCGACCAATTACATTCTGCTTATGGATTGGATCACAGGAGAGTCAGAAATAAACATTTATTCCGATTAGAAACGCCAGGTGATAACGTGGGCAGGAAAACTGCAATATAACTTAGCTAATTCGGTGGCTAAAACATACTACATTCCAGAATCGTCAAAAGTAGACAGCTCGGACTGAAGTCAGGAAAAGCATAGAGTTAGGATTCTGAACTTATAGGACTGGACAAAACACGTAGCGGAACTCCTTCTGATCACTACAGCAAGGACGATTTACCTGTTAATATAGAAACCGGACTCCTACAGGACTTACTTCGAAAGTCACAGAGGGATTCTAACTAGAAATAATACCACTAACGCGTGTTCTAGTCATCTTTATCAAGTTGCCAAGACTATTCTACTGAGCGAGAAGTCAAGAGTTCCCAACTAATTTGGGGTAAGTTGGAACACATATTTTATACTTTGAAATTGCAAGTTTTGAACTTACTGGTGGTTATACCGGTCCATACGAGGCTGGCAATACCAGCATGTGAAAATTATTTATTCATGAACCACCACAACAAAACGCTGGTGATAGCTTCGTGCTAGTTCTCATAGGGAAACAAAAGCAGAGGTAACCCCAGACTCCGAGTGGAGCAGGGAGTGGGTGATGATGGCATCATATATATATATATATATATATATATATATATAATATATATATATATATATATATATATATATATATATATATTGTTAAGGATAGATTTGAGATGACGATAAAATAGTGTGACATGTTACTACACGCTAGCACATTTCCATTTTTATGTGAGGAATTGTGTTCGCCTGTGGTCAAACTACGGTTTGCACGAAGCGTCCACCCGTGGTGAGCGATGCGTTCACCCGTGTTGAGCGACGGTCAACTAGTGACGTTTCGGTCACATGTCGTGGGGTTCAGTGTGTAAATTAATTGGGCTTCCGTCTTTGTGTTTGCGTCCAAGAGGGATGTAATTTTTAGAGCTCCGGGATAATGGAGCGTGATATGAATATATCCATTGTGGCATTATTGATTTTTATGAGGCCGCCACGTTATGTGTAAGATGGTTCACGAACTTATCTAGAAGTTCATACCATAATTTACTACAAGTGTAACTTTGAGATATGAGGCAACTAATATTTGGTTTGCCCTGATTTCTTCTGCCGCATTACTTTGGTTTTCGTGGATTGCCCGAACCTTTAGTACAACGGCCAGGATTGAGTGGAGATGAGAGTAGTGCATCATTATTATATTATATGCCACGTAAAGATGTCTAACGTTTGAAACTTATTGACGGACGAGGGATAATCTACTACGCTTATCCATTGCTATGTACTTTTGATGTGTTGATGGATACTATTGTGAAGTGACTTTATGTATTAAATGTCAACCATGTTTTCCCGTGGACCTGTTCACCTACCGGCTTTGTTATGTGTACTGACCATAATGTCCTATATGAACACCTGCTATCATTCGCGTATACATGCATGATCCTCTAATATATTCCACCGTAACACCATATAATTTGGTGGGGCAGTATGGTTTTGGATCGATACTTTCATCAGGGCATGGTTTTCAAATTCACATAAGCAAGTATACCTTCGTACTTTGCAAATCTACAGCTGCCATTTAATCTGTATATTCGATCGTCACCTCTGTTTAGCGTGGTATTGTAAACACACCACCTCATGAACTCAGTCATTGCCAGCGGGTCCAGTTGGATAACGAACTTTGCCACTGCGCATATCCAATGTTCCAGTTTCAATGTCCTATTGTTCGCTGTAACGTTCAAGATTATAATTTCAAGCCAACCAGTTTCCAAGTTTATTTCGTGTTCCAGTCTACATCACAACGTTTATAAGATTCTTTCAAGTCCTGCCACGGCGATGTCAAGTTATTTTGTACCAAGTCAACACAACGTCTCAAGATCTACACAGTTCATGATGCCCATCTGATTGAGACCGTGTACTATTTACATTTTATCCGTGCTTCACTTGAATTGAGGGACAGCGTTTTCCAGTGTTGACACCTTTTTCCGGACTTGCATCTGATCGGATTACGATAAGATAAGTGCCTGTTAATACACTCTTGTATCTTTGCCGTGGTGTAAGCCTTTTTGTTACATCTGTGTTATTCGTTTTCTTGTTCTATGTCTTTGTACAAATCTGTTGTTAGCGACACATGTCATTGTAAAAATGACCGCTCAGCAGATTTTTCTATAGGTTTTGCTTACATTTCTCAAGCAGTGAAATTTCCGGCCTGAGTTTACTCACCGACGTGGTTTACTGCCTGTTTAGTGTAACCTAATTTGTTAGGTGTGCTGCCCCGTCTTTTTAGTTGTCAGTTTTTGTAGTGTGTTGGTTTTGTTTTCTTCTCCTTAGTTGACAACCATTCTGTTCGTAATGCTAGTCTAACCTTCTATCACTTGTTTACATTTATATATATTGTTACAGGTCCTGTACTGTTTTTTGTTTTGTTTTAAGCAGTAAGTCTGTTCTATTTGTTATTTCTCCTTAGTTTCCCATTTGCATTCTTTTTCGTTTACTTGCTGCTATTATTACACTGTCTTGATCACTTGTACTTGTATTTTTTTTAGTTCCATCAATTCTATTCTTGTACATTACATTTTTTCTCCTCTCTTTCTCGTTTCCCTCGTATCTTTACTACTGTTGATCTGTCATACTATACTATTTTGTTATTGATTAGTAATATTAAGAATCTATTTGCATTGATAATATTGCAAAACACAAAGTTAGTGAATTGGTATTGACGGACTAATTGAGATACATTTATTACATAATATATAATACTGTATTGATAGTAAGATACTGAAGAAGTAAATAATGGAGTATCAGGAATTTATTACTATGGGCCAAGAATATGGTTACAAAGCGAAGGAACTAATTGACTTTGCCAAAGCGGAATTCAATGCCAAAGAAAATCAAGAAGCCCTTGAAAATAAAAGACAAAGAGATGCACGGTATGGGGAGCGAGAGCTCAGAAAAGCAGAGATACTTGCAGAAGAGAACAAAAGGATTGCAGAACAGCAGGTAGAGGAGAAAAAGTTGCAACAAGCTGCTGAAGCAGCAAAACTTGCACATGAAGAAACAATGGCGACTTTACGTATTGAAGAACAAAAAGTGCAACATCAGAGTAGACAAAATGATGACTCTGAACATAGAGGTTCCTCTAGCAACCACGGTAGCGGGTTTGTTAAATTTCGTTTGCCTGTGTTTAAGCCAGAAATAGACGACATTTCGTCCTTCTTACAACGCTATGAAAATGTTTGTGAAGAAAATAATCTTGATAGGTCTCATTGGTGTACAAGATTAATGGATTTAATGACTGGTGAATCCTTAACGGCTCTGTGCCAATTGGACGGGCCGAATAGACGGAATTATGATGCTGCTAAAATATTATTATTAAAACTTCATCAGTTAGACGCGGAAGGTTATCGTATGAAGTTCAAACATATGATTCATGAAACTGGTAAAGATTTTACACAGTTTGTAGCTGCAACTCGACTAACATTTAATAGATGGATACAACTTTCCGGCATTGAAGATAATTATGAGGGCCTTAAGGACTTGTTATTGCGAGACAAAGTCTTGTCTTCTGTAAGCAGACCACTGCGAGAATATCTACAGGAAAGGAAGCCGTCGAGTTTGAGTTCAATGGAGGAATTATGTAGGCAATATTATAATGCACATCCGGGAGTTTGTGTCAGTAACAACCATATTAAGGAAGCTTTACCTGTTGCCGCAGCTAAAACTTTGAACCACAACAATTATAGACAAAGATCCCACAGTTTTGATGGGAATTTCAAACCAAGTAAATTCAATAACTCACAACCATATAGAGGTAGACAACCATATAGGAACTATTCACCCCAAAACAGAGGTAATTTCCAACAAAACTCAGGAGAGGGAAGGAAGGATAATTTTGGTAACTATAATAAGAATTGGAATAACTGGGAACCCAATAACCAAAATTTCTAACATCGTAATAGGCCCAAGACTATAGAAATCAAGGAAACAACAATAGGAACCAAGGAAATAATGACAGGAGTCAAAATAACTCTTTTTACAATCAGAGACATAGATCACGCTCTAGAAAAAATGCATATTCGAACTACCATGCCAACTCAGCACACACTGCTGCTACACCTGAGAACGTGCAGGACAACGATGTTGTTAATCATTCAGCTTCATGTTGTTCGTTTGACTTTGATACTGCTTCACAGTGTCCAGATTGCCAAACTCTATTCCAGTCTAATTTGACTTCCTTGTTAAAATGTGGTCATCCGCTCCCAGCAGTTACTGCTTCATCAGCACATGATGGCACAGGGGTACTACAGCTTCATAGAGGCTTATTGAATGGCACTCAAGTTACAGTACTCCGTGATTCTGGTTGCACGACTGTCGGAGTGAGACAGTCATTAGTACATCCGTCTCATGCAACGGGTGACTTTGTTAAATGTGTAACTTTTGGCGGGACAGTGGAATTTTATCCCACAGCCGTGGTGGATATTCATTCACCATTTTTTACAGGCAAGGTTAAAGTGTGTTTGTTAAGAAGTCCAATAGCGGATGTCACACTTGGCCGGATACACGGCAGCAATGATTGCTCACCCGAACAAATTGATCAATGGGAACGTCAAAATTTATCAACTGCTGCTGCAGTTACTACGCGTGCCCAGGCCAAGGCACCAAAGGAAAATGATTATACCAATCCTGAAACTCAGGACAATTTTCACGTTCACTCTGATATAGACAAACAATCCTTTATCAAACTTCAAAGGGAAGACAACTCTTTGAAGACATTCTTTAGATTAGTTAAAGATAATGATTACGTTGAAGATAGTTTGTCACCAAAACAGTGGTACACACTTAAAAAGGATGTATTGGTTAGGAATTTTAAAGATTCATCTTTAATCAGACATCAGGTAATGGTTCCCCAAAAACTTCGTCTGTACATTTTACAACATGCACATGATTCTCACTGTGCTGGCCATATGGGCTACTCTAGGACGCGTTCACGAGTTTTGTCCTCTTTCTTTTGGCCGGGAATTTCCAGAGACACCTCCATATATTGTTGCTCTTGTGTTATTTGTCAAGAGGTAAAATCAAGAGGAGCCTATCATACGGCCCCAATTCAGGCGTGTGATATACCTGTACGCCCCTTTGAGAAAATGGCCGTTGATATTATCGGTCCTTTACCTGTTATGTCCGCTAGGGGACATAGGTATGTGCTCACATGTATCGACATGTGCACTCGATGGCCCGAGGCCATTCCTCTTAAGAACATCACCACTAATGACGTTGCTGATGCCCTCTTCTTGATTTTTTCTAGACTTGGTTTCCCCCGAAAACTTCTTTCAGATCGAGGTACCCAATTTGTATCTGACACTATGACTGCTGTTATGAAACGCCTCAATATCGACAGGTCTCTCAGTAGTGTTTACCATGCGATGAGCAATGGCATGGTGGAACGTCTTAACCGGACGTTAAAGCAGTTATTAGGAAAGGTTACAGTGAAATATCTTCAAGATTGGGACAGGGTTCTACCCGCCGTACTGTTCGCATACCGTGAGGTAGCAAATGGATAGACCGGTTTCTCGCCTTTTGAGCTTGTGTTTGGAGCTCAACCTCGAGGTCCCATGTCACTTATTAAGGACCTACTCATAGACTCAGAGATGACTCAGGACATCCAGTCATCGTATGAATACGTCGTTAACCTCCGGCGTAACATTATAGATGCCTGCCAACTGGCTACAGCTTCTTCAGACGCTGCTAAAGCAAGATCACGCCAGTTCCAAAATCGTAATAGACGATTACGTCAACTATTACCTGGCGATGAAGCTTTTGTATTGCTTCCAAGGAAAGAAAATAGACTTTTAATTGCTTGGAATGGCCCATATAAAGTGTTGTCACGCATTTCTGATGTTGACTACATTTTAGATATAAAAGGGAAAAATAAGACTTTTCACATAAACATGCTTAAAGAATTCCACACTAGACCGGAACATCTTCAAGCCATCTTTCAAGCAGTTGATGAGCACCTTAGGCCTGCTACTCACTACTCGGCGCTATCGGTAATTCAGGAGGAAGAATCCTCTTTTCCGGATATTCCCATGAACTTACCTGTCTTTCCTCTTCAATCGACTGAGACATGGAAGGATGTCGCTATTTGTCCAGCGTTGTCTTCTGAACAACATTCCCAAGTCTCTAGTCTTCTAGAATCTTTTCCAGATGTCCTCACAGACATCCCAGGTCGTACAACAGTTATTTCGCATGACATCGTCCTTACAGATGATCGACCAATTCGTCTACGCCCCTATCCTGTCCCTATTCACTACCACCACTAGGTTGAAGAAGAATTAAAACAAATGCTTAATTTAGGAATTATAGAACCTTCCTATGCCCCTTACTCATCACCTGTGGTCATCGTTCGTAAGAAAGACAAAAATATCAGATTGTGTAGATTACCGGAAGCTGAATAACATCACAGTCTTCGATGCTGAACCCTTACCCCTACTTGAAAATCTTTTGTCTCGTCTCGCCAAGTCTCTTTTCTTTACTAAAATTGACCTTACCAAGGGATACTGGCAAGTTCCCTTGACTGACAGAGCTAAACCACTCACTGCCTTTGCTACACAACAGGGTCTTTATCAGTGGAACGTAATGCCATTCGGACTTATGAACGCCCTGGCAACGTTTGTCCGTATGATGAAAAAAATTCTCTCTCATCGGTCCGATATAATCACATATATAGACGACATCTGTCTATTCAGTTCCACTTGGGAGGAGCACTTCTTAGGTTTACATTCTCTTCTGGACACTTTACGTCTCCATCACCTAACAGCCAAGCCCTCAAAGATCTTTATTGCCTTTGAGAAAATTTCATTCTTGGGACATAAGGTGGGTCACGGTTTTCTTCAGACCGTGCCACAGAATGTTTCCAAAATCCTAAAATTATCTGTGCCCACTACTAAGAAGCAAGTTCGTAGTCTTCTCGGCTTGATTCAGTATTATAGTAAATTTATACCGAACTTGTCTTCAATCACTGCAGACCTCTCTGCCTTGCTTAAAAAAGGCTTACCGAACCACGTGCACTGGACACCAGAGTGCCAGGCTTCGTTAAATTATGTTCAAAATATTTTTTCTGTACCACCTATTTTGAGGTTACCAGATACAAATCTGACTTATTATCTCCGCACAGATGCTAGTTCAAAAGGTATCGGCGCATCACTGATGCAAGAGTTCGAGGGAAGATTACATCCAACCCTCTACATATCCAGAAAGCTCAATGATGCAGAAAGGAAGTACCCAGTTATAGAAAGGGAGCTGCTTGCTGTTATCTGGGCGGTAGTCAAGCTGGAGCGATATTTGTTGGGCGCCGCTTTCATCATACAGTTGGACCAGAAATCCCTTTCCTCATTGAAGAAGGCGAATCACAAGAACCCAAAAGCTAGCCCGGTTCGCCATCCTGCTTCAACCTTTTCAGTATGAAATCGAGGCAATACCAGGGTCTGCAAATGTGGTCGCAGATGCTTTATCGAGATGCCCACAGCTCGAACCTGAAAATTCATATTCATTTAGTTAATTGACTTTATATTATACATGTGTGAAGCCATGGTGTTTACTCACTAGTAGTCATTATGACAACGGGCGATGAGTACATGAACACTAAGTTGATTTCCAAATCATTCATATTAACATTTGTGATTTAAACGACTTTGAGATAATCATTATTCACTTTAACCAGTGGCACATTGAACAGTGTTATACTACTTACAGACATGAACAATTTCCAACTAAAACATCATGTTATTATTCTGGAAGGCACATTCACATTAATTAAGATTGCTATATTAATACCGTACCAGAAATCTACTCCTAAAACGGATAGTTTGGAGTATGATTGTATTATTGCAAATTTGTTTTGGACATTACTTGTCTTGCCAACGTACAAAGGTACTTAGAGCAGAATAATTAAGTAATGTAATAATTGTGTTAATTAGTTATCCTTGCGTTCTTGTACTATTTTTTTTCTCTCTTCTTTCTCTTTTTGTGAGATATTCATGTACTTTAGTTACATTAATTTCATATCGCATTGTTTCATATCTTATTTGATTCATATCATGCGTGAATTGCGTTTAAGCTTAATTTAGGATTTTTGACAGCATTGTTACTTGGAGATATAACCTTCTAAATTATTTTTTTAAAATTATTATTCATGCATTTTTGAATTTTTTGATTTGGATTTTTTGTTTTTATTTATTTTATATATCTCATACCATTTTCATATATGCATGCTATTTTTTGATATGGTTATTGTAAACTCACATGATCATACATTTATGTATTCTTTTGTTACATCATTGGAATATCGACTGTATATGACTTGTTATTTATTGACATATGACTGTTTATGACTGATGACAAATTCATCTAGCATGTTATGTAATGATAAGTTACATTATGCAGACTGACTGCGACTAGATTATTTTCGATATGGCTCAATATTTGTGATATGATCAATTTTGGCCGAGATTTCCGCATAGGAAATATTTGAATTGGAAAAAAAAAAACAAATAAATTTGTTTTTTTACACCGCGAAGGGGGTGATATGTTAAGGATAGATTTGAGATGCAGATAAAATAGTGTGACATGTTACTACACGCTAGCACATTTCAATTTTTATGTGAGGGATTGTGTTCGCCTGTGGTCAAACTACGGTTTGCACGAAGCGTCCACCCGTGGTGAGCGATGCGTTCACCCGTGTTGAGCGACGGTCAACTAGTGACGTTTCGGTCACATGTCGTGGGGTTCAGTGTGTAAATTAATTGGGCTTCCGTCTTTGTGTTTGCGTCCAAGAGGGATGTAATTTTTAGAGCTCCGGGATAATGGAGCGTGATATGAATATATCCATTGTGGCATTATTGATTTTTATGAGGCCGCCACGTTATGTGTAAGATGGTTCACGAACTTATCTAGAAGTTCATACCATAATTTACTACAAGTGTAACTTTGAGATATGAGGCAACTAATATTTGGTTTGCCCTGATTTCTTCTGCCGCATTACTTTGGTTTTCGTGGATTGCCCGAACTTTTAGTACAACGGCCAGGATTGAGTGGAGATGAGAGTAGTGCATCATTATTATATTATATGCCACGTAAAGATGTCTAACGTTTGAAACATATTGACGGACGAGGGATAATCTACTACGCTTATCCATTGCTATGTATACTGTTCAAAAAAAGAAACGCATAGCTATCCGAAGGCGCGTTTTTATGAGGTTGAAAGTAAAATTTTGTGCTAGGGTATATAAAAACCAGCCTCAAATGTTCTTTACAGTGTCAAATGCACGTATTGACCTGAATTGCGTTCGTTTTTGTAATCGTTACAACGCAGTAGTCAATAGTGTTTATGACGCAATTTTTGACTACAGCTCATGTTGCGTGCACGTGAAAGCAACACAATTTGGGGTGAACTCTATTCACTGACTACGCAACTGAAACCCTATAAAAGGATAACGCTACACACAAAAAAATTCAGTTCATTTTCAAGCAGACATTTATGGCGTCTCTATCGATAAATTTAAGGAACATTGCTATTGGCCGACTGCATGCAGGCGAAAGTCAAAGTCAGGTTGCCAGGCATCTAAACGTGCATCAGAGTATCATCAGTCGACTTTGGCGCCTGTTCCAAGCCACTGGCTCAGTTGAAGACCGGCATCGCAGTGGACGACCCAGAGTGACAACAGCAGCGGAGGATCGCTTTATTCGGCTTCGTCACCTCAGAGACAGGTTTACAACAGCTTCCTCAACTGCCCAGTCATTGCCTGCAGGACGTCATGTGTCTGATCAAACTGTCCGGAATAGACTGCATGACGCTGGACTTTGGGCACCGAGGACCTGTCCTTACGCGCCGCCATCGCCAAAATCGACTTCTTTGGGCCAACCAGCATCGTCCCTGGGCAGCTGACAATCAATGGGGACGTGTCTGGTTTAGTGACGAATCTTTCTTTTTGTTGCAGCGTCATGATAGACGGCGTAGGGTCTACCGTAGGCGAAATGAACGTTTTGCCCAAAATTGCGTTGATGACGCTCCGCTGCACGGTGGTGGAGGTGCAATGGTGTGGAGAATGATCAGTTACAACGGAAGGAGTCAACTGGTGCACATTGAAGGAGGCTTGAATGCGCAACGATACGTCAATGAAATTCTTCGACCCCATGTCCTTCCACTTTTGGCTGCCCAAAGGTCTGTGTTTCAACAGGACAACGCCAGACCCCATTGTGCACGGTTGACCACGCAGTTCCTGACTGCCAACAACATTCTCACCCTTCCCTGGCCATCCCTGTCTCCAGACATGAGTCCGATTGAGCACCTGTGGGATGAGCTGCATAGACGTGTCTGTCGCCGAGACGTTGCTCCAGCCAATCGTCGTGATTTGTTCAAGGCACTCCAGGAAGAGTGGGCAGCCATCCCACAGGCCCAGATCAGACGTCTGATCGCATCCATGCCCAGGAGATGCCAGTCCGCTGATCGATGCATGAGGAGGCCACACACCATACTAACGGGAAAGTCCGTACGCCAAAAAACTCTCGTGACCCAGATGCAAGACAACTGTCAATTGATTGGTTGAACCCTAAGGTATTCTTGTGTGCAATTTGAACAATTAACTCATTAAATTAAAAAAGTTACTGAATGTCAAAATTATGGCTATGTGTGTGCCTTCAGTAGCTATGCGTTTCTTTTTTTGAACAGTATATTTTTGATGTGTTGATGGATACTATTGTGAAGTAACTTTATGTATTAAATGTCAACCATGTTTTCCCGTGGACCTGTTCACCTACCGGCTTTGTTATGTGTACTGACCATAATGTTCTGAATGAACACCTGCTATCATTCGCGTATACATGCATGATCCTCTAATATATTCCACCGTAACACACACATATATATATATATATATATATATATATATATATATATATATATATATATATATATATATATATATATATATATATATATATATATATATATATATATATATATATATATATATATATATATATATATATATACTATCAAATGTATATATTTAAGAGACAATTAGAGGTACTACTCTACGATACCAGTTGTACTACTATACTGTTGTTCAAAGCTTGTGATCAACACTGGAAACTTACGTTCCACGGGTCGTAAAGATACCTGCATTGACTAGAAGAGGTTACCTCTTGAAATGATCAAGAGACGTGCTCTTGCCACAGTGACGAATTGACGGAAATGGTAGCACAATAACTTAAGCGTTTTGGCAGCTAAATGACATTTCTAGCAGGCCAATCACAGAAGAACTTTGCTTTTCTGTTCAACATTACGCTTCTAAAGCCGACATCGTTTCGAGGAAGACACCTAAATTTTATTAATCACCAACTCCCATTTATTTACATTTGTTCAAAAGTAATTGATACCTAAATTTTTTATGTGTTCTTTTACAAATTCATAGTTGATTAAGTTACTACAGAGAGAAGTGCACACACATGATTCAGTATCTTTAATCTACTCGTATTTCTATCTAGAGCCAATAAGAAGAATGATACTGTTAATTCAGTTGTGGGCTTGTACGAGCTAAATTATATTATATAGTACCTCTTCACAAAAAGCGGCGGGCAGATAAAAGTTATCATTGCTAAGACACATTAAGCATTGTTTTTGTCTTCTGAAATATCTTGTGAAAACTCCCTCAAGGTAGAAGCATCATTATCCTTCTATCTGCATCTCTGCCAAGAGTAATCTTGTGCGTAGGTAGATACCTTTGAAATTCACATTAGATACTCTATATTTTGGCCATTGTTGGATCATTACTGCGGAGCAAAAGGGGGAAAGGGGGGGGGGGGCGTGACAGAGTGGAAATCAGTGTATCCTTTATGTTGCTGAGTTATTTGCCGGTTGAAGATCATGCACTGAGTATGGTTACTTTAGTGATCTCTTGTTCATCGTGCGTGGGTTATTATTACGCGAATTAGGGTGAAGCGTTCATACAACTCAGTAGCATGGTATGAAGAAGTAGTTCATGTAACTTGAACTCAGCAACATTAATGAAGTAATTAATGCCTTCAGATTGAGTCCGTAATATTTAATCACATGTACACACAGGATGATCATTTCAAATAGGAACAGAACATAAGTCCTTATAAGTCATGCATAAATTAATCAATAACGTAGACTGCTGGTTTACGTGTCAATGTCCGTTTAAGGATACAATGCAGTATTGTCGTCAGAACATCACAGCTATATGCACGCGCAGCTAGACATGGCTACCTGCCGACAGTGAGACTGCGAGTCTGAATATTCATACGAATTTTGACGATTATTCTCCTCCTTCTGAGGATTCTAGTTAAATACTAACCTCCATAAATTTTCCTCTCATATATAGTTCTAGGACTGACCCTGGTCCATCAAAAATGCACATATAAATGGCTATATCATGCCATTGAATTGGAAGGTTAGAAAAACGCAGCTATTCAGCTTGGCGGTCAAGTAACAAAGGGTAGCGTCTCCTAGTTACCGACTGTGTCCTAAACAACGCTAGACACGTCATAATCGATCGTGTATGGAGCGTTCAATAATTGAAACATCTATCGCAATATATTAAATGTCTTAACCTTTACGATTGCACGTCTGCTAACCTTTAGCAGACGGCGTTAATAGCATATACCGTAACAATTCAGTATATCACATCATCATTTCACAATTCACATAGGTTTTTATTTTCTACTAACGTTGTATGTGTATATATGTCTCTATTAAACTATGTAGCCGCGTTGATCATTACCTAGATCGTTAATGTATCACTCGTACTGTCTGTGTTAAGTGCATACATACAGGTAAAATCCTTCATTTAGAGGTGGGGTCGTAAGGAAATAGAACATTTTCCATAATTTATTAGAAAACAATATCTAGTGGAGATCATTCATCTTCTCTTCTTCTTGTCTTTATCTCGAATAGGTCTCTCTCTTCTTCATTCATTCATAACCCTCCGCTCCCCAAGGAGCATATGCCTTCAACAAACACATGCCAAGTCATCATGCCACGTGCCATCTTCTCAAGTTCTTTCCACGTTTTCCTCATCATTTTCACCTCTGTATCCAGCTCTCTTCTCCATGTGCTTCTTTGTCTACCTCTGCCTCTCTTTCCCTGGGGGTTCCAGAACAAGGACTGCCTTGTAATGCTATCATCATGTTTCCTCAATGTGTGTCCTATCCATCTCCAGTGTCTTCTTCTCATCTCCTGTTCCACTGGCACTTGTCTAGTTCTTGTCATCAGTTCCACATTGGTAACCTTATCGTACCATTTTAGTCCTGCTATTCTAAGCAAGCAGCCATTTATGATTGCCTGTAGCTTTTTGGTTGTTGTTTTTGTTGTTCTCCATGTTTCAGATCCATACAATAGTACTGACTTCATATTTGAGTTGAAGATTCTTATTTTTTTTGTGTTGGATCCGATTTCTCTTGATCTCCATATATTTCCCAATGCAATGAAAGCTCCTCTTGTCTTTTGTATTCTTATTTTGATATTAATCAGTCCCTCTAACTTTGTCTATATTACTACCAACATATGTGTACGATTCTACATCTTGTATTGGTGTTTCTTCAAGTTCAACCATGTTATAATTTCTTGTATTTATTCTCATTATTTTTGTCTGTTTCCTGTGTATGTTTAGACTCAAATGCTGTGACCTCCCATCAAGTATTTTCATTTTGTCCTGCATCTGATTACGGTTATGGGACAGAAGAGCCAAGTCATCAGCAAAATCTAAATCATCTGTTTAGTCAGATTCTTTCTTTCTTAACGAGCCTATTTACGGAGAGCTTCGTGACAATATTCCGTAGGCCATCCCCATCAACAGTTACTGTTGTAGTTGTGCACAAGACTACAGGATACAACAGCCACTTCGACCCCAACATGTTGGGAAAAGATAATATTCGGTAGCCACAAATGAATAAAATTTATTATAATATTTATTTCTGATAGTAAAAGTTCAGTTCAATGAAAGAAAACTGAACATGAGAGGCCACTAAATATAGTATTTATAGACCAAGAGTAGGCTTTTAACTAGGTGAATATGAATTGAATTTGGTCAGTACTAGAAGCCTATGGAATACAAGGGCACCTATTATATAACGTGCTGGTTTTGTCCATTCGTGACCAGGTTGGTAAGAGCAACTGATGGACTCAATGATGCATTTGAGATACCTTCAGGAATGTTACAAGACTACGTACTTTCACCACTACGGTTTATCATATACGACCAAAATAACCTCAGAAGCAAATCTAGAAGTAAACACAGAAGACAAAGTGACCCAAAAAATGTACATCATGACAGTGAATGTGTTACTTTTGTAGATGACCTGAATTTAATGTAACTTGCAATACCATATAAATTCACTTAATTCAACTCATTGGAGATACAATATAAAGATCGTAGACAGAAACAATGAAGATCAGACCCACTGGACATATTTGTAAACGGCATCAAGTTTAAACAGGATCTAGAATTTATGTACCTGGTGTGGCAGATAAGGGAACGAATAATGAGAATCGGATATAGGCAAGTCTAGATAGAGTAGAAAAAGGGGATGCGCAAATAAGAATGCGCATGAGACGGGGATCAAAAAAGATGAACAGAAATTCGGTTAGGCACGCTTTTCAGCTACAGTCAGAAGTGTAAGTCAGGAAGTGCAGGGCACAGATACCCGAGAGAGACGAGGGTAGCCATGTTGAAGGCAATAGTCAAGTAGAATGTGTAGTGAAAATTCTCAGGCAAGGAGACTAGATTTGGGAGGTGATTAACCCAACATATTTGGCAGTATAAATTCGTGGCTAGGAAGGAAGAACTGTGGAGCGAGTTAGATTCCATTCAGAAGAAAAAGTGTACATAGGGTGAAATTGTTTACATCTATACATTAGTCCTATTCTTCATCTATAAAAGGGAAAGGAACAACCCCGGAGGCGTCTGGTATCACTAGATAACCTGAACCCAGAGCAACATGTAACAATAGACAAATATTTGTTAGGAAGAAAGAACAGAGGTAGATACTGATAGCACCTGAAAAACCATTGATGGTTAGATATTATAATATTGAATGTGTAGTTTCAATGCTGAATGAGAGTTGACTAAGGAAGTGTGACGGACCAAGATTGTAGAGGTCCAGGTAAGAGCAGTAGTCCACACATTGTAAATAAACTATTTTCAGATGACTGTGGCGTTGTGTCATCACTCGCTGTGTGTGCGACTGTTGTAATCATTCATTATGTCATCGCTAGCTACTGAGGCAAAGAACCTGGGAATGCAACGGAAATGTGAGATAACCACCTGTTAGCACAGGCGGCCACCTTATTATACAAAGTGGTGCCCTGAGCAACCTCAGGCAATATTGACAATTGCTATCTACCAAAGCAAGCTGCCACACTGGGAATCATCGAATATATAGAGACACACATAATAAAGTGGTTTGGTCCACTTGAGATACTGCCGTAGTGGAGTGTAGTTTAGTGCGTTCCCTATTCTAGGTCCGGCTTTGAGAAGTGGGCTGATCACTTCCCTTCCTCAGCCTTTTTCTTCCCTCACCCATAAGTAGATTCAGGTAACCATTTACACCTGGGTAGACTAGAGCGTGACCGCACCTTTTCCCGTTTCTTTGCTGCTAGAGGCTAGCGATCTAACCACTGTGCCAATCGCACGCTCTACAACTGCTGACGATCTGGTTTTAGGGCACGAGGAAGAATACGTGGCAGATAGATAGTGGTTTTTCACAGAAATCAAGCAACAAAATGGACCCACAAACAGCCTATGTATAATACTTGAACAAGAAATTTTAATTTTGTCAGTTTTCCACACAACCTGACGATTGAAAATTATTCTCCGAATTGTTTGGCTAAACACCATCGCCAACCAAGAACTGCGCATCCGGTCAATCAGGAAGTTATGTTCATCATTTTAACTGATAGACGTTGGAATTGGGTTGACACGTTTTTGGGACGGACCCTGATACCATCAACACAACTGTCATGTCCCTATCAAAGACCACAGAAGGAAGGTGAAAGAAAGGCCAATCAGAAAACAACTTGGCGGAGAACTGTGGAGGCCGATGTGATAAACGAGCGCAAAGGCCTTATAGCTCTATCTTTTCCTACATCTCTCGTATTGTATTTTCACCCACATTTGTGCTTTTTACACCCACATTTGCTATCCCACATTTGCTATTTCATCGTTGTGATTACTTGAGACCGGTATCTAGAGAACCGCATTTGTTCTTTCATCGGTGGTAAAATAAAGTCTTTTGATTGAGTCCCCATACCTGACATCATCGTTTGAAGCCCACGGGACATCGGGATAAATCTCGTGAAAATCCATCTGGTCATCCAAATCAGACATCTGGGCATTATAACATTTCTGTGGACTGTTGTTATCTTTGCTGCTAGCGACGGATCACCACATTGGACGCCCAGCTTGGCCAGGTGAAAACGTCTCATGCTGTTTAAAGCAACCGGCATGTAATACAATAGGCGGCGCCACAGAGCAGACATGTTAGCATGCTGGCGACAATAGACAATCAGAGAGTAAAGAGTGCCGCTACACATGGAATGATAAACAACCAGAGAGTAATGTGACAGCACTTATAAATTAGCACGCCAATTATCTCCATACCAGTTTGTCAAACCACACACACGATTGGACTGACAGGGGACAAGAGCGATCATGTGAATTAGTGACCAGAGGGGCTATTAAGGATTGGTTGTAGGGGCGGAGCTGTACGTCATGGGGTCTAAGAAACACACATTGGACTTTCAGAAATATAATCTACCACATAGCTTGCTAGAGAGTGGAGTCCAGGTTTTACATTGTGAGGCAGAGATTTAATCCCTATAACGCCTAGCCTAAATACACGTGTTTATTCAGAGTGGATATAATTCAGTTCTGTGATGAATTGAGTTCTTAAAGGATTTTGCGAAGGGAAAAGAAGTTCATCAGAAGTCTGAGTCTACACGCAACGTGTCTGACGTCTAACCAGAAATAAGTTATCAAAAACGGACATTTGGCTAGCAGAATTCGCCATAGGACATCTTTCATTCCTCAATTAAAAAGGAATATTGTCTCACCCAAAAGTCAGAAGGTGGACGCAGCATTTTCGTCACCCATATACTGCTGGCTCACAAGTTCAATACAAAGTTATCACAAGTTCAATACAGATTCATCACAAATTCAAATCACTCGAAAGATCATTATTATCTGAAGTCAAGCAAAAGAGCTCAAAAGTGGAATCTTATTCTTATACCAAGTGCAACACACTCTTAAGCGCATTCTATGAAGCAGACTCTAAAGTATATTTTATGAATCACAACCACATAATGAGTCTACATGTCACTAACATTTCGTGATAATATATCTAGTCTGACCAGTACCCTCGGGAGATTAGACAACAGACCTTTTGTTCATAAGACAGCTATTCCCAACTGTTGATCAACACTTCAGAGATATACTCAAACAGTGAAGGAATATACATATATATCTCGTCAACGTTCTCAGTCCGACAACAGTTTTCATCAGAACGTCCTCGAATTAGAGATACCCCACTCGACATAACGTATGCCAACTTGGGACATTGTATGCATAAATGTGAATCATCGTATCCATGAGGAGCATTTAGAGACACATGGACTGTGTAGATCACTCACCATTTTGGTAACACGTATCGTATTACATCATCATCATTTCGCTTTACACAGTTCATTCTTAATTAACTATTACTTAATTACCTGCAATTTTAATATCTCATCTGTGTGTCTTGTGTGAATCGTCTTTTACCACCATCACGTTCTAACCATTACTAACCCAATATGTGTGTTTAGTTAATTAATAAACCCAACAATCGTTTGATCATTATCTTGTTTGTTAATGCATCACTCGTGCTGTCGGTGTTACATATTCACATATAGAAACATTTCTCTACTCAGATGAGGTTGGGGGATTTTTCTTTTACGGGATCTAAGGGCAGAAGCTAAGGTCGTGGGGAAACAGAACTCTTTCCATAATTAATTAGAAAACACTGTCCAGTGAAAAGCATTTGCATTCCCGTCTTTTTGTCCCTATCTCGAATAGGTCTTTATCCTTTCTTAACGAGCCAATTTCTAGAGACCTTATACCTAATATCTCATAGGCTATTCCTGGCAAAAACTACTGTCGTAGTTGCCCCAATACGCACCACATGACAGCCGAGATGAAAAGAATAAACCATAGCAGGGGCACCGTACGAAGTGTGGTCATAGACCGAACAAAGTGGAGAGAGTTTGATGCTGTCCTAAAAGACGCCACCGTTACTGACTACTTTATCAGCCAGCGGCTAAGGATCTAAAACGAGAAAAAGGGATAGTAACGTTACCTTAGTCGCCATTTTATGATTTGCTCGGTGAGAGAAGTGGTATTATCCTTTCGTTGTCTCATCAGAGATCCCCGGAAACTATACTGGACAATGTATAAATTTAAAACAGATACTACTATATACAATGTTCAATTATTTTATTGCACAAATACACTAATATTGTTCTAGCAGTAATAAACTTTTTGATTTGCTTGATTAAAACGACAATTCCTGTGAATGGAAATAGGGTGCCAGACTCAACGATGAAAAGAATGACGGTTAAGAGCGACACGTAACAAGCTGCTCTGATCAAAGGGACATCGAAAGATCATGTGATGTGGACAAATAACTCGTAATAGTGACCTACCACGACTACGTTTGGTCATCTTTATCACCTTACGTTCGTGTCTCCTATTCACAGTGAATGTTATTAAATTTTTAATGCTTCCCATTCTTCATTTCATTGATAGTTTTGATTATGTTTCATCTTCATTAGGCCAGCATGATTTCATCCATATTCATCATACACTAATTGTGTATTGCGTAATGCTGATTCTGTCAACTGCTATTTCCTTTTCGTATTTGTCTTCAGTGGTTACTGTTTCAATAATTCAGTGCTAAAGTTTTGATGTGCACTAGATGCTGCTGCTATTGATTATATTGTAGGTTTAAAACGTGTACACTGTGTTTGATTATAGGATATGTAGTTTTAAGTGTTAGTTTTAAATATTTTTGTTTTTGCGCCTATTGTACAAACAAAGGACGTGATACTTTACTTTATGCTTTTAATTTGCTTTGGGAAAGTAGAAAAGTTGCATAAATGCTAATCAAACGTTGGTACAGTCGTGAGTAAAGAGTTTAAATAATTACTTTTTACTTTCTCTCGTATTCACACCACAAAAGGTATAGCTCTCTGCATATTCCTGATAAGCAGAATTTTGGATGAGGAGAAGTATTTTAGATGGTCCCAGCGACTTCTACTTATCCGGACTGCACTGTATGTGTGTATATATATATATATATATATATATATATATATATATATATATATATATATATATATATATATATATATATATATATATATATATATATGTGTGTGTGTGTGTGTGTGTGTGATGTCAATAATTAATACCCTTAAGATCCACAGGGGCTTATTGCGACAGCAGTGAGAAACACAGAAGAACAACCTGATGACTTGGACACCGTCTGGCTTAAATTCAAGGACATCATAAAGACAGCTGCTGCAGAAGCATGTGGTGAAGTCCGACTTGGGAACAAGAGAAAGAGAACACCTTGGTGGACAGAGGAAGTCAAAGAGAAAATAAGAGAGAAGAAAATGGCATGGAAACAATACTTAGGAGCTAAAAACACAGCAGGACAAATAGAGAAATATAGAGAATATGTGATACTCAGAACAGAAGCAAAGAACAAGGTGCTAGCAGCAAAACAAAAGTCCTGGGAAGAATTTGGAGAAAAGCTAGAAAAAGATGCGCAAGAAAACCAGAAATTGTTCTATAAGACTCAAAAGAACACGAGGAAGGAAAAACAACGCCCTCTCAAATTTATAAAGGACGAGCAAGGCAAATAGCTTACTGCCCCGAAGGAAGTAATGGAAAGATAGAAGGAATATTTCTCAGAAATCCTTGATGGTGAGCAAGGTCAAGCATCAGAAATTATAACCACTAGCACATAAGAGGAAACCAATGGTGATGAAGATGACATAAAGATGGAAGAACTGAAGGCACCACTAGAGAAAATCAAGATAGGCAAAACAGCAGGGCATGATGGTATAACACCAGAAATGGTTAAGTACATCGGAGAATCATGCGACCTATTACTCTTAAGGGTCCTACAGGCAGTGTGGTGCAACAAGACCATACCAAAGGATTGGGAGATTGCCATCATAACACCAATTTTCAAAAAGGGTGACAATCGACAATGTGGAAACAATAGAGGCATATCCCTTCTCATAGTCCATGGTATAATCTACTCTAGAATCCTAGAGCAGAGACTCTGACGCCTAGCTGAACCACAATTGGATGAGGTACAGTGTGGATTCCGAGCAAACCGAAGTATTCAAGACCTAATCTTCACACTCAGACAGCTGAGTGAAAAGGCTCTTGAGTATAAGGGTGAGATCCATCTTTGTTTCATAGATTTGGAAAACGCGTTTGACAGGGTCCCCTGGAGCAAACTTTGGGACTGTTTGGCAAGGAAGAACATTCCAGCACCTCTGATTCATGCTATACAGAGCTTCTACAAGTCTTGCAGAAATTATGTGAGGACAGCAAACCATAAGTCAGAAGAGTTCAGTACCACCGCTGGTGTAAGACAAGGTGATATCCTGTCACCTTATCTTTTCATACTCTTCATGGACGATGTTATCGAGGCATGTAAGGAGAGAACAAGAAAGTATTCAGTGGGGTACTGGAAGATGAGACAGGTATGTATTTAAGAGCTGGCATTTGCTGATGATGTTGACCTGATTGCTAAATCAGAGGCACATCTCCAATCCAACCTGCAAGTCTGGAAGGAAGAGCTGGAGAAGAGAGGGATGGTCATAAGCAGCTCTAAAACAAAATCCATGGTGATATCACGAGAAAGAAGACATCAGATTAAGCTGGGAGAACAGGCCCTGGAGCAGGTCGACCACTTTAAATATCTTGGAAATGAGGAATCTGAGGAAGGTGGTTGAAGTAACAAGAAGAGACATCGTTCGCAACCAGACGATACGTCAAGGCCTAAAATCCCACCCGCTGCAGACCCAAGACGAACAGTCCCAACTAAGATGGTTTGGCCATGTCTGCAAAATGGGAGAAGATCGGCTACCACGACAAGCATGGGAAACAAAGAGCCAGGGATCCAGACCCCAGGACGACCCAGAGTCCGTTCGGAGGACAACATTAGACAATCTTTGAAGGACCGAGGACTATAATGGAACCAGGCCAGGAGGAAGACAGCCGATAGGATAGTCTGGCGCTCTCTCTTTCAAATCTCTACACTTCACTGTAGAAGGGGAACGACTAAGTAAGTAAGGACAAGGGTTAGGCCCTGTCTTGTAACTGGAAGCGGCACATGAGAGGAAAGATAATTGTGAAAGCCGGATTAAGTAAATACTGTTTCTTTTAAGTGGGGGTGTGTTTAAGAGATTTGCGACGTCACACACATTAAAAAAAAAAAAGGGGGGGGGGGGGGGGTGTTGGTGGGTCTGGATTTTGTGACGCAATCTGAGAAATGTAGGAGGGCGAGGTTTACAGATACCAAAATTTTCGTGACGAAATATGTGGACGACCCCTTTAGGTAAAACATGTGGCTGACCGCCTTGTGGGTCTCTGATATGATAATGAAAGAACAGAACTTCTGCTACAGGAATCTCGTTAAAGACGATTAAAGCGAGGTTCTACATGGGTCTGGCAACCTCATCATTAAAATAAATTGCTGCACAAAGTACTCTTGCAAGAACAAGAAGCACGTGAATGCTTTGGTACAGACGTCCTGCTAGAAGACCAGCTGCTGTGGTGGCTCCACGCTCCACAAGTATCGGGGGAAGACAAAGGGAAGTGATAAAGATGATGTGAACGGCACATTAGTGTTATTCTTGAGGATCTCTAAAGAGACAGTAAAAGACCGAGTCCAAAGCTTGATCATTCATGTCGTACGAGGCGACAAAGCAGAAGTTAGGCTAAGACTTACAACTTCATGTTGGAAAAGAAATTGCTATGAAAGCCACTAATTTAATAATATACAAGGTACCTTCATTTTTTTTTTTAATTTTATTGAAAATTTTTTAACGTGAAGAACCTATGGCACAACGCCAGCAAATTAATAAAAGTAAAACTTCTGAGAACGTGCATCTTTCCGGTAGCAAAGTACGGATGTGAATCATGGACCATTACTCAAACATTAAATAAAAAAATCGAAGCAAAGTGTTACAGAACAATTCTCAGAATATCTCGGACCAATAAGAAGAAAAATATAGACATCCTGCAGGACCTGAACATTGAGGAAAACTGACTCATAAACAATATAATGTTCCGGAAACTGAAATACTTTGGCAACATTAAACGTCATAGTGGCATAGAGAGAGAGAGAGCAGTGATGGAGGGTATGATACCTGGAAGGCAAGACGACGGTGGACACAGGACATTGAAGACACCTTGAACATGACAATGGAGGAGGCTAGAGATCGAGAGTCTTTCAGGCGGGTTGTGATGAAAGCGACGTTCTGCAAAGGACATGCTACATGATGATGACAAGGTACCTTGAAGCTGGCTTGCCGCATACTAGCTCCCTGTTCTTCAAGGATTGAGAGACAACATTCATTCTCAGTAATTTTTGAACACAGCTCTTTTGACTAGCTGTTAGTTTGTTTTAAAAAATAGGATAAAGAAAGTTTTCTAATGTTGAGACGGTTGAGCTGAGCTGTGGTCTCACGCGGTTACTTCGCGCCTGAGTTATTTTTACTGAGCTGTTTTGAGCAGCTGTAATTTCGTGACAGTGTGTTTTCTGGCAGAGCTTCGAGATGGTCGTTCCCATCTCGTTAGTGTGTTCCAGCATATTTTATGTGAAAGGGAGAATTTAATTGAGATTGAGAATATTTTCAGGCCATGGATTGTAGGCCATTATATACATTCATATTTCCGATGATGGATTTTGAAGTTCGATAGATTATTAAAGGGAATGTTCTTTCTCCCAGGAGATGTATTATCAGGCTTGGAGTATGTTGATTCAGGCTATATTATTGTAAACTGTGAGGTATACAGTCCCTTTCTTGTATGGATATTTTCGCCATAATGTTTATGATTATGAGTTGCTGTGCTCTGCAGCCTTTGTGCTTGGGATTTTTGTACCAGTAACCGAGTCGTACGAATTTTCTTACTGATGTCTGAGGATTTACTATGGGCTGTTATACATGATGATATACCTTTGGTTTTTGCACGCTGTTATGGACTTATCTACATGTTGCTTTATAATGTGCTATGAAGTGTCGTTCTATGATGTCTATGTGACTGTGGCGTTAATAAACAGTGAAAAGTTATAGCAGTTACTCTACTTCCTGAACCATCGTTACTGTGTGTGTGATTGCAGTATGGATATTACACCCTTTAAAAGAACTCTGACATTCGCGTGTCTACATGTATACTTGTTTACTCGCCTGTCGGCCACGCATAAGCCTGACCACAAGCTGATTGCCTTTCATCAGCCATAAAGTTAACATTGTCTTCCTGTACCACTTACACAAACTGTAACACTGTCCATCTTAAAATGTGGCGAGATCTTTATACTAATGTCAACTATTCAACTATGAAAACGTGTACGGCTACTGAATAGAATAAGAGGAGAATGATCGAGGCAAACATCAAAAGTATGAAAGAGACATGAAAAGATCTATGAGTGGCACAGACAAGGAAGGTTTAGCGTGAATACGTTGATGGTTTATGCTTCACGTTGAGCTGTAAGCAGGACCTACGCTTTCGCGGGTACAATACTATAAACAATGAAATAAAATAAAATTGATGTATGTCTATGTTACTCCTATTTTTTAAAACAGATTATGTTTGCGTAACTCTAAATATTGAAATACGTAAAGATTATGTGTTCTTGTGTTTGTATGTAAGTAAATATGTCTGTATAGTAGTGGTTTCTTCACACTGGATCACCAAACTGTAGTAGTTGAAATTCTGTAGTGTTGTTTTGTTGGTTGATGACTACTACTTCGTGCTGATAACGCGAATGTTAATATATTAGGTGGTGAACAGGTAACAGTAATCAAAACTGGGCACGTCAACTAATGCCAGTTCCAAGTGAAGAATACTGGAACTTTTGAGTGAATTTTTACACCGTTTATTTAACAATAACGATGGACGTACGATAAGACGGACAGAGCACACATCCTTTGACATTGACGGTTGGCATATTAATCAACATGGAAAAATGTCACTATGTTATCATCTTTCAAATTGGATAATCTCATGAAAAATTCTTCTAAAAATCATTAAGACTCCTCATATCTGTATGTTTATAATCCATACTGTTGATCCATAAATAACGTATTTTCATTTCATAACTTGCACGACCTCTAGGACTTGCCGTAATCTATAGGACGGCGAAAATATACTTTATATACGTAGTCACGTTCGTAATTCCCTTCTTAACACGAAACGTGCTTGAAAATAAAAAGGCTGGATCCAATAACTTCAATTCATCCTTGCTCCATTCTAGTATACCCTAGTGATGGGTCCACAATTCCCCATTGAATACTCTGACTAGATTCAAACTGGCGTAACGTAAATATACGTATTATCATACAAAAGACTTACTGTTAAATCCTTACGGTGATAGCTTTCACGTGGAAGGCCGTATAAAAAGGAATACACAGATTTATTTGTTTTTTTACTTGAATAACCGCGTAGAGGTCGATCAAATTATTACTAATACATATATCAATCTAAGTATACTAAAGTGTTACGGTATATGATATTAACGCCGTCTGCTAAAGGTTATCAGACGTGCAATTGTAAAGGTTAAGGCATTTAATATATTGCGATAGATGTTTCAATTATTGAACGATCCATACACGATCGATTATGACGTGTATAGCGTTGTTTGGGTCACAGTCGGTAACTAAGAAACGCTACCCTTTGTTACTTGACCGCCAAGCTGAATAGCTGCGTTTTTCTAACCTTCCAATTCAATGGCATGATATAGCCATTTATATATGCATTTTTTGATGGACCAGGGTCAGTCCTAGAACTCTATATGAGAGGAAAATTTATGGAGGTTAGTATTTAACTAGAATTCTCAGAAGGAGAAGAATAATCGTCGAATTCGTATGAATATATTCAGACTCGCAGTCTCACTGTCGGCAGGTAGCCATGTCTAGCTGCGCGTGCATATAGCTGTGATTTTCTGACGACAATACTGCATTGTATCCTTAAACGGACATTGACACGTAAACCAGCAGTCTACGTTATTGATTAATTTATGCATGACTTATATGGACTTATGTTCTACTCCTATTTGAAATGATCATCCTGTGTGTACAACTGTGAATTAAATGTATGGACTCAATGAAATGACTTATCAAATCAATCGTATTCCAAGGTTCAAGTATTGTTTGGAATCTTCCACCCCCGCATTCGCTTAATCTTCCATCGAAGGCACGATGCACTATCACTGAATAAAAAAAAACTAACATATCAAAGAAAAAACAATGGCCAGAAATTTATAATTGTCTTATTCATATCACATGGAACATTGTTCAGAGCAAACCACCTTGCAACAGTGGTGCCCGGTATGTGGGGACGAAAAACAACCAAAAACCAAAAAATTTTTCATGACTTTCAAATGAATTATTTACGTTCGATAAACAATCACGTGATTTCATAAATATGACGTGGCACGCGTAACTACGAAGGTCAACATGACGTCACTGTTGCATTGTCGCCGTGAAGAAGACATCTTTTCAACGCCTTTCTAGTTCGCTTCAAATTTATCAAGATGCACAAGATGGACTACCGTTGCCTGCCCATCAGGAGCAGACAGTCAAAGGCACAGGCCTAGCTGTTGACGACCTCTAGCACTGATATAAGCAACGGAAAAGATAAGTCTAGGTGTTTAACTGTTGTTATTGCAAACAGTGCTAACTGAGTCCATGCCCTCTGCCTACATCGGCATGTTTTTACCTATGTTTAATGTACTTTTTGTTGTCTTTAATGTGTTGTTAATTCGTGGGACAGGTATAGGGAGGATGAACCGAAATTAGATTCTGTGGCTCTCACGATGCCTGAATTGATTTCGGTCGTTTCTCCTAGGGCGTTGAATACGAGTGCACACGGGGGGGGTGGGGGGTGGGGGGGGGAGCTCATGCATGTAGAGGGGTGTTGATATCTCATGATGTGTCTGGCTGTCGTTGACGATTGGATGTACGCAGTTCGGCCCCTTGTTAGCTTCGATTTCGGAAGTTAAACAGTGGATTTTTGGGTTCATGGGTGGTCTGGTGTTGTTCTGTTTTTTGTTTGTTTTGGGGGCTTTTTGGTACCTAGTTTTGTAACTTAGTAAGTGTGAACATGAGTTTATCCATTTTTTCATGGGGGTTTGTGATGAGTGTTAAGTGGGTGGGTTGGGGCCTAATGGGAGTCTGGTGTTGAGTTTTTTGGGTGCCATTGGACATTTACTGTCTGTTGCTGTCTTGAAATTTTGTCTGCTTTGGTTGATTTTGTATTTGAGCATTTGTGTTTGTTGTTTGTACCCTGGGTGTGTCCGGGGGGTGCGGATTTAACTTGTGTGGTGGGTGTATGTTTTTCGCTCAGTGGATATTATACTTGAGGATTTCAATTTGGGGGCATTGGGTTTAACTGTTCTGTAACATTTTTGGGGTGGGGGAATGGTGAAGCTAGGTTATGTTTTGTTGGGGGTCTTGGCGAGGTGAGGGTTTTCGTTGCAGATTGTATCGGTTTATGATATTAGGGCCACTTTGTAGTAAGTGAATTTTTTGGGGGTGGTGGTGGGTTTAATGATTCAAGGATTATTGGGTTTGTACTGTGGATGGGGGTGTGGGGTTGGTGGTGCGGGGGGGGTGTGGGGTGGGGGGGGGGGGGGGGTGTTGGGGAAGTAGAGCCATTATCACGTCCTGTGTTAAGTTTGTTTTGTTTGGTTTCCGTTTCCGTGGATAGTTGTGTGATGGGTTTGATGAATATCAGATGTCTGGGGGGGGGGGGGTCAGATTAAGGAGCTTTCTTAGATGTGGGTGGTTGCTTGTTATTGGATTTTTGGGCGTTTGTATTAGGGCATTTTAAAGTTTAAACTGTGTTACTTTTTTGAAGAAACGCCCCATTGAGGTTTGCCATTGGACTGTGGGTGTCCAAATCTGCTGGTTGTTGAGATTAGATTTGAATGATTTTGTTTAGGTAGTTGTACCGTTAATTCAGGGGGGGGGTAGGGGGGGTGGGTAGGGTTGGGGGGGGGGGTGTCGTTAGAGATAACTGGTGTAAGGGGGGGTTGTATTGGGCAGGGTGTGTTTGTGCGTACTCAGTTAACAATTTTAATTTACAGTTCTTGTGTATCATATTCGTTAACTATTTCGTCCAGTCTCCTCTTACTTATATCATTTTATTTGATGATTGTTTAAATGGTCGTCGTCCGTTATGAGTCCTGTGATGTCATCATTTTTTGCAGTCATTTTTTTTTGTGTACTTTGAATATTAAGTTAACCTCGGGTCAGACCTTGACCCTTCATTTGGCTTGTGACACTTCCGCTTGTTTTATTTAGTTCATAAATTCATTTTTAATTGTGAAAATGTCTTGTTTGCGTCTTAACATTGTTTGTACCCTTTAGTTGCATCATTGTTTTGTTTTTCCTCATGATTTATATTAATTACTACATTAATAATATGATTTTATTTGCAATATTACACTTGTATTTTCATTTAATTATTTTTTTTCTGATATTTAAGGTTAATATGGGACATTGCATAAGTATGCAGTGATAGTCCAAGAAAGTAGCACTACAATTTATAAGAGATGCCTAGGGCATAATAATATAATATATATATTGACCAAATAAAATAATCTTATAGTTTACCTTTGAGGTAATAGACCCATTGTATATTATTTAATATACTTTTCTGGTACTAAGAGAGTGACTTAGTACATTGAACAATATAATTACTAGGAATCATACCCAACATTATTGGATATTAAGATTAATTGTGTGAAGTAATTACATAATAGTTAAACAGATATCATAACTATTTATGATATAGTATTATTTAGATAAAATATTGTTACAAAATATTGTCTATTAGTTGAACTTAGACATTAGAGTTCAGTACTATTGTGATTATTTATATTGAATATTTCTAAGTTGAGTAAGTATAATAATAACTCTGAAGCTACTATTGACTATTTTAATCAGTAATTATCAATAATTACTTACAGATAAAAGTCAAAATGCTTACTATAGACCATTTCGTTAAAATTGGTAGGGAATATGGTTATAAATCTCAAGAACTTCGTCAGTTTGCTGAGGCAGAACTGGAAAAACATGAAAGAAAAGAAGCAGAGAAAAAAGCTGCATTAAAGAAAGAGGAAGAGGAACAAAAGCTGCATTAAAGAAAGAGGAAGAGGAACAAAAGGCTGCATTAAAGAAAGAGGAAGCAGAACGTGAGATGAAGCAAATTGACAAGGAAAATAGATTGAGAGAGATTGCTCAACGTGAAAGAGAAGAGCAAAGAGCAATCGCCAGACAGGAAGAAGAGAATAAATTGAAACGAGAGGAAATTATTTTACAACAAGAAATGGAATTGGCGCGTATTAAATTGGAGACAGCAAGATTACAAGCACTAAGCGCTGATGCAAACCAGAATAATAACGCACAAAATGGATCATCATCCAGCCAAACTAAACATTTCTACAACTTTAAATTACCCACTCTCAACTTAAACGTGGACGACCTTTCATCGTTCCTGTCACGTTTTGAACAGACTTGCAAAACAAATCATTTGCCTGAAGAGTCATGGGTACTCAAGTTAAATGAATTCTTGGTTGGAGAACCATTGACGGCTTCTCAAAATGCTGACCCATCAATAGCAAATAACTACGGTGCTATTAAGTCCTTGCTTTTACGAAGGTTTCACCTGGACGAGGAACACTGTAGGTTGAAATTTAAGGGAATTTTACCTGAATCTCCAAAAGATTTTGCAGGATTCATTGCGAACATACGCAATACATTTAATAGATGGGTTGAACTGGCAGACGTCAACAAATCATACGACAAATTAGTTGATTTACTACTACGGGATAAGGTATTATCTTCGGTTAGCCAGCCATTTTTTGCATATCTGCAGGAGCGTAAACCAGGTACTATGGACGAGTTAGAAAAAATTCTTTAAACTACTGTTCGGCACATCCGAATGCAACCATTTCTAACTCCTCATTAAGAGAACCTCTACCTGTGGCGTCTAATATGGCCTACAATCATAATAACAAACAAAGACATCACAGTGTAGACAGAAGCAGGTTCCAAAGAAATCACAATGTTAACTTTCAGAAGGGACATAATAATGATTTCAACAATAAAAATGAGTTCAACAGAGGTAGATCACGAGATAGAAATTATTCACCTCAAACAAACTACCACAATGGTCAACATAACACTAATTATAATCGATCACATACTCCCAATAATAATAGTAACTGGAATGGTAATAATCATGGCTCGAGACATCGAGATAATAGTTACTATAGAGGACGACGAGATAATTCTAACAATTATACTCGGAATCGATCTCATTCTCGGGGATCATCTCATTACAACCATAATACAGGGGCGGCAGTTACAAATAATACTACCCCTATAGCTCAGGTCCCACTTGACAATAATACAACACAGTCTTCTGCTGCATGTTTTGCTATTAATTATAATGTGGCAAATAGTTGCCAACAATGCAATCTTATTTTTCAGAAGGCGAAAGAAACAGTGCTTAACTGCGGACATATTACACCAGAGGTAGGTCTTGCAGTCAACGATGGAACAGGCCTACTAATTTTTAACAGGGGATTAGTTAATGGATCCGTCGTCTCAGTGCTGAGGGATTCAGGATCCACAACGATTGGTGTACGACAGTCGCTGGTACATCCTAGCTGTGCAACGGGGGAATATGTCCGTTGCATGACTTTTGGGGGAACTATTGAGTTTTACCCCACAGCTATTATTCATGTTAACACACCTTTTTTCACAGGGAACGTAAAAGTATGTATGCTAAAAAAGCCTATAGCTGATCTGATGGTTGGTCGTATACACGGCAGTAAAGATTGTACTCCAGATGAGATTATAGAATGGGAGAAACATAACCTATGCACTGGAAACGCCGTGACGACTAGAGCGCAGACTCAACTCATGGAGAAAGTTGATGATAATAAAATGGATGCAGACAACCAAGAGGAATTTGTAGTCAATTCACCTATTGACAGGGAAACATTTGCAACCAAACAAAAAGAGGATAAATCTTTAAAAAAATTTTTTAAGTTGGTTGATAAAGTTGACAATCTATCCTCAGGTAATAATAACAAACATTGTTTTGTTATTAAAAATGACATATTGATTAGATGTTTTAATGACAAATCACAAATGAAACAACAAGTTATGGTCCCGTATACTTTTAGACGGTACATTCTTCAACATGCACATGACTCACATTGTGCTGGACATATGGGATATACTCGAACACGATCTCGAGTACTGTCTTCATTCTTTTGGCCAGGAGTGTCAAGAGATATTTCGCAGTATGTACGTTCCTGTACTACATGCCAAGAAGTGAAAGCACGTGGAGCTTTTCACACGGCGCCTATTCAGGCTTGCGATATATCAGTAAGACCGTTTGACAAGATGGCAATATATATTATTGGTCCATTGCTACCATCGGCCAGAGGACATAGATTCGTCCTTACGTGCATTGATTTGTGCACACGATGGCCAGAAGCTATCCCATTAAAGACCACCACTACCACAGATGTAGCTGATGCACTACATCTCATCTTTTCTAGAATAGGGTTTCCTAGAAAACTTTTATCAGACCATGGGTCACAGTTTATATCTGACACCATGAAGGAAGTCATGAAAACTTGGAACATTGATAGGAATTTAAGTAGTATTTATCATCCTATGAGTAATGGTGCGGTTGAAAGACTTAACCGTACACTTAAACAACTACTACATAAGGTTACTGCTAAGCACCCTCATGACTGGGACAGAGCACTCCCAGCTGTTCTATTTGCTTATCGGGAGGTACCGCATGAACAAACTGGCTTCTCTCCCTTTGAATTAGTTTTTGGTGCTCCCCAAGAGGTCCTATGGGACTAATAAAAGACTTATTAATTGACGCGGAGATGACTCAGGACACTCAGTCATCTTACGAGTACGTGATTAATCTTCGGAAGAACATTATTGAGTCTTGCCAGTTGGCAACAGCTTCTTCTGAGGCTGCAAAAGCTAAGGCTCGATCTCTACAAAATAGGTCTCGACGATTACGCCAATTATTCCCAGGCGACGAGGCTTATGTGTTACTTCCTCACAATAACAATAAATTATTGATATCTTGGAATGGTCCTTACAAAGTCATTGATAAAATTTCCGACGTTGATTACGTCTTAGATATCAAGGGACACAAAAAGATATTTCATATTAACATGCTCAAGCAATTTCATACACGTCCTGAACACTTACAGTCAATTTTTCATGAACTAGATGACAACACAGTATCTACTTGTTATTATTCTAACTTATCTGTCATCCAGGAAGAAGAATCTTCTTTTCCTGAGGTACAGTTACCGTTACCGGTACCAGTAGTTCAACCTACTGAATCTTGGCGGGATGTAACCATCTCTTCAACGGTTACACCGCAACAGCGTCTACAGATTGCTAATCTATTACAATCTTATCCAGATGTATTGACCGACGTCCCGGGTCGCACATCGGCTATCAGTCATGACATTACTCTCAATGATGATACACCTATTCGTGTACATCCCTATTCTGTTCCTTTACATTTCCTTGCTAAAACTACTAAGGAACTTGAACAGATGTTGTCTCTGGGAATCATTGAGACTAGTAATTCGCCATTCTCTTCTCCATTAGTGATTGTCCGGAAGAAGGACAATAACATCAGACTATGTGTTGATTATAGAAAATTAAATGCTAAGACTATAGTTGACAGCGAACCACATCCACTTATCGACGACTTACTGCCACGTCTATCCAACGCAACTATATTTAGTAAGATAGACTTAACTAAAGGTTATTGGCAGATACCACTGACCGAAAAGGCTAAGTACTACACCGCATTTTCCACTCCACAAGGTCTATACCAGTGGAATGTGATGCCTTTTGGGCTTGTTAATGCGCCAGCTACCTTCATTCGCCTGATGCGACAAATTTTATCAGGTAGACCAGACGTTATTACATATATTGACGACATATGCTTGTTTAGTTCGTCGTTTGAGGAACATGTTTCGGGACTTAGATATGTTTTCGACACTCTAAGGAATTATCATCTAACTGCTAAACCTACAAAGGTGCAAATCGCGTGTAATGAGATAACCTTTTTAGGGACATATCATTGGATCGGGATATATCCGAACGTTACCTAGTACAGTCTCCAAAATTCTAAACATAGCAGTTCCTCAGACGAAGAAACAGGTCAGGAGTTTGTTAGGACTTGTTCAATATTACAGTAGATTCATACCAAACTTGTCATCCATCACGGCTGTATTGTCTTCATTGTTAAAAAAAAGACATGCCGGTGAAGGTGACATGGACTGGTACATGCAATGAAACTTTCAACAAAATTATAAATTTGTTCTCGCATGAACCAATTTTAAGACTTCCCGATGCTTCCAAAAGATTTTTCTTACGAACAGATGCTAGTAACTACGGCATTGGTGCATGCCTGCTCCAGAACCATGATGGCATTCTACATCCTACCTTATATATATCAAGAAAGCTAAAGCCGGCAGAAACAAAGTATTCCACAGTGGACAAGGAACTTTTATCTGTGATATGGGCAATAACTAAACTCGAAAAGTTTTTGCTTGGTGCTCCCTTCACCATACAGACGGACCAACGTGCTGTAGCATCTTTGCGTCGATCTAATCATAAGAGCCAAAAACTCGCCAGATATGCAATCATCCTACAGCCATTTGAATTCTCCATTGAACATATTCCTGGCACTGAAAACATTGTGGCGGATGCGTTATCACGTAATCCTATTGACGACGAATAATCAACATTAACATTCCTAAAACATATCAACTATAAAGGAACTAACCTTGCCTTCAATTTAAACTTTATAAACACTATATGCATCACAGAATTGAACTAAAAGACAATCAAGGTATACATATTGTCATTGAAACTTCGTCTAACGTCCATACACGATATATGAATATTCGTTGAACAATCATGGAACAATATCTGACGACAAGTCGAACTTATTATCCTATGTGCACTTAATTCTTGGATGCTGGGATAAATGACATTTCTTTCCAACGTAAACGTTTGAACATTTTTGCCTAAAAGAATTCATCAGGATCAAGACTACGGATGGATCATCATATCCTATACTAATTAATTAGTTAACTTAACTTCTTAATTGAATTATTATCAATAAAATGAAATGTGAGAAAAAAATGAAATGAAAGAACAAAAAAAAAAAGAACGAAATATAAAAAGAAGAAATTATGAAAAGAGAAAATAAATCTCACACAAGTATTAGATTAATATTTTTTTTTTAATGTACCTATACATTATTTAGTTAGTTAAATTAGATAGTTATTATTCACTAACACTTAACACACACACAATTAAGTTAAACTTATATTCGAATTTCTTTCTATTTCTTCTCACTTATTTTGTCTTTTCTTCTCTCATAACATCGCGTTACATTAGAATCTTAATAATTTATCTCTTAATTTAATTAATTAATTTAATTTTAATTAGTCAAATTAATTCCTATATGACATACTAATACGACAGACCTTACTTTAATTTAATTCTATCATTCACTGTTAACATTGGACATTTTATTTAGTTGATATAATAATATGTATAATTGATATATAATGTGATTAATGTTAGATGACTATGACAAATAGTTAGTTGACATGACCGCAACACGGTTCTACTCAGAACATCGTCGGCCATATGTCACAATTGTGTTAAATTTTTTTTTTGAAAAATTGTTAAGTCGGATAGATCTTGAAAAAAAATTTATCGATTTTTTTTTCCCCGGTGTACAGGGAATTGTTACGGTATATGATATTAACGCCGTCTGCTAAAGGTTATCAGACGTGCAATTGTAAAGGTTAAGGCATTTAATATATTGCGATAGATGTTTCAATTATTGAACGCTCCATACACGATCGATTATGACGTGTATAGCGTTGTTTGGGTCACAGTCGGTAACTAAGAAACGCTACCCTTTGTTACTTGACCGCCAAGCTGAATAGCTGCGTTTTTCTAACCTTCCAATTCAATGGCATGATATAGCCATTTATATATGCATTTTTTGATGGACCAGGGTCAGTCCTAGAACTCTATATGAGAGGAAAATTTATGGAGGTTAGTATTTAACTAGAATTCTCAGAAGGAGAAGAATAATCGTCGAATTCGTATGAATATATTCAGACTCGCAGTCTCACTGTCGGTAGGTAGCCATGTCTAGCTGCGCGTGCATATAGCTGTGATGTTCTGACGACAATACTGCATTGTATCCTTAAACGGACATTGACACGTAAACCAGCAGTCTACGTTATTGATTAATTTATGCATGACTTATATGGACTTATGTTCTACTCCTATTTGAAATGATCATCCTGTGTGTACAACTGTGAATTAAATGTATGGACTCAATGAAATGACTTATCAAATCAATCGTATTCCAAGGTTCAAGTATTGTTTGGAATCTTCCACCCCCGCATTCGCTTAATCTTCCATCGAAGGCACGATGCACTATCACTGAATAAAAAAAAACTAACATATCAAAGAAAAAACAATGGCCAGAAATTTATAATTGTCTTATTCATATCACATGGAACATTGTTCAGAGCAAACCACCTTGCAACATAAAGAAGCAAGACTAGAGAAGAAAGAAATATGAAAGTAAATGAAACTCAAATAAACGAAATGCAATGTATGAACAAGTGCAACCACTATTAACCAGCATGAGGCAAATGTGGCAACAAATAGATAACATAAAGGAATAAGGACGATGAAACACAAATAAAATGTTAACAAAAAGAAAAAAATGTCAATAAATGAATTCAAATAAATGGAATATGAATGCTCAAAAACGATGAGTTATAAATGAAAAAGAATGCAAATAAACTACGCGAAGTAAGCAACACCCTTAGCAATACTAAATAAGTATGAGTGTTAATATACTAAATATTTCATAAGCTAAAATTACTAGCGATATGAATCCGTACTAAGAAACCAATACAGTAGCTATTTACCATATTAAATATTAATCACAACTAAGTTAGCATAATTGGCACTATTCAAAGCAAATAGTTCATTGTATGAAAAAATGTTCTCGATCCACTGAATTCACTGTTGACAAAAGTCACGAAATCGCAATGTTATATTAGAAGACAGTTAATAATTTCACAATGTTACGTTTGCATTGGAATGTCATCACTTTTAAATGTAAAATGCACATAATAGTGTATTATTTATAAGTTCAAGTTATTTTTAAGTCACTGGAAACTGGATATACTAAATTACTGTAATGTCATTGTATGCATAAAACGAGCATGAAGGTTAATAATACTAATATGACTGAATGAAGCAATGTTCAGTGAGTAGTGAGTCATAATTAAGGAACTGTTCGTGCAGAGGCGTCACTCTTCGTAGGGCATAGAAGCTTGGTTGACTTATAAGGACATCGTGACAGGATGTCTGCCAAAACATTATCAGATCCAGGTATGGCACGGATTGTGAAATGGTATGGCTGCAAAGCAATTGCATACCTTGTTGATCTTTAAGATTTCACGTCTCTGTTGTTGAGAGCAGTAAGAGCTTTCTGATCAGTTTCCACGATGCAGTTGGCTCCCAACAAAAATCGTTGAATCTTGGTTATTGACCAAACTAACGCCAATAGTTCTTTATCCAAGACAGAGTAATTTATTTCTGCAGGCGTCAGTTTTCTGGAAACGTACATGACAGGGTGCAATGTACCGGCGTACTCCTGTAGTAATGAGGCGCCTATGCCAAAATTTGTCGCATCGCTGCAAAGGATGAAAGATAATAAGCTAACCGGCCCAATAAAAGATAAAAATAAAGATAGATATCACACGTGAATAAAGTTGAAACAGACAGGATATCTAAAAGTACAGAAATGCAAATATGCAAGACATAAATGAGGTTAAGTACTGAGTAGTGACAGTAATAGAAGAAAAGATAAGTACAAAACATCCGGAAGAATGAAAGAGAACGCACCAGCCAACGCATCTATAAAGTGCGTTGTGCAGAGTTTTGTACAAGTTGCACGTCTAAAAGATGGTGCGCAAAGAGTGAACCATGTTTTAAATTAACAGCTCTGTGAGCGTCGCGAAAGTTATAAAAGCGCACAAAAGCAAGCTGGTTAAAAGAATTTTGGAGTCCGAACAAGCGAACAAATTTAACATTACCGATTTTCTGAAAAAAATATTTCAGTGCATACCAAGTGGTATGAGACGGAATGTTGCGCACCAGAACAGTGAGATTCAGTGACATGTGATCTCGGTCAGATCGCAACTGAGCCCGAGTATAATTAAAATTATTATGTGTCGCGTGTGCTAAGCGTGACGAAGAATGAAGGCACATATTATGTTTTTCTTGCATGGCGTAACAGTAGTACAAAATATAAATGTAGAAGAAATCTATTCTAGAGGAACAGCCTAAAATAACTAAGTCATGAAGAAATATATGACTCGGAAGAGAAGAAATGATGACTAAACGAGTTGAGTCATCAAAGAATGTGACAAAAAGTGTAAATGTAATCTGCTATCTGCGCGAAGCAGAATCAGGTACCAATCGTAATCTGAGAGAATGGTGATGAAAATATACACCATTGTCTCGCTCGATAACCAAACGAGCGTCTCTATTGGTACTGAAGGTAACCAACGCCTCACTATTCTGACCATTGAATGATGGCAGAAGACGAACAAACTTAACGTTTGCCGTATAATTAAGAAAATCTCCTAGTGACTGCCATGTCGTACCTTGTGGCAGATTGCGCACTAGAACGGTGCGAGAAAATGCACCTTTACCTATATAAGTAGTACTATTGTCATGAAAATGTGAATATGAGAGATGTGTAGGTTTAGTCACATAAGAAACATTCACTCTGCTCATTCCCCTTGATATGGTATCCTTATGAGATGATGTCTCATAATGATTGAAAGTATTATGAAACCTATCAGTATTTAAGGCAGTAAGTTTACGACATGTCGGATATGACTGCTTGTGAGGCAAATTGAAAACTTTGCTGACAGACGCAGTGGTCTTCAAGTTATCATTTAATTTCAATCCAAGCCTAACACCATTATTCTTATTAGGAACATCTTTTCCCTTCTTCCCAACTTGAACAGTTTTCTTAAGATCAGTTTCAATCTGATCATGTCGCCAAGATTTGTTACCTGAATTGGCAGTAGTATTCTGTCGAGGGAAGGTATATCGCCATCGGAATGATTTCTTAATCTTCACAGTCTGTGCTGAAACCTTAATATCATCCATAGGAATGAAAGCATGTCGTAAAATAGGTTTATTAGACCTATTGTTTAACAATATTGTCTTGTTCAGTACGACATCTAACAGACCATCAACTCTCTTTCTTAATTTAGAAAACTACAAATTCAGGAGTGCAATCTCCTCCCTCTGCCTCTTATTTACTTTTTCGAAGTCAGTAGCTACTTTCCTCTCACTAGTGAGTAAGGAATCAACTGTAGACAATTTAGCTGAAAGATCATCATTTGCTGCTGATTTGTCTTTTCTAGTTCAAAATATCTGTTTTTTTCATTCATGAGTAACGATTCCAAGGCAGTTACTCTGTCATCAGTTAAACAATCATCACACAAGTTTGATACAATATCAGTATTGTAGGATGCCACACTCCCTTCTTCATTTTTTGATTTCAAACTGATGTGTTCAGAAATTAAATTGTCATAATCTAATTTTAACTTTTCACATCTTGATTTTAATTCCGCAAACAATGTCTTATGTGTCTCATTACCTTTCTGAGATTCAATCAAAAAATTCTCATTTTCTTCACGCAATAATGCCAAGTCAAGCGTGGAGGAGTGCACCTTACTTATTTGATAATCGACATCTGTTTCAATGAGGTCACCTCATCCTCCAACTCTTTCTTTTGTTTAACCGAAAATTCATAAAATTTCTCATTATCCGCTATCAAAAGCGACACCTTATTCTTCAATTCAGCATTTTCAAAGTCCATTGTAAACAACTTCTTCTCATCCTCCAATTTTTGCTGCATGAGCTTATTAGCGAGGGTCTTCTCCTTACCCTTATGCTCATTTATGGTTTTTTCAACGCATCCAATTCGATACTACTACTGTCTTGAGTAGTCAGTTTTTCTTCATCATAAAAAAGTGTGGATAGTAATTTAGTAAGTCTAAGTGCTCTATCCTTGGAATAGCCGTATCCATAATTACACAGAGCATATACTTTAAGATCACTGCTCGCCTGAAGAATGAACTGTTCTGTGGCATAATCCTCCAGGTTTGCGCCATATAAACGTAATCTTCTTCCTTCCCGAAGACATTGATCCATGATCGACATTTTAACTTATATTGTGACTTACTTAGTCAACCAATTTTCCAAAGGGTTTAAAATTTTTTTATCCCTTACAAGTACAATAAGTTCCTGTCCAAAGAACTGCACAAATACTTGCTAACTATCAATAATGTTATCCATAAAATAATGAAAGTATGCATTAAAATATTACACTGACTAACAAAAAAAAACTTTTTTTTTCTTTCTCTAACATTTCTATGTTTTTCTGGTCAATTTTAATGCGCTGTTTTTAAATCTGCAAACCGTTTTTCTCTATCAGGTCGGGATCTCTAGAAATACGCAATTGAAGTTTTTTAACAACGCATACAGTATTACAACATCATTCGTACAAGAAGTATAACAGTTATGTAGGCTTGAATTTCTTTGCAGTCGACTTTCGTCGGTGAATGGCATGTGGTACATCGCGATGAAGCATCCAACAATAATCGGCAAGCATGGTCACACTCCACCATCCTTGATAACGTGACTCCATTACGGCGATATCTTGATGGAATCGTTCTCCATGTTCATCGCTGAATTCGCCAAGGTTGTCAGGGAAAAAGTCAAGATGCGAATCGAGCAAATGGATTTTGAGGGACATGATACAGCCCATAATTCTGTATGCATCTATGCACTGCTTAACAATATGCAACATAGTCGACAGATTTGTGATTTTCCAGAAAGTTATCGACGATCGATTTGAATGCCATCCATGCGCAAAGTTCACTACCATGTAATAAGTTCTCGAATAATTTGTCTGCAATAACTTTCCTAATCTGAGGTCCTACAAAGATACCTTCCTTTATCTTTGCATCGCTAACTTGCGGAAACTTTTCTCGAAGATAAGTGAAAGCTTTGCTCGTTTTATCTAATGCTTTTACAAAATTCTTCATGAGCCCCAACTTTATATGTAACAGTGGTAAAATGAAGCTGTCTTTGTTAACTAATGGCTCGCGTATTACATTTTTATGCCCGAGCTGCATACGATCCCGGATAGGCCACACCTTTCTTGCATAATGTTCCTGTCTGTTGCGGCTGTCCCATTCACATCGGAAGCAAGAAAATTTAGTATACCCAGTCTGCATGCCCGTGAGAATTGCAATGACCTTTAGGTCTCCACAAATCCGCCATTGGTAGTCACTGTACTTTATTTTTTCCAAACGTATAGCCATATTGTCATAAGTTTCTTTCATATGAACAGAGTAGGCGACTGGAATTGATGAAAAAAAAATTATGTTATGCAATAACACGGCTTTTAGACTAGTCTTGGAAGAATCGATGAAAAATTGCCATTCGTTGACTATGTGCTCATGACCGTTTACATCTTTGCAATAGCAAATGTCATCACCCATCTCAAAGTATTGAACAAGTTCTCTGTGTCTATGACGAAATTTAGATATCGGAGTATTGGGCGCTAAAAGATTTCATTCTTTGAGTCGCGAACCGAGTAATTCCGCTTGTCCTTTGGTAAGAGCGAGATCACGTATTAGATCTGAAAGTTCTGAATGCTTAATTAAGTAAACACCATCATTCACCGGTATGTAATCTGAGTCAGAATTAGTTTCTAAAGCAGGTAAACTATCACTTTCTGATGGTTCATTTACGTCCAACAGATATTGTTCTGGTGGTACTTGGATCGGACACGTGATTGGATCATGAGGCACTGGTTTCGAAACCGATTCAATATTTGGATAAACCACAGACTTTCTAGTTTTAAAAGTGAAACCATGGATATTTGTCAAGCAGAAGTAACAATCAGTAATGTGATTTGTATGTTCACGCCATATTACAGGCACTCCAAAAGGCATCGACTTATGCTTCGGCGATTTTCGTAACCAACCTGCCAATGTATTTGCACAAGTCGAACAAACTGCATTTGGCTTCCAAGATTTATTTGCATCATCAACTTTCGAATCGAAATAAAGTTCATATGCTTTCTTTAGTAATGGTGTAAAATTTTTCTGGTCAACACGATCGGTAAAATATCCGCACACGTAACAGAACAGATCAGCCGAATTTCTACAACTTCTAGAAGCCATATTTTGCTCAGAATTATTTCAAAATACAGTAACTATTTGAAAAATCGCGTAACATATGTCATGCATCTTTTAGCAGTATAAAAAGTAGAATTATGTTGCTTTTTATTAATTTTTAATAAGCTATATAGTAAAAATGAAATGGAGCAAATAACGGTTTCCCAAAAATATATTTATTCACAAATATCTTAAGAACCCAACGTGATAGAGATAAACGGATTTCAGATTTGAAATCAGCGCAAGAAACTGACCTAAGAACACTTATTCTTATATAAGAAAGAAAAATGTTGTTTGTCAGTGTTATCAGAGTACAACAGAAGTAGACAAAGCAGACAAAAGTGACCAGAACAAAATATTAAAGAACGAATGAAAACGTTCGCAGGAATCAAATAAAAATGAAAAAGCAGAAATAAAGATGAGAAATATTGCAAAACTTGCAATGATAGCTGCGAAAAGAAATTACAAGACAAGTAACAATACAACGTATAAACATACATGGTGTATATAAAGTAAAGATAGGAAGATAGAGGAAGACAATCACAAACAAATTAATCAATAAACTAAGACACAGAAAAAAAAATACTACGACAACGACAATGAAACAGCTCGTCACACCTAAACAACGGTGTCCCAGATTGCCAAACACAGTGGACTAAAATACTTCAGCAAAAAATTTGCTAGAATTTCCACTGCGGGAAATCCGTAAGAATGTCCCTAAAGAACGCTTACGTAGGACCTGGATGAACTGGGATGTTTCCTATCGTAAGTCACCAACCCAACCGCCCACATAAAACATGGAATATATATAACATGGAATACACAAATGAACATCTTAAAGAAAGGGCTCAGCCAAACATGCAACGGTGTAAGAGAACAACAGTGTTTTAGTTACCTTTTTAGAAGAAAAAATTTTCCGGTCCTCGCGGAGCTAGCGATTTTGGCATTCGGTCGCTGCATGTATGAGCCATAATAAACTAGTTGACGTATAAAAGTGACTAGATCCAAAGGTGACGATGGTAGTTACGGTTCAGGGTCGAACTTGACCTTGAAAAAACAGTTATATTTGATTCCACGTTCAGGATGTTGTCGTCTTGAAAGCACTGGAAATTTCAAACGATTCTTCCATGGGACTCGCTTTGTTTCCCCATTGAATGGCAGCCAAACTGTAGTAGTGGTTTCTTCACACTGGATCACCAAACTGTAGTAGTTGAAATTCTGTAGTGTTGTATTGTTGGTTGATGACTACTACTTCGTGCTGATAACGCGAATGTTAATATATTAGGTGGTGAACAGGTAACAGTAATCAAAACTGGGCACGTCAACTAATGCCAGTTCCAAGTGAAGCATACTAGAAGTCTTGAGTGGATTTTTACACAGTTTATTTAACAATAACGATGGACGTACGATAAGACGGACAGAGCACACATCCTCTGACATTGACGGTTGGCATATTAATCAACATGGAAAAATGTCACTATGTTATCATCTTTTAAATTGGATAATCTCATGAAAAATTCTTCTAAAAATCATTTGGACTCCTCATATCTGTATGTTTATAATCCATACTGTTGATCCATAAATAACGTATTTTCATTTCATAACTTGCACGACCTCTATTACTTGCCGTAATCTATAGGACGGCGAAAATATACTTTATATACGTGATCACGTTCGTAATTCACTTCTTCTCACGAAACTCCACAATTAACCATTGAATACTCTAACTAGATTCAAACTGGCGGAACGTAAATATACGTATTATCATACGAAAGACTTACTAATAAATCCTTACGGTGATAGATTCCACATGGAAGGCTGTATAAAAAGGAATACACAGAAGTATACCCAATAAATGGGGCTCTAACAATCTACACTACCGTCTGACTTCTTTCACAGCATGACATCTCTTCCTACGTCATCAAAAATACATTAGCAACCCCTTTAATCTCTCTACCGCACCAAATATGTGCTCTTTCGTGCACCACAAATTAATTACTAATAACATACTTATAATTTACGCAAACGCGCACCATCTTAACAGAAGTTAGACCCGTGTCTACTAATATACTGTTAAGTCCCCCAAAAAGGACGTAACAGTTTATAAGTTGTTGTAAATAGTCATCATCAACAAGATTATCATCATCCTTCAGCTCACTAAGAAGGATAGTCGTTCGTGTCCTGTGCCAGCAGCTCAAGAACTTTCCATGTCGTGTTCCACATTTGTTTAGTTGAATTCTTTTTTTCAGTTGGTTACTTTAGCAATTTCTACACGATAAAGCAACCGGCGCATGTCCAACACTCATCCTTCGCTTTCTTAAAAAAAATGTTATTGTAACATGCGTGGTAGGTTACATTGTAACTATTTGTGCACTTCTTGCGGACCCCAGTAACAGTCCAGAGATAAGGACAGAATACCATAAAGGAAAAGATTAGTAGATATTGATGTGTATGCAGTAACGTGCTTGTAAGACAAACAAAGAAAAATATACTGAAATAATTACTCAAGCAGCATTACCGTAGACGTTTCCTACACTTTTGTCTACGCTAATAATTTCTCTGATTGTATTTTGTTAAAATGATGATTATATATATATATATATATATATATATATATATATATATATATATATATATATATATATATATATATATATATATATATATATATATATATATATATATATATATATATATATATATACGGACCCCAAGATGCAGCAATAGTGAATGCAGTCAGTGACCCATAGCTGTACTGCCTGCATCAGGACCAGCGAACCAGAGCTGGTCAAGACCGCACTCCACCTCCACTTGGTTGTCCTGGAAACAGTCTGCAGCAGTGCAGTCTGGCTGAGCGAGTGCGGATCGAAATGGGAAGGCAAACCCGGTCCCTAAAAAATGCCGTGCTGAAGTCGGATGTGTCGATCGAAAGGTGCAGATATCACAGCTTAGGCGTAAACAGACACAACGCAACCACCGTCCTTTTCAGGGCGAACGAGGAAGAAGAAGAAGAATATATATAAATATACTGAAGCACATTAAAAACGCACCACTATTATATATACTGATGCCGAGAAGCTGGAAAAAAAAGTGTGGGAATGGATTTTCCCCGTGTTTGTCATGAGGTAGAGAGCGAATGGATGCTGGAATAGAAAGTGCATGATTCAACCCACGGGTATGTGTACAGACTACATGAAAAGAATGAAAATTACACGTGCAACACGATTCCCAACAGCTATGACCCTGAAAATGTGTACACGTTGTGGCAGTATACTCGGTATAAAAAGGCCGTTGAGACAAAACACCCAGTGCATGTGCTTGAAATGCCACGACTATCTGAAAACGACCGCCAACGAGCCATTGGTATGTTGGAGGCTGGAATGAGCTCGCGGGCCATTGCCAGAAGGATGAATTGCCACCACATCACTATTGTACGTCTCAATGAACGTTACGGAACCACTGGCAGTGCCCGGGGTAGACTTCGGAGTTGCTAACCACGAGTTACTACCCCTGCTCAAGATCGTCATATTGTGCTGAGTCACCTAAGGAATCGTTCTCTCCCGGCAAGTCAAACAGCAAGAGCAATATTGGGTAGATTGCTGTGTTCGTCAGCACAACCGATTTGGAGGTGGCAGTATTCACATTTGGGGAGGATTCAGTTTTCACCATCGCTTGCCTCTTCACGTCTTCCGTGAAATGTTAATGCTGTGACATATCGAGATGAGGTTCTGGATGCATTGATTGCTCCTGCGTTCACAAATTATCCAGACTTGCAGCTTCTCCAGCAGGATAACGCACGTGCGCACACCGCATGCATTACGCAGCAATATCTACAGCAGCAGAACATTGTGACGATTGATTGGCCTGCCCTATCGCCAGACATGTCCCCTATAGACCATCTATGGGACGAGCTTGGACGCAGAGTCTACAGGCAAGGTTCTCCAGCTAATCTGCAACAGCTCGTAGCTTCTCTTACACGTGAATGGGCCTTGATTCCCCGGAATTTCCTTCAGAGACTTGTGCGTTCCATGCGGAGCCGCTGCCATGTTTGTTTGCAAGCACACTGTGGACATACCAGATACTGAGGATAGTGTGAATGAATTTTTTTATTAGTTGTATTTTTGGTTTTCTCCCTTGCCTGCACAGAATGCAATGAATTTCATAACAATCAAATTCATAGGAAAATGAATAAAGATTCCAAATTTGTAAATTTGTAAACACTTATATTTACATTTCACACTCTGTTCCTGGATTATACTGGTGGTGCGTTTTTAATGTGCTTCAGTATATATATATATATATATATATATATATATATATATATATATATATATATATATATATATATATATATATATATATATATATATATATATATATATATATATATATATATATATATATATATATATATATACATATATATATACATATATATATATATACATATATATATATATACATATATATACATGCACGTAATTCCGGAGCATTTCTGGTGAGACAAAGAAGAAATAGAACTAATGCCCTCCAGCAAATCCTAGAAGTCTAAAAACATGAAGTTGTGCCTAAGGTTGTCGACCTTTTGGGATAAAAAAGGAATTGGTACAGAAACTCAAATTACAAGATCACGTGATTGCTTGTGAAGACTTTATGTCAGGTGACCGGCTGCAGTGGTGACTCCATGCTCCATACGAAGCGAACAAGAAAATGATGGTGATGGTAATGGTGATGATAATTACGATGGCGATTATAATGTTGACGATGGTGATGATAAGTATGATGGTGATTATAATAATGATGATAATGATGATTATTATGATGATGATGATATTAGTAGCCCCGCGTAGTTTCCTAGGAAACAAAGAAATGAATAGGACCACATCCTCAGGCAATATTTGAAATCGACTAAAATCAGGTTGTGCATGGGACTGTGAAAGGAGAGGCTAGTTCAAGGTCTACAGTTCTATCTTGATCTATCGCTAGATACTAATGTATACTTTCAGGGCCGGATTGAGGCTAATTGATGCCCTAAGCACAGCCCAATAGTATTAGTGCTCCCCTCGACCTTCCATTGCTCAACTGACAAGACATTAAGACTCAATAAGAGCTGAAGGTTAAATAAGAGATTGAAAAATTCAGTTTTCTTCCAGGCCAGACCCCAAAACTATATTAAATAAAAACTTTTTTTAATCTATTTTTTTAAACACCACATAGAGTGAGCAATATAAATAAATTATTTACTTATAACTAGGGACACATGGCAGATGAGGGTAATTACAAAAAAAATCGACTAAAGTTGAATGTGGCAGTGAAAGAGTTAAGGGTAGTAGCTAGAGGAAAAAACTCTGTGGTGCCCCCCTTCCCTTAGTGCCTCAAGCACGTGCTTATTTTGCTTATTGGTTAATCCAGCACTGAATACTTTGGTAGATCTCTAAGTGACGGACGGCGGGGAAAATAAATTTTAACAAAGATTAATTTCGAACTAGTCCCGCTAGCACTTAAAAGCGCTGTTTAATCAGGTTTAAAGGCACTTTCCCTTCGTTCCCAGTGAAAACCCACGTAAGCTACAAAAATTCACATTAGTTGTGAACTGTATGAGATAGAAAGCTATCTTTTCTTTGAATTAAAGTTAACATTCAGTAAAATATTAGTTTTCTACTGCTCTGAAGATGAGATTTGCAGGAAACAGATTGTGCTGAAAAGTCAAATATAGGTTGGACTTATTACAAATTTCAGATCTTCTTTTTCGTCGCTCGCTATCAAATGACCATATCTATCGCTCTTATACAGCCGGAAGTCTGTCTCAGGCTTCTCTCGTCATCACACAGTTTTTCCTTCAACTAAGTTGGAGAAGGCCACGCTGCATCCCTGCTCCTCTCACTGACCCGACAGTTTTGAAGAACGTGTTCTAATTAATGTTTGTCCTTCTCACATCTACACATATCTGTTTTTCTCATTTTCAGTTTATTGAACAGATAGTATCTGAGACTGAATTGGTAGGTTCTCCGTGTGAAAATTATCACTCGATCTCTACTTGGTAACTGTGTTGAGGTGATTTGAATTTTTCGGCCAACAAGCCTGTCAGCTACACGTTTTGCCTACATCTGTTTTGTCCACGCCCCATTTTAATTTTATTGGTACTTTTGGCGCATTGTTGCGCATTTATCAACGGGTCAGTATTAGTTCTGACAGCGTTAGAGGACGTTTCACACGTGTAATTTTGTTTCTTCTACATTAGCCGACAGAAAGATTATGTTGGTCGGTTGTTAATAATCCCCTTGTTCGCTTGAAATCGACGAACGAAATAAGACCACTGGTCGCGCAACGCTTTTCTTGTCCGCTGGCTCGCAAGGAGTAACCTTTTGATACCCCGCCGATCTGTCGAAATCTCCCGTTCAAATAAGAGACAGGACCTCTTTCAAGTAAGTCAGGAAATTAGAGAAGCTGAAAATGATAATAAGATGCAAAAACTGACACAGCAAGCGCAACAAGGTCAATGGACTGGATGGGAAGGAGCCCTGCAAAGGTCCTTGATATGGAATGATATATGGCATCCCTTAGACTCAGTTTCCTTATCAGATCAATGTATGACCTCCTGCCATCGTCAGCAAACCTTATGAAAAAGTCTGATGATGCTCAGTGCCCCATGTGACATGGGATGCAGACACTTCAACATGTACTCTCAGCTTGTAAGGTGTCATTAGAGCAAGGGTGATACACGTAGCGCCACAACAGAGTACTAAATGAGCGAGCTGCTACAAGAGACTTGACAATGGTCAAGGCTAACAGCAAAGTCAGACCGACCACCGCAAATATATACTTTCTGAGAGCAGGAAAGTCAGCACATCCCAAACCAAGTAAACTAAGTAGCAGTTTGTCATTTATTGTAAATGTGCAAATCTAAAAAAGTATAAGAAGATCTCGAAGACGGCAAAATAAAGTGCTAAATTCCTCTTCATCGAACCAGATTATGATTGAGCTGACCGTACCGTTTGAATCCAGATTGGACGAGCAACACGTATTCAAAATTCCCAAGTATAATGATCTGGTCACGGACTTGATACATGACGGGTTCGCTGCAAGGTTCATGGTTGTTGAAGTAGGTGCAAAAGTTCTATTGGCTGCTTCAATGAAAGATTGACTGAAACTGTTGGTTCGAAAAAACAGTCAAAATCAAGGACAGTTAACAGACACAATGAAACTGCGGAAAGAGCATAGCACTGGTTGTGGAACAACCACAACGTGCAATGGAATTCAGGACAGTAATTTATTTTCAATGTAAGGCTCACTTTCTTAACTGCTTGCAGCTGACAGAAAAACAGGAGTAAAGCCGCAACCAAGATGGAGTGGGTTCAATTCTCTGCACAAGACAACAGAAGGCTGACACTTGGGTATCATGACCCAAGTGTGCCAACCCTCTTAGAGTTAAAGGAGTTTAAGGGACAGAAATTCGTGATCGATTGGGGAACCCCGTCTGACGATCAGATTGCATCCTGTTTTATCGCTCTGTAGAGAGTTTCCTATCGTTGTATGGCACAAGCGGAGGATTTGCATCATTGGCTTTCGTTCTTGTCTTTTTCAATGGTTTCTAGATTCCCTCCTAGAATCTCAACTGCGAATGAAATCGAGACTTGCCGAGTTTGTATCTGTAACCGCACTAGCACTCCAAGGGAGGTAGCTAACAATAATTTATGTGACCACCATAATAAATAAAAAAAGTTATGATAAATATTACCATCTTATGCTTTAAACAGCTGGTGTTTCGAATACTTCTTGAGTCGCACGACTGTCATCATCATTCCGGAAGTAAACAAAATGCCCCTCTAAACATTGTAAAAATTTGACTGACATTGAAAAAAAAAGTGTTTCACGGAATCTGCAGAAAAAAGTATCCCTTCATAAGTTCACATGTAGGAGTTATTCTTGGGTCTAGGAATCTCATCACGTAAACTCAACAAGCTATTCAGACCACTATGCAAGAGTACATGAATGCTTTAACGCAGACTTTCTGCCTGGGAAAAAGCCGCAGTGGTGGCTCTATGCTCCAGAAGTAGCAATAAAAAATAAAAAATATTTTAAACATACGCTTTTAATGCACTAAAAATCCAAACATAATTTTTCAAGGAGTTATAGCTTGCAATAAAAAAGATGTAACATCAAATTGACAAAAAGCGTGAGGCGCTGATTCTGCATGAAATTAACTTCTGCTCTATACTATATTAGACACTTATGGGTAAAATATATGATAAGCGCTTAAGCGCCCACGCTTTTTGTCAGTTTGATGTTACATTTTTTGACTGCAAGCTATAACTCCTTGAAAAATTATTTTTGGGTTTGTAGTGCATAAAAAGCGTGTGTTTAAAATATGTTCTCTTTTTTCTTTTCTTCTTTTTAGTGTTAGAAAATTATGACATAATAAAACATAAACAATATTTTTACTTATTGTAAATCTGGTCTAAAGTTATCGAACTCGATTTTTCATTGATTCATAATTTTATAATTTGGATTGTTTCCATTCATTTAGCTATACACTTGTTTGAGTACTGCCATGTTTTACGCATAGAAAAATTAATTAACTTGATTTTTTAAATGTTTCATTTGATTTGTTTCATTTCTATACGAAAAACTGTAATTACTCATAATGTCATAATTACAATATTAAATTATTAATAATTGACTGATTATTGTATTGTCATCAGGAATGCACAACTATGCCATGTTTCAGAGCTATTGCACATCTGGAAGTGTGTCGCGGCATTATCCTGAACTGGACAGTAATTGTCACAGCACAGTTGGATAAGATAGATGTAAATTAAGAAATGTAAGAAAGATATATAGGATCTGTTAAGTGGCTCGTTAAAGGTTAGATTCCTATACAACTGAGGGGTGAATAGGAAGGCGAATATTCTCACAAAGAGATAATGTCTCCGAAGGGCACTTGAGAATGGATTCTGTTTCCTTGCGACTAATCTCCCCTATTATTCTTTCTGAATATTATAATTATTATTAAGCCCCCATCCTCTCATACTGAGGAAATGATATATATATAGATTTAAGAGACCGCACTTGTAAGAAACTCACTCTACCACTTGGTAGATGGTATAACTTATATACTGATATTTAATCCCTAAACCACATATACGACACAAAGAAAAATGAAAAGGTAATCGAAAATAATATGGTCATGAAACACTTTATGACTAAAAATCCTAGTATGTGCTACTAGTCATCATTAGCACTGGTGTGACTATCATGAGTTGCCTAACATTATGGGTTGTAGCGTTCACTTTTGATAATCTGGAAGGCACTTTAAATAAAGTTCCGTTATTATTTGGATGAAAGTTCTGTTTGATCTCTGAGATATCTGGAGGAAAAATAATCCTTATGCTTATCTGTAGTCCTGTGTTGTCAGCCTTGGCGCAGGTTGTTAGGTGCTGTCATCCAGCAGTGATGTGACATTACACGTGAGAACGTTGATCTATGCCCCTTTATGCTTAAGAGCTAACGAGATCTCTGGCTTTAGGTTATGATGATCGGTCAAAAGACTCGCTGTCTGTTACCGTCAGGCGCCGGACACTAAATTCTGCAACTGCGAATGTTGTCCACTCAGAAACCTAAAGGTTTGAACAGAGTGAAAACATATACACCACTTGGTTAACATCAAAGAGATTGTAAAATGGACTTCCTCGCCATTTAGATGCACTCGGTCTACAAGTTCTGCGTGTAAGTGGCATTTAGACCTAAGCCTCTAACTTTTATGGATGTCTTCTCACATGTTCCAGATCGTTCCTTCGTCTTTCACCTTTGCTCACGTTACTGAATTGTGAGGTGTTGGTCTTCCGACGTAATCACACGTAACTTCTCTCCCTGGCCTCTGAGCTAATAGTGACGTAATCCGGAACTGCGTCTCGCGTGAGAAAGCTTCCCCGCGCGGTAATTACTGGTTACTCTGAGGAGGCATACACGTGCTGGCCGATACAATGAAATTTGACACTTGGGCGTTTTCCGTCAGGTCCATCAAATAGTATACAATAAAGCAATGTAGATCTCCCAGACTTTAAGACGCCTTGATGCTCTTAACAAAGGTATATTCTCTGGCCCTGTGTTATTACCTGGGGTCGATGCGTTTGCGATATTTGCTCAGTAGCCATTAGTATGCGCCGTAATGTCTGGGAAACGCTGGATAACGCGAAGAAAATACCGTAGTGTAACATGATAATTACGGAGAATAAAGAAGAGAGAGAGACGGGAAGGGAAAGGAGACAAAGATGGAGAGAAGAAAAGACTGTGTTACGGCAAAGTGATTGAAAAATCGATTGCAAGATTTGAAGGTGACAAACAAGTGAAGTTAAATAAAAGCGTGTAATAAAAACCGAAATGATTATGACAGGGCTGGCAAGTCAATGTTTTCTCGAGGATCTTTGGGGTGATAGAAAGACAATGTCGACTGCTTCACTAGGCATGTCGTACGAGCCGACACAGCTAAATTTGTCCAGAGGCTAACAACCTCATCTTGCAAACACAATAGCGATGAAAGCGACTTATCTAATAACACATGAGGTGCTTTGACGTAGGCTTCCCGCATAAAAATACAAAGATAGGCAGCTGTAGTGCTGGCTGTATGTTAATTGTTTCATTCATTCGTGCTGTTAACTGCTTAACGGTGTAAAAAAAAACCAGAAATACATAAACGTCATATTTATCATATATTAAGATAGAATGGAGTACTTTATTATATCAAAGCTTACTTTTACGTGTCTTTTATCTTGATAATGTTAATATTTAGTGACAGGATGGTTCCTGTAGGTCAAGGTCACTTCTAGGGTAGCAAACGTATCAAACACCGCAACATGCCAACATCAATCACCCTTTTTTGAGCCACAATAGACGAAGTGGACAGTATACACGTTTATTCCCACTTCACGATGCTCCAAAGTGAATAAATTTTAGTTCAACATACAAATGGCATATTATATGCAGTCGTCGATAAAACTTTATGCAGTCCGTTCATGTCTTGAACGCTGTCTTTTTCATTTTTCCACATTTTATTAATTATATTTTCACACTCGACATTGAGAAGCTATACTCCCTTTAAATGTAGATACTAGATATACCTCACAGAAGATCTTGATGTATTAGTCACGGAATAACATAGGGATGTACAATATACATATTCAGGAACTCAAACACATGCGTCCACTTGCCATGACACACAATGGTAGAAGGCTTGCAGACAATCTCCTCACTTCTGCAGTTTTAGTTTCACGTCTGCCAAATACACCATATCGGCATGAAGTCACTTCTTGTATTAATAAATGATTCCACATAAAATAAACAAACAAGGAGCCCTGTCGAGCTACCTAATGCTATCGACACAATCGTTATGAATTTTAATCATAACATTACCCCCCCCCCCCCCCCCCCCCCCAAAAAAAAATAAATAAATAAATAAATAATGGAAGCAAAGTTTTCATTATTCCCGTGGTGTGAGTATAATATCACCAGAGTGAACTATGATAACATCAAATTTCACTGTAAGTAAGAACTAGTATAGTTCCGAGGTTTCTGCCATAGGGTAGGCAATTTAACACTAAAAGTGTAAAAAAAAGGTAAAGGAACCCGTTACACGCCCATTGAGGCATATTGGGAATATGGTGTTAGGCCCATATTATCTTGACCGTCGGCACACGAGGGGTGATGTGGTCGGCATCATTCATGGTTAATACCAAAGCCAATGTCTACTTTGGACATATTCCTTTTTAACAGCAATTTGAAGTCGACATAACTAATAGTACCCAACATATTAAAAAATGATGGTAGCAATACATGCACTCACATATCTCACACCGTACAATAACATTGTCGTAAATTAATCAGATAAATCAGAGGTGGCCAAACTACGGCCCGCGGGCCAGATCCGGCCCGCCAACCAGTTTTGACCGGCCCACCAACCTGTTTTGGCCGGCCTCTTATTGTTGATTGAAAATTACTGTATACTCCGACCACTGTGCTAAAATAAATATTACAAAATAGCACGCACAGGCACTAGAAACAAAACCAAAAAGACCCAAAATGTACGATTAACATCTCCCCACCTCCCACAAAACCACCAACTCTCTCTCTCTCTCTCTCTCTCTCTCTCTCTCTCTCTATCATACCAATTGAGCTCTACTAGATAGTGCCGACAAAACGGAAATGATAACGTCAAATCTCTGATCGTGCACGTGGACAGGCGAAGACAGTGTCGGTACCTACTTTTATAACGAGAAACTGAAAGCAATGACATCTTTTCTGCGGTCGTAAGTCTCTGAGATCCATCGGTATGGGAAAGTGATCGTGGGAGTGGGGGTGGATGGTAGGTACATTTCTATAGGAAGGAGTTGAGGTGCACAGTTGGTCTTGTGAAATGTGTTAAGTATAACAGCTGTCTGAGAAAGAGAGTGTTAACTTCAGGATGTACACAGATTACATTGAACTGCTGATTTCTGAGTTTGATCGTCGATTTCAAGATGTTGAGATGTTTCGTCCACAAATGGAACTTTTTAACAACCCATTCAAGTGCACAGTGGAGTCTCAGCCAGCAGAACTACAATTACAGTTATGTGAACTCCAATGTGACCCATTCATCAACACAACAGAAGCAACTGGAGCTGATTTGTGGAAATTACTACCAATGGAACGTTATCCACTTCTGAGAAAATGGGCCCTAAAAGTGTGCTCTATATTTGGTAGCACATATCTTTGTGAGACCACATTTTCTGCCATGAAGCTTATCAAATCCAAGACCAGAAACAGTTTAACTGACTCTGTATTATCCCATGTTATCAGAATTGCTACGTCACAAATGGAAGTAGACTTCAAATCACTGGTGAAAAGTTTTGATAAGCCACATTCTTCACAATGAAATAACACACAAATGTTTTGTTTGAAATAAATAATTACATGTCATATTACAAATTACAAAACAAATTAAAACAACAGATTCATTATTTTTTTTTTACAGTAATTTCAGTCCGAAGACTGGTATACATGCCTTGGCAGATGTGCAGTACAGTAGTTTGCCGTTGCATTCTGTACGTGGTTCATTATATATGTAAAACTAAATCTCAGAACGTTATTTTTTAAGGATTTTATAGGTCTGGCCCTCTGGTGTTACCCTTTACCATAATCTGGCTCTCGGCCAACCTTAGCTTGGCCACCACTGAGATAGATAATAGGTGTTTATAGCCCTGTCTGAACAGAGGTGAAGTGTTGACAATGTGAAAGTAACGGTTAAGAAATAGTTTTATCACGAGATGATCGTGTAAGAGAAAGGACAGTCTCTGGATAGAATAATTTATCTAATCCAGCCTATTTGGACGACTAACTGTAAATCAGACGTACTTTCTCTCCCTGTAAGAAATACAAGTTACACTGCACTCACATGCGCACAATTATGTGACAAATACGCACGAACGTGAAAACAAACTATGAATAATATATAATGAATAGGGGTTGACCGACACTATAACTAAAGGTTAATTAAGTTTATTATCAATAGAAAATCATAACATAAATCAAATACATAAATAGCTCATGGTTTACAGACAAATGACAATTAATCAAATAGGTTCTCCCCTTTGGTAAAGGAAAAGAAAGAAGATCCCAACAGACGTTAATTAACCCAAAAGATCAAAAAGTTAACATCAAGTTATGAGATAGTCAGTATTGGAAAAGAACAGGTTCTAAATGTAAGTTATCCCGTGACTACTCAGATTAGTGAGACAAAAAAAAGAAGAAACCATATAAGTATACTGATGGTAATCAAAGACATAAGTTTCTTTCTCCGTTCATCCAATTCGCGTTCATTCAGTGGCCATTTCAGATTTATGCTTACCCTAGAAGTTGTTGCATGCATTCCAAGGAAATACACTAATAAGTAATAAGACTATGTATTGTAAAAATTGAGTTGTGCCTAATCAAGCCCCAGATTCACCGTAATGGCTGACTGCAAATTTCACGGGAATCGCTAGAGTCGGTGATTTAATTTTGTCCTGGATACAATAGTTATCTCTGCCTTCAATTGGTGGGAGTAAGGTTCATACGTGGTGATCGCCGATGTAGGATTAATAGAACATAAATAGTTCCTAAGTGCTTAGCTTCAGGTGGCTGGGACACTATGGTATGTTATTGATAAGGGTGGAATTAGGATGCCGTCAAATTACCACCTCTATCGACACCAGGTATTACAATGCAAGATGTGGGTGTCTTATCTGGTTTAGATTGTTGCTGTGTGTGTTGCAGTAGAACAGTTCACAGGGTACACCACAGGCAACATGACGTGTAGAGTCATAAAAATGGTAACTTCGCTTTAGGTTTATACCATTTATTGCACGCCACAAAACAGTCATGACACTTATGTTATCATCAGCATAGTATAACGGATGCAGCATTCAAACTCATGTTAACTGACAGTCATGTAGGAGTCAATACTCAATAGTTGTATGGAAAACAAATATCATAGCGAAGCTTGATAAATAATACATATATCTTCTGCAACCGTGGTCAGCTGCAGATCCTTAATGTTCATAGACAATAATAATTATTCCTTCCTGATGCTAGCAGATCAGATGTATACAATACGTCCGTTTACTGTCTGCACGTGAGTAGCATACATGGATTACAGGTCAGCTCGACCTTTATAACCTTCCTAAGTCTAACCATCTGACTTGGACGTGATCTCTGATATAACGAATCCTGGAACACAGACAATAGTCTTGTTGGTCTAGAGCGACCCATAGATATATAACTAGTTCAGGTATAAAGATACCGGTGACTTAATCCTAGTCAAAGTACCTCTCCATTTTGAATCACACAGGCGAGCAAAAAAGCGACAAAATGACGAACCTCTAGATGATAGCCTAAAGTTCGATACAAGAGGAATTACCTTATTTCGGAAAATCAACCATGAACATATGCCTCCAGGCAGGCTTGAATAATACTGGGAAATAGTCTAGTTAGCTAACTAACTCACAAAGACAATGTATTTCCCTCAGAGAATCACAAGACGCAGTCGCGTCCGCTCGCTAATCAGTCCATTTCTCAACTGCCCGACCTGGGCGGAACAACAAACGACAACCAAGTCGAGACATGCGCAGAGTGACAATCTCTGAGTCGCTGTTCACAATAAGACGATTCTAAGAACATTCGAGATAAAAGTCTTACACAGTCGCGCCTTTTATGGATATGAACAGAAGCGTTAAGAAAGGTTTCAAACATCTACAACAGTTGACTGATACTACCAAATAAGGAGATATGGTCACGCTTCGTTCAAGACATTATAGACCGAACGTGTCTCTATACAAGAGGAGGTAAACTCATAAAAAATAGCAGTATCGATATATCGGGTTCTGTCCCTTTGACCATAAAATATATATAACATGCATTTCAGTCAAATAATGATCATACATACGAAAAACGATCATACAAAGACTTTGGAAAAAAAGTAATTATTTGTGCGTAACAGTTATACAAATGTTGCTGACGATATATTTCGCCCAGCTGGCTGATGATATTGATCTAAATAAATCTGGTAATAATTCTGTTCCAGTTAAGATTATAATTTAATGTATCTGTTCTGGTTTTCTGTCATGACAAAATGAGGTAAAAGGACCACACAGGTCACAGCAAGAAGCTCATTTAATATATCTGGATGCTTATATGGTATTATAAGTTCATGTGATTATAAGTTCATATGGCCATAAGAACGCCGCTAGTACTCAGGTTTGATCAGCCTAGATCATAGAAAGAATAAACATTTTAACCAAATTATCAATCTCATAACTAACACGTGTTAAAATAGGACCTCTTCGCCGCTCTGTTATAAATTAGATTTAAAACACACGTGGCTAGCTTAACCTGTCGTTTATTTGACGTGTGATATGAACGCTAGCCATTCGTAAAATTACATAAAATGGATTTCAGTAAATAATATATGCCGTCAGTAGACCGTTATTTAATGTATGTACTAGTCAATTTAAACCATTCTTACTGGGAAAATAACGAGTAATTAAATTTACTTTACGGCTGGAAAATTAAGCTATAAGTTATTTAATTAGCACAGAAAATCTCAGTGAAATATAATGAACTCTTTAACACACTAAATCACTTAAAAACTAGAAATCTAAATTACCGCAATCAGAAAAATGAATCACTCCACGAGAAATCTAATAATTTGCACTCTGTACGAGAAATACTAGAATATTCGAGCTAGTGGTTTTAGATAGATATCTGAGCAACTGAGAAATGGCTATTTGAGAGACCTGGTTTATATATTGATCAAATTTCGTTCAATCGCCCTTTAATGCGAAAGTCACACCTATGCCATACTCGAGCCACTTTGCCGTTCAATTCTTGTATGAAAGGAAATATTACCACCTCTGCCGCGTCTCAAACTCGTAAGTTTAATTACACTGAAAATGTTACACTCCAATATACGTCTCAGACTGATCGCCCCCTTGAATCTTCAAAGAAACTATTAAACGCCTGGACGCATCCCGTGTGTTCCCCTGATCAAAGAATCATTTACGCCATGCTCCGCGCTCTGCTCTCTGTTTCACGTGATAATTGCTCAAACAGCTCACGTGTTTATTGCACTAGTGAACCGGCGTTCCTGTAGCAAAAAATATACTGGGGGGGGAGGGGAAGGGGGGGAAGTGAATGAAAACTAGCTGCACTTCTTCACATGTGACAAACATCTATCAGTCAAGTCCAGTATCAGTTGTTAATTAATTAACTTATTGATCAACAGCAATAATGCAAAGTATTAAAGAACAAACAAATATGCAACAGCGTAAATAGATGAAATGAGACAGACAATCATTTTGTAAAGTAAATGAATGCAACATCGTATGCTAAAAGAATAAAGTCATGTGTACATCTTAAGTACCAAAAACAACTTGGCGGAGGACTGTGGAGGCTGAGAGGCAAATAATGAACCAGAGTTGGGGCACTGTACGAAGGATGGCCGCCGACCGAGCAAAATGGAATCAATTTGTTGTTGTCCTACAAGACGCCACCAGGCGTATTGGCCACGAACTGCTTTGATGGTCGGCGGCTAAGGATCAAAGAAGAAGAGAAGTACATCTTAAGTGCTTGTCAGAATAAGTGTATTGTGGTGTCAATAAAAAAAATGTTATCTTCCACCTACTGAAGTTGTGTGACCAATCATGTAAGAATACGCTAATGTATGGTACGAATTGACAATAGTATTGAGAACTCTCTAAATTTTCACTCAAGAAATAGTGTGAGTGGATTAATGACATGTGTCAAAGACCGAATCTTATCCCGGGAATTAAAAGTAATTAACAGCTAACTAAAGCACTGTAGGTAAAAGTCACAGTGTAATTGTATTATACACACTAGTGAAATAATAAACAACTACAGTCCAGCGAAAGTCTTTATATTTAAGCACAAAGTTCATGTCCATGATTCTCTGCCATATTATAGTATATTCCTTTATGAGATCACTTTAAGTACGAATGAGCAATGTCCAAGCGGATAGCGATTACAAAGGGCACGATAGGATTGTTATATTTATGTCCCTTTGACCATGCGAAGCATCCTTGATTTAAGTCCCTTAATCTTTAGACGCAGTTCCAACAATAGAATAAATCAAGTTTTTGCATTCAAAATATCCAAATGTCACGTTATTCTTAGATCATCAATGAATGTGTGTATTTTTGCACCTAAACCGACTATGAAAACTGATAATAAGGTACACGACATTCATGGAATGCGCTGAGTAAAACGAGGTACAACTCAAAACTGGCGATATCGACATCCATCATCATCAAGTGTCGAGTGAATCAATCAGTACCTGTAAGTACTGTCAAAAGAGTCATTGAGCGATTTCCTTCAATTTCCAATGAAAAAATTACCATAGTTTGTCAGCGTTGGCATAAATCTCAGACTCTTTGCATATTATATCTTTGCACAGCAGCAATAAATTTGGAAATTATTGTCATCATCAGCATTGTCAGCAAAATACCCTCATAGATAGTGCAATATTCCATTGGTCAACACGTGAAGAAGTCAGTTAATAGGTTTGCTGTTACCTCACAAGGTGCCTGCATTTGCCGTGTTATTAGTTGACAGTGAGTCTTGAACACAACGTGATAACACATCCACAACAACATTGTGACTGCCCTTGATGGCACGAATGTCATATTCGTGGGGTTGGAGCACAAAAGATGATCTAGAAGCCTTTTCATTCGAAATTTTGCAGTTTTCACACAGGACAAGGCCCTTTGATCTGTCTCCGAGACAAATTTCGCATCAATGAGGTATCTCTGAAGTTTAGAGAAAAAATATAGCACAGCGATAAGGTATGTTAACCCCCACGGAACAAAAATACCATATCGTTGCTCGCTGTGGTATATCACTGGAAGATATTTTGTTCAGAATCCCGGCTTAGGGTCACAACCTTCAGCTGTTACGTGTCTTTTATCTTGATAATGTTAATATTTAGTGACAGGATGGTTCCTGTAGGCCAAGGTCACTTCTAGGGTAGCAAACGTATCAAACACCGTAACAAGCCAACACCAATAACCCTTATTTGAGCCACAATGGACGAAGTGGACAGTATACACGTTTATTCACACTTCACGATGCTCCAAAGTGAATACATTTTAATTCAACATACAAATGGCATATTATATGCAGTCGTCGATAAAACTTTATGCAGTCCGTTTATGCCTGGAACGCTGTCCTTTTCATTTTTCCACATTTTATTAATTATATTTTCACACTCGACATTGAGAAGCTATACTCCCTTTAAAAGAAGATACTAGATACACCTCACAGAAAATCTTAGATTTATTAGTCATGGAATAACATAGGGATGTACAACATATATATATATATATATATATATATATATATGTATATATATATATATATATATATATATATATATATATCTATATATATATATTTTTTTTTCAGGAGCTCAAACACATGCGTCCACTCGTCATGATACACACTGGTAGAAGGCTTGCAGACAATATCATCACTTCTGCAGTTTTAGTTTCACGTCTGCCAAATACACCATATCGGCATGACGTCACATCCTGTATTAATAAAATAAACAAACAAGGAGCCATGTCGAGCTACCTAATGAAATCGACACAATCGTTATGAATTTTAATCATAACACTTACCTTTGTCTTACAGCACTCAGGTAGAAACCGTTCGCTTATAAAATTTATAGCAAGTTCAAACACAGTAGCATATGCAGCTATGAGCAGTCATAACACTAGTTCTGATGCAAAAGAAGGTTGCACGCTGTTTCTAAAATACTCAATATACGTAGCTTACTGTAGACGTTTATTCATATGAAAAACTAACTGACTTTGAAAGCATTTAGAACTGGTTTCCTTTTCGTTATGGAATTCGAGGCGTAACAGCTTGGGATTACCTATGTTTCCAAGACATAAAATTAGCTTTCAGTTTCGCTTGACACGTTTTAACGTGGAAGGGTGTAAAGTTTCACTTTCCACTCGCACGCTCTGTAAGTGTCAGTCTGTAAAGATGTGTACAGAGTTGTTGAGATCAGGCATGCTCCAGTCTACCCAGCGGTAAATGGGTAACTCACCCTAGTCCTGAGTTAGGGAACTCAAAGGCGGCTGTCAACCGTAGTTTCCCTCTAAGGCTCCAGGGGAAGCAGGCCCTAAACTTGGTCACTTCAACCGACGCAGGATGGTGTATGTATGGAGTAGAAGTGTAGACTGTGATTAACGCGAATGGTGTACTTGTTCGTGTTCTGACCAATCTAATCACTCATACACTCGTCTACAAGGCACCAATGCAGACTGCTGGAATCTTTGTTTACACAATTTATTCAGACGTACACACTGGGACATAACGAGTACATCATGGGTATGTTGACACATCAATTTGTAGGTATACATAGCAGATCCGAAATCATGACACATTCATAAATAATGGGTAGTACATCAAAAGTTCAATGTCATGATACATTATGGCCGCATCCCCTATCTGACTAAACGCGTCAGTGAAGGCAGATCGGTAAATAACTAAAGTTGCTTGACGTCCATAGTTTGTAGTATATTATGGAACCACGAAAGGGGGTTTCTATCAAGATTGAGATCTCCTTGTCACTGTCCGAGTAATAAGATGCATGCCCCGTTCTTTAGACAGTGATGCAAAAATATGATGACAGGAATCTAACATGGCCGCCTTCCTGAGTCGTCGCTCACTCACTCACAGGGGGGTATAGATAAGCCAAAGTTAATTTGCAATACATATGCATAATTTCATAAAGTTCCTCCACACAGATCTACCGTAATCCAGTTACCTTACGTAGACATAAATACAGTATGGAGCCTGTCATCTCCGTCGATACAAAACACGACCCTGGCGATACGAAGCACAATGTTCCATCTACGTCTAACCGACATGAGATCATCAAAATAGGGTCTGGCAATACATGGAGTCCGAATTATACATTGTACCGTACCTTAGGAGAGTCTCTAACACAAACTCTAGTAGAGACACCATCTCCTATAGAAAAAAACCATTTCATAAATCATTTTTCCTTAAGAATCTACCAGCCCTTTGAAAATGCGTACCCGCCATTATCACGGTACATCTGAACTCATCACGACTTGTCAAGACAACTCATACTTCCGCTAGAGCGGTGTAACAAGAATCTAGTCCCGCCTACCCATCCAAAATATACAATATAGGACTGATTCTACTTGTACTAATAATATGTAATACATATGAATTCAGGCCATAAACATAATAAGCAAATTAATCTATTTTCTGGCCCTAAAAAATAAGTACAGATATAAGAGCAATATCCGTGCGCCGGATCAATATCAAGAACGATTACTCCTATAATCAAAAGTGTGAATCAAACATGGATTATCTCGCTTTCCCCATAGACAGCATTTTCATACACAAATGAATGAATGTCTATATTTTTCCCATATTAAATAGCCATATCGATATTTGTAATATGTGCGTCAAAATATGCACGCAACAGATTACCACACCCCTCGGGAAAAAAAATGGTACATTTTTTTTTTTTTTGGAAATACATCTAGGAGCAACATACGATAGGCTCACAACGCACCAATAACAATGCGCAGATGATAAGCATAAGTTTTATGACCTTAGAGAAGGTACTTCTCTAAGTATTAATATTTCCAGAGAGGTGTCACCAACGCATACTACAATATTAGCAATGACACAATTTCCACATTAGTTTATACATAAATTTCATCTAAGATATCTTAACATCATGATCATCAAAGACGAAAAACATTGAAAGATCAGCGGTGAATAATTATCAATGAACCGCTAAGTAGTGTTACAATCAATATATGATATATTACATATGTGTACACATTTCAACATAGAAACAACTGTATCAAAGTTGTATAACAGTTATGAATCATGTGGGCATCTAGACAAAATATCTGCCATCACATTTTCTGACCCACGGATAGCTCGCACCGAAAAATGAAATGGCTATAGAGCAATCGCGTATCGCGTTGATCTTGCGCTCTTCAGATGTTTACTCTGAATAGCTGTAAGAGCTTTCTGGTCAGTTTCCACAATGAAATGCGCGCCCAGAAGAAATCTTTGCAGTTTAAGGATTGACCAAACCATAGCCAATAATTCACGGTCTAGGACCGAGTAATTCTTCTCTGCGGCATTTAATTTCCGAGAAATATACATCACAGGATGCAGAGTTCCAGAGTACTCTTGCATTAGTGCTGCTCCAATCCCGGTGGATGAAGCGTCACTACGAAGAATAAATGTCTTATCCTTAGAAGGCAATACTAGGATAGGTGAAGTAGAAAACATAGTTTTAACCTTATCCAAAGAGGATTGACATTCTTGAGTCCAATGGACTACATTAGGAGACCCTTTCTTTAGCAAGGAAGAAAGAGGTGACATAATGGAGGACAGATTCGGAATGAATCGTCCATAAAATCGTATTAGACCTAAGAGACTTCGCACTTGCTTTTTAGTCTTAGGAATAGAAATGTTAAGTATCTTACTTGTATTATGGTCTTCTGTTTTTAGAAACCCATGACCAACACGGTGTCCTAAGAAAAATATTTCGCTAAAACCAATACATGCTTTCGATGGTTTCGCTGTCAGGTTATGCTCGCGTAAGATAGACAATAGTTCATTTATCCCATTATAGTGATCATTCCAAGTATCACTGAAAAGACAGATGTCATCAAGATACGCAATGACATCTGAGCGATGAGATAGGATTCGACGCATCATGCGTACGAATGTTGCAGGGGCGTTCATAAGACCGAAAGGCATGAAATTCCATTGGAATAGACCCCTAGGCGTCGAAAAAGCAGTAAACGGTTTGGCGTGTTCGGATAATGGAACTTGCCAATATCCCTTAGACAAATCGAGTTTAGTAAAGAAATGAGAATTCGATAGTCTCGTAAGTAGCTCTTCTAGTAAAGGCATAGGTTCAGCATCAAATTTAGTCACTTGGTTCAATTTGCGATAATCCACGCAAAGACGTATGTTATTGTCTTTTTTTTCGTACAATAACCATCGGCGAAGAATATGCTGATGTGGATGGTTCAATAATTTTAACTCTATCATCTCATCTAACTCTTTCTCTACCTGTGCTTGAAAATGTATCGGGATAGGATACGGTCTAACTCTTATAGGACTATGGTCAGTAAGAATAATGTCATGTTGAATGACATCAGTTTGACCAGGAATGTCAGTAAGGACATCCTGAAATTGTTCTAACATAGTAGAAACTTGTTTCTGCTCTCCTGGAGATAATTCTGGAGAAATTGCAACATCTTTCCATGATTCATTAGAGTGAAGAGGAATCATTGGAAAAGGTAAATTTACATCCGAGAAACTCGTTTCCTCATCCTGTATTACTGACAGAGATGAGTACTGTCCATGTTGGACTGGAAATCGTCCGTTGCCTGGAAAACAGGTTGTAAATAATCAGGACGTTCATGGAATTCCGTGAGCATGTTGATGTGGAAGGTTTTACGCTTCCCGTCAATATCGACGATATAGTCAACATCGGAAACTTTTGATATTATATCGTACGGACCTTTCCAAGAAATAAGAAGTCTATTTTCCCTACATGGTAGCAAGACAAATGCTTTGTCACCCGGACAAAGTTGTCGCAAACATCTCTTTTTATTGGCAAATTCCCTTGCCTTCTGTTTCGCAAATTCAGAAGAAGCAGTTGCCAATTTGCATGCTTCAATAATCTTGTGTCTAAGTGCGATGACATATTCATAAGAGGATTTTGTGTCATCGACAATATTATCAGCAGTTATAAGATCATGAAGTAAGGACATAGGACCTCGCGGTTTCGCGCCAAAGACAAGTTCAAAGGGAGAAAATCCTGTATGTTCGTTGGCGACCTCTCTATATGCAAAGAGAGCCGCGGGTAAAACCCTATCCCAATCCTGAGGATGATCTTCTGTTATCTTACCTAGTAGGTTTTTCAGAGTTCTATTCAAACGTTCCACCATCCCATTGGACATAGGATGATAAATACTACTCAGCGATCTCTCTATCTTAAGAGTCGACATTACTTGAGACATGGTATCCGATATGAGTTGGGTACCATGGTCGGATTATATTTCTGCTGGAAACCCCAGACGAGAAAATATTAACCAAAGAGCATCTGCGACATCAGCAGTAGTTATGCTCTTTAGAGGAACAGCCTCCGGCCAACGTGTGCACATATCAACACACGTCAAAATAAATTGGTGCCCTCTAGCACACTTTATCTTAAATGGACCAATGATGTCTATCGCCATTTTTTGAAATGGTCGAATGGGAATGTCTGCAGCTTGAATAGGTGCATCATGGCGTGGACCTCTGGATTTAATCTCTTGACATACTTTACAAGATCGACAATAGATTCGTATGTCCTTATTCACAGCAGGCCAAAAGAAAGATTGAAGAACTCTAGCTTTAGTACGGGAAAAACCCATATGTCCAGCACACTGCGAATCATGAGCGTGCTGTAAGATTTTAACTCTCATATTTTTAGGCACAAGGATTTGAGAATGAATGGACTTAGCGGAGTCTTGTACCATACGTACTAGTACGCCATTCCTCATCGTAATCCAAGATTTACGATTTGTATCCTTATTCGGATCACCTTTTGTTGCCAGAGTAAAGAATTTCTTTAGAGTAGGATCATCTTCCTGCTGTTTGATAAAGGAATCATGGGAAATCTCCAAGGAATCATCTTGGATCTGCGCATCATTATCTTCAGAATGTGAAGATTGCGGCATATCAAGAGCTTGAGCCCTAGTGATTACTGCATTAGCAGATTGCATATTAACATTTTCCCAATTAGAAATTTGTTGTGGAGTGCATTCTTTCACTCCATGAATGCGACCGATGATAAGATCAGCGATCGGATTCGGCAAAAGACATGCTTGCACCTCTCCTGTAAAGAAAGGCGTAGCAATATTGATAATGGCAGTGGAGTACTTCTCCAATGTGCCACCAAATGTTACACATTTGACTATATTGCCTGTAGCTCGAGACAGATTTACGAGTGATTGCCTCACTCCGATGGTAGTGCGCCCCGAATCGAAAAGAATTGATACCGGAGTACCATCTATTAGGCCCCTATTAAAGACAAGAGCACCCCTTCCATTATGCGCGATTGACGCATGGAGCGCGGGAAGCGGGTGACCGCAGCTTAAAGTAGAAACTGTGGTTGGATCGAATAATGTTTTGCATTGCGAACACTGAGATGCTCTAGCAAAATCGAAAGCGGAATTTGCTACATTGTTGGAGTCTTTTTTATCATTATTCTGATTATCGGTGTCGTGGAACTCCTGTTGTGCAGAGTTAGCCTGGTAATACGATTTACCATGTCTTTTGTGTTGTGATCTACCTCGGTTATAATTGTCTCTATAATTATTATTGCCTCTGTTATAACCCCTATTTGGGTTTGAATCATAATATTCATGATCATAATCATCACGCTCATTATATTGAGTATCCCTGTAATATTGGTTTTTTTGTCTCCATGAAGCACTTGGGTAGTTCCTATAGCTACTCCCTTTCCGAGAATTTCTAAAATTATGGGTACCCCTCGCGTGTCGAGGACTATCAGCCCGATTCCAGTTCTTCAAAGAAGAACTCTGATTTGAGTGGTTATCTTGGTTTTGATACTTATTCCAATTAACCTTTTTATCAAATTTATTTTTAGATCCTTGGAATTTGTGTGAGTAATTCTGATTATATTCTGTTGCCGAAGCAACTGGCATACTGTCTTTAATATTAGAGTTACTAAGAATCATGTCAGGGTGTGCCGTGGCATACTGGTCACAATATTCTTCCATTTGCTTTAATGTACCAGGTTTACGCTCATGTAAGAACTCTAGGAATGATTTATTTACAGAAGACATGACCTTGTCTCTTAGCAATAAATCCGTAAGACCATCAAATGTTTTCTCTGTTTTGGATAATTCAATCCATCGTGAAAGTGTAATTCGTGCTTTTGAGATGAATTCTGAGAATTCTACACCTACCTCAGGTCTCATTGTTTTAAACAAAAGACGATAACCTTCCTCAGACAGCTGATATTATCTAATCTTTTCTGTTCTGCAGCAGCTTCTAATTTTTTCTGTTCTGCAGCAGCAGCAACTTCTAATTTTTTCTGTTCTGCAGCAGCTGCAACTTCTAATTTTTTCTGTTCTGCAGCAGCTTCTAATTTTTTCTGTTCTGCATCAAATCTCCTTTCCTCCACTTGCATCTGCAATTTCTTTAGTTCTGCAGCAGTATCAGCTTCTTTTTCTAATCTTTTTTCTTCAGCCAGAGCTTTTCTCTCTTCAGCCGCAGCTTTTTTCCTCAGCCAGAGCTTTTCTCTCTTCAGCAGCAGCTTTTCTTTCCTCAGCAGCTAATGCTTTGTCATATTGAGCAACAGCCCATTGTTCTAAGTCTTTCCCAGTTTTATCAAGGGATTTTCCTTGTGCAATAAAATAATCTAATGTAGACATCTTGTCTTCTTAAATCAGAAACCTGAAAAAGTAAATAAATTACCCTATTTCACTTTAATGGGAGACAAGTCTATACCATAGACTTAGTCTTAGTGCACTTGTATGGTTTATAATAACCAATGATAACTTGAGTACCTGTGGACAACAATAACTGTATCTCAAATACTGTGGGAGACAAGCCTTACAAAGGTCTTGTATACCTTAATATAATCAAAGATCACTTGAGTACCTGTGGAAAATAATCATAAAGTACTGATCTGTACTATACTATAAGTGTATACTACTATACCTCCTATGTCATATGTCAACTAAAGACATTACAAAGGACAAACAAGAAAAGACAATATGAATACATTTGCAGAGATCAAATTAAATTAAATAGGAGAAATGAAAAAAATGATCACAGAAACCGTGATGATAACTGCAATAAGATAACAAGACAAATAACGCAACAGTGTATAAACATAAGGGTATAAAAAACTGAAATGAAAGGAAAGATGAGACCTACAATTATACAAACAAATCAAACAAAAATAAAGAACAGAAAAAAATGTTACAAATACAAATATGAACACAGTCGTCACAACTAACCAAATATTTGCAAACTATGTTGCATGCAAATTTCAATTAAGAAATTGCTCCCTATAGAACGCCAGAACAAGACCAATATCACTCGGTATTTCCTGTTCTAGTCACCTCCCATCCAGGCCCGCAACATATAAACACCTACACATATAAACAAATAACATGTAAACATAAATAGCATATAGCATACAATATAATTTATATCATGAATGGAATGTGTTGTAGGTATAGTGTTGTAAAGCAGGCACAGTTTATTTTAACATTAATAACTTGCCACTTTATTCAGTAACAGATTTAATTTTAAACTATTACACAGTTCAATTTTTTTTTCGTTGAGCATATGAAGATCCAACGATGAAATATGCACTTTATGTTCAACAACACTGTGATTCTTCTGTACGTTGAGAAATGTCAACAATACTGCTCCAGATATTTTCTACACTTGATACTACTGTCCTGTGTAATACCGTCTGTACAGCGAAAAACTGTCAACAAACGCTGACCTAGATACAGCATCCTATCGGTAATACAGGTCAAGCTGACATGGACTGTATAACTGTCCTACTGGTGTTGATGTGGTCAAACAAATGTTCTTTCAACTGTAAAATGTGATTCTCAACATAAGACTGCGTAGGCTGGACCCAGGGATCTGGCTCACCACTGTAAAGTTTCACTTTCCACTCGCACGCTCTGTAAGTGTCAGTCTGTAAAGATGTGTACAGAGTTGTTGAGATCAGGCATGCTCCAGTCTACCCAGCGGTAAATGGGTAACTCACCCTAGTCCTGAGTTAGGGAAGGCAAAGGCGGCTGTCAACCGTAGTTTCCCTCTAAGGCTCCAGGGGAAGCAGGCCCTAAACTTGGTCACTTCAACCGACGCAGGATGGTGTATGTATGGAGTAGAAGTGTAGACTGTGATTAACGCGAATGGTGTACTTGTTCGTGTTCTGACCAATCTAATCACTCATACACTCGTCTACAAGGCACCAATGCAGACTGCTGGAATCTTTGTTTACACAATTTATTCAGACGTACACACTGGGACATAACGAGTACATCATGGGTATGTTGACACATCAATTTGTAGGCATACATAGCAGATCCGAAATCATGACACATTCATAAATAATGGGTAGTACATCAAAAGTTCAATGTCATGATACATTATGGCCGCATCCCCTATCTGACTAAACGCGTCAGTGAAGGCAGATCGGTAAATAACTAAAGTTGCTTGACGTCCATAGTTTGTAGTATATTATGGAACCACGAAAGGGGGGTTTCTATCAAGATTGAGATCTCCTTGTCACTGTCCGAGTAATAAGATACATGCCCCGTTCTTTAGACAGTGATACAAAAATATGATGACAGGAATCTAACATGGCCGCCTTCCTGAGTCGTCGCTCACTCACTCACAGGAGGGTATAGATACGCCAAAGTTAATTTGCAATACATATGCATAATTTCATAAAGTTCCTCCACACAGATCTACCGTAATCCAGTTACCTTACGTAGACATAATTACAGTATGGAGCCTGTCATCTCCGTCGATACAAAACACGACCCTGGCGATACGAAGCACAATGTTCCATCTAGGTCTAACCGACATGAGATCATCAAAATAGGGTCTGGCAATACATGGAGTCCGAATTATACATTGTACCGTACCTTAGGAGAGTCTCTAACACAAACTCTAGTAGAGACACAATCTCCTATAGAAGAAAACCATTTCATAAATCATTTTTCCTTAAGAATCTACCAGCCCTTTGAAAATGCGTACCCGCCATTATCATGGTACATCGGAACTCATCACGACTTGTCAAGACAACTCATACTTCCGCTAGAGAGGTGTAACAAGAATCTAGTCCCGCCTACCCATCCAAAATATACAATATGGGACTGATTCTACTTGTACTAATAATATGTAATACATATGAATTCAGGCCATAAACATAATAAGCAAATTAATCTATTTTCTGGCCCTAAAAAATAAGTACAGATATAAGAGCAATATCCGTGCGCCGGATCAATATCAAGAACGATTACTCCTATAATCAAAAGTGTGAATCAAACATGGATTATCTCGCTTTCCCCATAGACAGCATTTTCATACACAAATGAATGAATGTCTATATTTTTCCCATATTAAATAGCCATATCGATATTTGTAATATGTGCGTCAAAATATGCACGCAACAAAGGGATTATATTTATGTCGTCACTTCATCTATAACAGTGTGACAGACCTTTAAATAGAGGTAAGCGGACAAAGTGAAAACACTGGATCAGAGGTCACAGCAGTTGGGTCTGAAAATACAGAGGGAAAAGAGAAAAATAATGAGAATAAATGCAAGTAATGATAACAGGGTTGAACTTGAAGAAACACCAATACAAGATGCAAAATCGTACACATATCTTGGCAGCAATATAGACAAAGTTGGAAGGACAGACAGTGATATCAAACTAAGAATACAAAAAGCAAGAGGAACTTTCATTGCTTTGGGAAATATATGAAGATCAAGAGAAATTGGATCCAACACGAAAATAAGAATCTTCAACTCAGATGTGAAGTCAGTTCTATTGTATGGCTCTGAGACATAGAGAACAACAAAGACAGCAACCAAAAAGCTACTTACTTTCATAAATGAGTGCTTGCGTAGAATAGAGGGATCAAAATGGTATGACAAGGTTACCAACGCGGAAATGAGGACAAGAACTAGATAAGTGCCAGTGGAACAAGAGATGAAAAGAAGACGATGGCGATGGATAGGACACACACTGAGGAAACCTTTTTATAGCATTACAAGGCAGTCCTTGTTCTGGAACCCCCAGGGCAAGAGAGGAAGAGGTAGACCAAGAAGCACACGGAGAAAAGAGCTGGAAACAGAGGTGAAAATGATGAGAACGTGTAAAGAACTTGAGATGATGGCACGTGACAGGAGGACTTAACATATGTTTGTTGAAGGCCTATGCTTCTTTGGGAGTGGAGGGTTATGAATGAAGCGGACAATGCACCTCGGCAAACGTGAAAAATCTTAAACGGTTAGTACAGATCAAGATGTCTTGTTGCGAATTTGTTGATGGCATTTGCTTCACGTTGAGTCGTAGGATAATCAATGAAAGAAGTCCCCAATGCATTGGTAAATATTTAAATAGGATGTTAAGAGGTGTACCTGATGTATGGAATTTTGGGTTTGCTCATATTCCGCGCACAGCTGCCCATCTTGAAAGTGATGAGAACGCCTCTGGTTGATAATGTGACGTTTTTGAAAAGGTGGATGCTTACTTTTGAAAGTTTGAAGCCTGAAGGAGTGTTTGGATACGATGTAAACACGCTATGATGTGAATATGATGTGCCTGTTATGTAAATACAGCTTTAAATTTCAGTTTATATATTGAGGATAAATTATCTTGAACGTAATATGTAAACAGACTGAATTATCTTGGATCCTAAATACGCTGAAAGTTAATTCCTATTTGATGCGAAAAAAACGTCTACAGTAAGCTATATTGAATATTTTAGAAGCAGTATGCAAGGTTCTTTGGAAGCTGCTCTACTGTCATGAAAAAGATATATTGTAAATCTTTGTCTTGGCTATACTGTCAATATTTGTAATAATATATGTCAGCGTCGATCATCAACTTCAGCTTCGTAAATTAGGTCGTGAGCATGTGTGAGTTGCTAAATCAGAGGCCCATCTCCAATCCAACCTGCAAGTATGGAAGGAAGAGCAGGAGAAAAAAGGGATGGTCATAACCAGCTCTAATACAAAATCCATGGTGATTATGTTTTATGTGTCTGCGGGTTTCGGTGGGCGGAGTCTCCCTTAAGATCATACCACGTCATAGAGTTTGTCTAATCGTGAGCGTTTCTGTAGGAGGTGTGCTAATTTTTGATACTGAATTGCAAAGCGACTTCGGTTGCTATTTTTTGTTAGTTGTGATGTCATGGTGTTAGTATTGTTTTTCGTGTATTTTTTCGCACTATTTAGTTTTGGTTTTGATTTGTTTGTATTTGCTAGACTACTCTTTCTATTTTTAAGTTTCATACACCATTTATGTTTATACACACTGTTGTGTCATGTTAAAATTTTTGTAATATATTCTCGCAAGATATCATCACACAAATTTTTTTTTTTTGTGATATATTTCTTTAATTTTTCGCTTTTATTTTTTGTTGATTTTCTGCGAAAGTTTTTCGTATTGTTTTGCTAAATCTTTGTTACTTGTTTACATTGGTATTGTTTAACATTGTTAATTTACATTGGTTATTGGTTTTACATTGTGATTGTGTTTACATGTCATTGTTTACACTTATAGTAGTTAATTCAACATTATGAAAAATGGATTATACTGGATGCACTACTACTATACTGACTGATAAATGAAATGATGAATTATATTGTGCACTATTGAATGGAATTGCACCCTATGATCAAGAGTTGATTGATGATATTTCAAAAATGGTCTATACAACAAGAGTCTTTGATTTAAGTCACTTTTTTTTCCCACAGAGATAGGGAAGATAATATGGTGTTGTGAGTAAACAAGTGGCAGGATTCATTCAAGACTTAAATTATTAAGTTTTGAAATAAGGTAAATTAATTATTTTCAGGTTTTGGACTCATATTATTAGGATATGTTGGATTATTTTCTCCGTGAGGGAATAGAAAAATTACGTTTATGTTGGGTCAAGCATGTGAAGAAGAAATATGCCAAAACAGAAACAGCTCCTACTTCAAGTAAGTCAGGATCTAAAAACAATAAGGCTTTGTAGTAGTTTGGATACACGAGGGACTATTCAAAAGAGAAAGCATTGAAGACTTTCCAAGTTGATATCTACAATTTTTTTACGATGATGGTAAAACCAAAGACTCAGAAAAGTAATAGTATTAGAGTCGGAAAGCTTTGAAAAGAACTATAAAAGAGCTTCAGGTGAAAAGAAAGCTCTTACTGATGAGTTAACATCAGATGAATTCTGAAATACTGGGTAATTAAAGGGTAAAGTAGACTTGATGTTGATAGAAGATAATAAGAGATTCTATGGGGACTCTTCTCTTAGTCAGAAGAAACAGTTAGAGGATGAAGTGATCTCATTAAAACAGTTGTTGATGTAAACCAAATGGAGCAGGTGAACTCTTCCACGTTGTGATTTAAAACTACTGTGGAGGAGAGTGAATAGATACATAGAGCTCTTCCTCATGAGAATAAATTAGGACAATGTCAACTGGAAAAAGAGATAAAGGAGCTTGAAGATGAGATGAGCTCAATTAAAGATAAATATCTATGTAAGGAACAACTCTCTATTAGAGAGCTAGAACAAGTCAAAGGTGGATAGATTTAAACATAAACCTGATGGTCATTATGTTACGAATGCAAAGAGCCAGCCACATGCGCTCAATGCTCAAAGTAATAATAAACAATATGTGAATAAATCTTTTCGTGGCAAATATTGTTTCCCACGAAATAGCGATACTGCCTCTAATGGGAGTTGGCGTCAGGCCAACAAAAGTAATCCGACTGTAGTGGTCAGTCCTGATAAGGTGATATCAGAAAACAAACCTATTAGTACTCATTCCCAGAATGGTAATCATTATCTGCTAAACAAAAAAAATTCTACCATTCTGGTTACGCGTCATACTCAGCCCAAGCAGTATGATCCATCTGTTAAGCACATTGCCACAGGCAAAAATAATAACAATTTTGCTAGGAAAGATAATCGTGATTATGAACAGCGCCAAGAGCGTTCATCACGTGGTAATTTTCCTTCTTCAAGTAATTGGAGACAATTTAAAAGTCCTCAGAATTTTGGTTCTAATATTTATAGGAACTTTGGAAAAGGTGACTCCAATAGAGGTTGTCAACCTTGTGGTAATTTTTTCTGGAGACAAAATCCATCACAAAGATATTTGGACCAAAGAGAAAATAACAATCGCAACTATGCTAAATGGAGGTCAAATAAGAGCAATGGGCTCAACAGTGATAAGAATTTTGATAGATCTTGTTGTGATGGTACACCCCACATGATTCCTAACTAATACTTCTGTCCTATTTCTAGATATACGACAGAGTCATAACACACCTATATTACTACAATACATTAGCACATCTGTCCTCACTTTAGGTGAACACATACTATTGTGCTTTGTTATCATCTTCGTCTGTTCCCATCTTTAATGTAAGAGGAAGACTGAGTAGTTAATATAAGGGCCGAAAGTTCCAAAGGCCACAATTAGTAATAATAATGTATTGTATATTATGAAACATAATGGTTGGTAAATAGAATTATATTGTTTGTATTTTCTCAGCATGTCATTGATGATCTGAGAATCTACCTTTCGGTTTTCAAACATGGAGAGTTCCCACTTTATTTGCTAACCTTAGGAACGACAGGAGATGAGTCCTGGATCTTCATGTAGTTAATTTCATTATATACTCATATTATTACACGTTTAGATAATGTACTATTTAATATTTACTATCAGATGTGCACATCCATTCTAAAGCGGTATTAGAGTATGACACCGCAATATGATAGTATTGCACTTGCATATGTATGTTGTATTTACATGCTAACGTAGTGTGTGTTGGTGGCACCTCCCCGATATATTTTTTGAATCAGATTTTTTATCTGTTGAGAAATATTCTCACTAGACACTTTAGATATCAATTTAGCCTCATATTAGGCAATTTAATCCATTATCCGCGCATAATTCGTGCGTTGTTAGGCCGCTTTTGGCTTTACTCTTGGATATTTAAAAAAAAAATGTTGCACATTTTTTTTTATCGGGAGGTTGCGGTAATGTTGCGATGATTGTTGCAACGTTTTTTCGACTATGTATTTATTTTTTAATGCATGGGAAATAACTCATGTAATTGTAGTCACTTTTTTATTTCTACTAGTTGTCTAATCGTGTGACGATAGTTGCCGATAGTTTGTGTGAACGATTTTGAGTCATGTCCATATACGGAGCGCTCAGGTCGTCAGTTCTTGTAAACAGTTGGCAATCGCAATGTTTCAAGATTCATTTCCTTATTAGGTTCGAATCTGTACAATTGTTCTCCAGAATATTCTTTGGTTCGTAAGTTGGCTGAACTCGGTTCGAGTCGCGCTTGTCTGCGCATGTCTGGTCTTGATCGTTTTTTGCACGGGTTCCGCCCCGACATTCAGAGTGTGGCAGATGCGTGATAAGCAAGACGCGTTTGGTTTGCCAGCGTCTGTGCTTAAACTGTTCAGGAAATAATGTCCTATTCATATTGTTCCCTCGGAGATGATATATCTGTGGTGATTCTTAGTGCTTGGAAGCCTGTGAGTTATATGTTTATTTCCTGAAGTAAAGGTAATGACATTTTTGACACTTATCGATATCTTTCGAGATTGACATTTTGTTTGTAGCCCGATTATAGGAGGGTTTACACTATGAGAAGTTTTTCGTCAGCTCATGAATCGTGTTCGCTGTTACTGCATCGATGGATGCATGTCCTAAGAACTATCTGCCTGCTAAACTTTACTGCTTGTTCCAGATTTGAGATCTTGGATAACTAAAGGAATTTGGAGGATTTTTGAGGACATTATTGATACACTTCAGAAGACGTTCCTGTCTTGCTGAGGTTAGATTTAGAAGAGAGGATTTGATCTCCTATCATATTGATATCTTCCAGCTGTTATAGAAAGGGATGGAGATTTCCGCCTGAATACATTTACAGCCCTATGATGTACTGATATGCATGTGATTCATCTTTACTATGATGCTGTCTACCGTCCATTGCTGTACTGACTATGTTGCTGTAACAATGACTGTTTGATTGTACCTATGATGTACCTACCTTCGCGTATACATTTTGTCATGTGGCGTCCACAATAAATTATACAAGAAAACGTCACTAGCCGTTGCAAATCTCATTGACTTTACCCATCGTGAGTTAATGTGACGTCCTTATGTGGATTGCCCTGTTTGTGATGATAACTGTTTGAATACACATCTGCATCTTACACAAACCAGACCACAGACACAATACTACGTCTTCATCGCCATTCGACATTATGACGTTCAACAAAATGATAGTCAACATATATGTGAGTCAACAGCCATCACGAGCGTGCATGAATGAATTAGATTTATTTGTAAACATCATAATTGCTCTACCTGGTAATATTTCTTTTTCTGTATTCATTGTATTTGTTCTCTTTAAGTGGGATTTTCTTAACTTTGGTTATTGCCCCTCCCTCAAATCTGCTTGGTCAAGGGAAAACATTGTTTGAGAATAATAGGACCTGTTTCCTAAAAAACCCCATACATAATATTGTAACACTTCTTATCGGAGTAATTAAATTTACTGTTGGGTTACATTATCTATTTTTTTCTGATAACTACCTATCTTTGGACTGGGTTTATCTTTGTCTATTACCAGCGGGAAGTGCATATTGGATACCACTCTTCACCCCCCCCCCCCCCCACCTTGTGATTTGTATTTTCTGTACCTATGATTTTTGCCTGTAACAAATGATAAATGTTGTGACTGATTTTAGTGATAAATAAACATCATAAAACTTTTAGTACTGTGTTGGAAGGCCCAAGCCCAAATTACCCATATTTGTTTACCATAGTTTGTATTCACGTAGCGTCCGTGTGTTTGAAACACCAAATTGGTGTGAGCGCATGTGTGTTTGGAAACTGGCAAATAATTGTTTAGCCAGGAGAGTTTAAGGAGTAGATTGAGAGAAAAGATTGTCGTAAAAGAGTCTGTCCTTACTCTCCCCAGCACTCTGTGAATCAACCATTTACTTCTAAAACCTTTATTATCACAGAGCCTTCACCATCATTCTTCACTCTAAACGGGACCATTATTTCTAAGACTTTTCTCAAAATAGATTTACGACACTACATAACACATGGATGCTTTGGTTTACACATCGTAGAGGAACAGTTGCAAATCTTGTTCCATGCTCCCTATGGAACAAAAAATGGAAATAATGATGGTGCTAACGTATATGTGTACTCACTTATACTGCCTTCTGCTACACTAGCTGAAAATAAATTTTAAGTCAAAGCTATGACCCAAAAGTCCTCATGGAGTTTAGTGCACTTCAAACTTTTGATTTTATTCAACCCAGCTCTAGAGACAGATAATCATGGTCATGTATTTCCATTCCAAAAACACTCTATAAATTGCTAAGAAAAAGAATAACCTATCACACACACACACAAGCACACACACTTATGCACACACATATATGTATGCACACACAGTCTTATACAAATTACTGAAAAGCTGTGAGGGAAAGCCCCGAATACAGTTTGACGTGTCTCCAGAAATAGCTCTGACCATTACTTGAACTCACGAACTGCTATGGAGCGTAATGAAAACCCTTTGCAGTAGTTTACGGCAGGGCTGTGATATCTGTAATCATAAATGGTTCTATAAATAGGGCCATACCTGTTCCTTTAAATCTGGCACATGCCAAGTCTGCAAATATTTTTAGCGCTCTCCAGCCAACCTAGTTTTGAATGGATGTCTCACTCTGCTCTTGTGTCAGGGAAGGCAAAGGCAGCGAGGAAGGGAATTGGTCACTTCACCTCATAAAAAAGCTATACCTAATATAGTGTAGTCTTTAACACTACCCTCCCGTACTGCAGTATCTGTTATGGAGCTACCGTTAATTTGTCTTTTAATCTCTGGAATAATTCACCTCTGGCATTTCTCAGCCTATCTGCCAGGCTGGAAGTGGTTTGAAATAACAATTCTCCTATACCGATCAACATGTAAGAATTTAAAGAAGGAGTCGGCAACAGGTTGATCTTGATGTACTGGTAGATCACAGGAAACTATTTGGTAGATCTTTATCATCTTTGTATGACGGAGGGGGAAAAAAGAAGGAATTTCAAAGCTAGGAAACTGTGTGGCTGGCCTTCTCCAGTACGCACCTAAAACACCGGGTATCTTCAGGATTAAATGTATTTTTTATGCGTTCCCAGTGAGAAATGGGGAGTCAGCTTAATAAAATTGACTTTATTCGTGAACTGCATACACGATTGTCGTGAGTTGAAGGAGAATTTCTGCAACTTTTAGCCGGGCCGACCGCCTCTTTCTTATCTTTCATTTTGTCTGCTCCCATTTTCTTCATGATAGTATCTGCAAGCGTAATCCCTGATGTAGCCGTGTCATTTTCAATCTAGACAGGCTGAATCCCACATCCTTGCATATGTGTGGCAGTAAGGTGACGAAGGGAACGGCACCACTTTAACATATGTGTGACAGGGGAGAGAAGTTTTGGTCTCAAATGGTCGTTAGATAACATTCATAAATCATACGTCACCATTTTGTATTATAAGACAGGTGGTTAGGTTTTGGTGATAGTTATGAAGAATCTCTCGATTGTAACTGGTTACCACAAGAGCTGTTGTTACCCGAAGGAAAGATTGTTTCAACCCAAGTTCTTAGTACTCACAGCAGGCTGTCACGTTATCTATTTCTCCTAATACTTTCAACTTCAACGTACTTATCAAGTAACGCCCTTGGTTTTATAAAACAAGCCATTTATTTATGAGTCCAACTGAACTACAAAGTTCATGTAAACACTGGATACTTCACTATATAACTTCATGGTTAGGTTATCTCAAAAAACAATACGGGTACAAACCGATACAATTCTTCCAACATAATATCTTGACTTAGGCCTTGCTTTTCAAGTAGCCGAGCGCTTCTCATCCTGTAAACCCTGAGTTCGGATGACAGTGGAAGTGTCTCCGCTTCCTCACGGGTCCCCCTTAACGTAATCGCCTTCATCTCAGTCACAGGGGAGAAAATTCCCGGGGCCCTTACGCTTTTAGTCTCATTTCAGAATTACCACGCTCTGTGAAAATGGTCAGTGATACGAGGAGAACCTGGCTATATGTGGCAGAGATTTATGATTAATAAAGTTCTATATCTTTTCTTTATTCTACACTTGTCTTTTACCTTTCTTTCGCCTTTTTTACCGGTTCTTTCGCATACGCTCGATTGTTAATAAACTCTCCCATTCACACCTTTGTCATTTCATTTCTAATTTAGCAAGCATTTAATTGCATTTTCTTTGATGTAGGTTTACGAGCAGACGTAATTAGTAACGCGAGTCGGTTTCATGTTAATTTTAAACGCCAGAGATCGAATCGTGGTAATTTGATTCAGACAAGTGATATAAGGGAATTTAAGATCTAAGACGAGCTCGCTTATATTGCGTTTTATTACCATAGTCTACAGGCAGTAATAGTGTGAATTCTCGAGCGAAGAACCTTGCACGGTCTGTTAAATCATGTTATGCAAGATTTAAGGGAGAGAGACTGTCCGCTCGATTTGCCTGAGTCTGGTCGGCTCCAGTGTGAAGAATTCGTCTGCTTCGTAGAATGAGTAAGGAAATATGCAAATCTGGAAGTAGGTGCTAACATCTGGCAAATGCGTCTGTTCGGGATATAGACGTAACCTTCCTTTGATTTCAGAGAGATATATACTCCAGAATTCTAACTTAATTCATCCAGTACCGCCAGAAAGACTAGAACAATCTAGCTTTCGATTCCTAAGATCTCTGTTAATAGAAATATCATTTAGTTGGTCGATTGGAGATAGTTTTACTTCTGCGCAAGTGGTAAATATATATATCTAGTAGTGTTGAGTGATTTAAGTGGTAGATCGCCTATTTCATTTTCACTAGTTTAATTTCTGTGCAGAGTGATTAAATGATAAGTCAGTTATATTCTTTAAGTTTACTGTGTTACAGTGGATAGCAAAATAAATTATAATTTCTAGCTAAAACACATTTAGCTATAAATAAATCTAATTAAATTGCTAGTAACCAGTCAGAGAATATTTTAACTAACTAGTAAATGCACTGATTCATCATTGAGTATTGACGAAACATGTATGTATTTCTAATTCATGATAATTGCTTTTTTTTTAATGACTAGAATTTATTTCACGGGAGTTTTAAACGATAAGACAAGCTCTTAACTTGCAGTTTATAATTAGCGTTAAATAACCGAAGTGAATGTTATCTTTTACGCGAATGTAGGATAGGATGTGTGTATAATATTATGATTCAGTATTCTGTATATTTCTTTTTCTTTATAAAGTATCTGGGTAAAGCCCAACATCTACCAGCGGTTTCAGTACATATGAAAATAATCATAGAAGAAACATTTTTATGTCTTTAAATACGTGGGTTTACAAGTTAGAACCTGTCTGGCATTGTGTTTGCACCCAGAAAGAGACAGAGTACTCATCTCACGAACTTTAAGACTAAATGCAGTATCTGGGCCTATCGAGCCAGATATTATTTCTTCCCTAAATCTCATGTACATTCAGCCCTCTGGCGAAATATTACATACAGTAACATTTTCCGACGTTTTTGACTAATTGTGGTGTGACCAAGAATTTTATATTGAGAGAAGTTACCAACCTGTCATTTCCTAAGTACTGGAAACCTAGTGATTGTGACAATGTGAGCCCGTTTAAATATTCTTACCTGAACTGATTCAATTGACAGTAACAGTAATCTGAAAATGTAGTTATAAAGTGAACGCTCCCCTAAACATTGGATGAAACCGGTATCTGCAGAGCTGGGATTTGCTTTATCAAAAGAATACAGTTTCACTGCAGAGGTGTGTCCTGAAGTTTGCGCCAGAAGGTGAAAAACATCAAGTTTGTAGGTAAGAAAGTACGTCAGAGGCCACTGCTGAATGAACAGAGAGAAAGCATAACGAGTGATTCTTTCATTTGTTATATTCATGCACCCACTTTGTAATTTCATTATGCATGTTGTTGCTAGTGCTCTTTTCCTCTTAGGATAGATTAATGTATCAACTCTGTTCCTAACTATAGAGGGAAATCTTAGACAATGGCGTATAAATCTGTGATTCTTTGGGGCTATAACTTTTCTTCTAACAGGATCGTGGGCTAAACAGAGGGGGAAAGGATTACACATATGAGTCTATTATTTTTTTAGTAATTCATTAACTTATGTGTATTTATATGTGCTTGATATTTAAATTTATTTGTGGTGGTAAATTTTCTTATGATAAATAAAATTTACATAAACTTATCCAAGTGTGTCGGTCAGCTCGTTCCAAAATATCTATATTCCATTGTTATAGCTTGTTCACGTCTGTGCGTCTAACTGTCGTCACTTATGTGTGTGTGTATGTGAGGGGTATATATATATTAATATATATTCTAATAGATTGTCTGACAAATCTAGATCTGTTGTAGAGATTGGCTGACCGAGAGAAGCTTCTCGAGTATCAGGGACAGACTCTATTATTTTCCACCATCTCACTCGTGAAAATCTATTTTCTACTATTATCTCCCACTGAGCTAGTACCTGTTCTATTTCAGTTCAGAAGGGACCAACCTAAGTCTTAATTTCCCCTATCGCAAATCTACTACAAATGTGGACTCGTCTAACGGGATTTTGAACTTAGAATAGAAAGACGAGACGACAAATGGGGTCTCGTTTTCCGGGAATTGAACTCTAGTCCAGAGCAAGTACGACAAATATGGGCCCAGCTCGTCTGCAGGATTAATTTTTTAAATTCTGAAATAGAGTAAGAGTGTGATGTCTCGTGAGTTTTAATATCTTTAAAAATAACTATCCCCTAGACTAACGATCTGTTTATGGGCTTGCTGACCACACATATAATAATTGTTTTTCCACAGCATTATTGAGTATTATACATTTTGATTTACAGGTTGATTTTTGTCGGAAGATATGTTATGTATTTATTTTGTATTACTAAACCGCTGGTAGAGTTTGTGATTGTATAACAATCACAGGGTTTTGAAGAAGGTGTTTTGAACTAAGTTAAGGAGCGCGTTCGGACTTATTTTTTTGGTCCAGTTAATTGCCTCCCTTACACTAACTGACTTCAGGGGTGTACTTGATAGTGGATTGAAAATTAAGGGAATGTTTTTTTCTCCTTAATTTTTCCCAATAATTGTTTTGTTTCCACTGTAGCAACTTAATTTCTGTTAGTGATTAATCTTAACTACCATTAATTTGGCATAGTCGCTTGCAATTAGAGCCTTTATTGCCATTAATAGCAGCGATAATTAGATACTATATTGCAGGAGGAGGTATCCCGGTTAAATATAATATTTTGTGTATTTTCTCGTCAGCGGTAAGGAACCAGTGTATCATTTTTCTTACTTCTTCCTCGTGTAAGTCTCAGTCACCTATTTAAAATGGCAGAGAGGGCAAAGCTTAGACAGATGCTCAGAGACGAAGCAAGAGAGGAAGGATTGGAAGGAGACGAAGCAAAGGCGTTTGTTAGAGACGAACATGACAGATATGACGCGGAAAGGAAGGCAGAAGAAGCTAGGAGGAAAGAAGCGGAAGACCGTCTTTTACAGCAAAAGAAGATGGATGAGGAAATGGAAATCCGCAGGGCAAATGAAAGAGAAAAGGAGAGACAGCACGAGGAAAGAGAGATAGCATGAGTAAAGAGAGAAGGAACGACAGCACGAGTTGGTTCTTAAGGCTATTGAAGTCCAAAGTCGTGGTGCTGCCTCTACCTCCAGCAATGGAGAGTCTTCTCCTCATTCTTCTTTAACTGATCCTTCTAACACTCAATCTCCGCAACTCACTGCTATGTCTTTTGCTCTAGAATCTTTCCCTTGTCCTAATGAGAAGTTTTGACACTTGGCTAGAAAAATTTGAGAAAATGGCAACTCTGTACGGTTTAGATAGGTTGCGTTGGTGTATGAAGCTTTCCCAGGCTTTAAAAAGTAGTGCTTATGATGTGTACTCTAAACTGGAAAGCAGCCAACAAGACAATTATGACGTGTTGAAGAAAACTTTGCTTGAGCGCTTTGAAATGAACGCGCGCAAATTTTTGCAACTGTTCCGGAACAGCAGAAAGAAGAATTCTGAATCTTTTCAGCAGTTCTCTTCTCGTCTAAAGGGATACTTAACAAAGTGTCTGGAGCTGTCACAGCTTGTTTCTACCTATGAAGGACTTGAGTTCGTTATATGCGAACAGATAAAGAACACTCTGTCTGGTGACACCCGGAGATTTTTAGCTGAGCAGGGTGCAGAAAAGCTAGAAGACATTTTGGAAAAGTCTGAGCGATATCATAATGCACTGGCCAAACTGCCGGCCATAAAACGTAAACCGACAGGAGAGCCTTTTTGAAAGAATATTCTAGACCAGTCTTCTCAGGCTTCTCACAAAAATAACCACAGAGAAACTGGACCCCAGAACCCCCCTCCTGAAAAGTCTACGTTCTACAAAAACAAGTACCCCACCAACAATAAACAGTCTGATCAACCCAACCGCCCTAAATGGCAGCGCAGCCAGAAAGGACAGGGTGGCAAAGGGAAAACCCCTGAGCACGGGACATATGATCAGAGCGAGCACACCGAGCCTAAACGCATCGGATGCTTGCTAACAGTCTCGCAAGGTAGAATTATTGTCAATGATTCTCAACCTGAGGGAGAGAGACCCTAAATGCGAGGAACTGTTATTTTGAACGGTTCTCAAACTTTTTGTTTATTTGACACGGGGCTTTCTTATGATTGCATAGTTGCCAGAAACCTGGTCAAACCCGGTCAAGAAACAGAAGAGACCGTCCAACTTTGTGGAGTTTCTAAGCGCTTCCCATTGCATTGGTTGAGATCCACTCTGATTTTGTCAGAAGTGTGATCAAAGCGGCTGTTATGGATGACCCGATCTACCCAGTCATACTTGGCGGTAGATATGTGTTTATTGGGAAAACGGAAGAGCCAATTGTGGCAACAGTAACCACAAGAGGGCAAACCAAGAAGGAACGGGAGCCTGCGCAAAATTTGTTACCTATGAAACTTAAAGAGGCGCAACAAAAGGACCCTACTTTGGAGCCCAACTAAAGGAAACTGCCCATGGCTAAGGACCCTAGACACCACGGGGACTTTTTTTTTCTAAGGATGGCGTACTGTATCGCAGAACGGGCAAGACTGAACAAGGTTACAATCAGCTCTAGTACCGAAACAGTACAGAAGCCAAATCTTAGAAATGGGGCACTCTCTTCCCTTCAGCGGACATATGGGACAAAACGCAAAAATCAGCGAATAACTACTCATTATTGGTTGCCAGGAGTGAACTCTGATATTATCAGATACGTTAAATCCTGTGCCCAATGCCAACGTGTGCCACCCAAGCAACGAACACCCCCAGTTTCCCTGGGTGAAATGCCAATAATGGGAACACCATTTGAACGGGTCGTGATCGACATTTTAGCACCCTTAGAAAGGACTAAAGGAAGGAACAGGTTTATCCTGACCTTAGTCGACACATGCACTATGTGAGCAGAAGCTATCCCGCTAACATACACAGATTCGAAGCATGTCGCAGAAGCCCTCGTGCAGATTTTTACTCGGTTGGGATTCCCTCATCAAGCGTTGACGGATAACGGATCACCATACCGAAACCTGTTGATGGATGAGATCGTGAAGATCTTGAGGAACCAGCACATCTACATAAAGCCTTATAATCCGGCCGGAAGTGGGTTAGTAGAGCGTGTTAACGGAAACCTCAACATGTATTTTAGCTCTGCATAGTTAGAAAGCCCCTTTGGATGGCGGGGAATGCAAAGTATGCAACGCCCTTCTTACTTCTATCTTGGGATTCTTTTAACGCAAGCCAAGCTGGAGAAACTGAAGGTCGTGACTTCAACTCTGCACGTTTCAGAATGGCAGAAAAGCCACAGGAAAAGCCTAGATCTACAGTGTAGATAATACCAAGGAGTCTTTAACTTGGTATTGGCTGCAGAAGCACGAGAAGCTCAGCAGCCATAGTAAAACAACAAGAACATAGCTGTAATGTATAAACATTTCTTTGGACATGTAACAAAAATGATAAATAATTAGTATCTCAGTTAGTACAATAGGTAGTAAAAGTAAAGTGGATATAGAAATGATGTGTCAACTAGATGTTAATTATCTGTATCTTCTCTTTACTCATTGAAATACTGCTGTTTCCTGTGCTAAGTGTTTGTGTCTCTCTGTAGTGTTCGGGGTAGTATTGCTCCTCAAAGATCTTCGGTAACTACATCTTTATTAACGTGTTTTTTTTTGGTTTTTTTTTATCTGCACTGATCAGCTGTTTGTGTGTGTGTGTGTGTGTGTGTGCGTGTGTGTGCGTGTGCGTGTGCGTGTGCGTGTGTGTGTGTGCGTGTGCGTGTGTGTGTGTGTGTGTGTGTGTGTGTGGTATTGATCTGAACAACACCCAGCAATTTGTCTCTCCCCCAACCATCTATTTTCTTTGTGCTAATCAGTATTATTTATTTATCGATTTTGAAGTACCAATTGATAAGTGCACTTTTTCTGTGATAATTAAAAATTATATTTTTAGCGTTCAACAACTTATATTTATCTATTGATATCAATGACTAATCGAATTTTGTATTTTTACTAAACAATTATTTATACTTATGGCCTTAATGAACAATGAAATTAAAAAAAAAAAAATTTAATAAATGAGAATAAATTCTTACGCTCCTAGCATCTTTATTTTTCTGTCTGTCGGTAATAAGGACAGATAAATTTCGTTTCATATTTAACACCTATCTGTACTGTTTACCATTTTAAATATCAATAATATGTCTTCATCCATGTCTTCATTGTTGGGTTATCTTTCCGGCATAATTGCAATCTGCATCGTAGAGTTCCCGGGGGTCTCTGGAGAAACAAAGAAAGTATAGGACTTCTGCACCCTTAAGCATGTCGTACAATGCGAACAATATGTGGTTGTGCATTGGGCTGGCAACATCATTACGTAAAACAAATATCCACAGAAACCACAGCTGCAAGAGCTTATGAATGTTCCATACAAGTTTCCTCCTGGAAGAAGCGCAGCTGCACCGGCTGCTCCGTGCTCCATAAGTAATGCACAGAAAACTATAATGAAATTATATTCAAAATCTAAGGTCATTGCATTGTAAAGTTAATATGTCTTTTTCTTTCATTTGTCCAAAACCTTGACAATTGTGTCATTCAGTCTGGTGGTAATTGTCTATATCGTTCATGAATCCTCACTAAATTACTGTAGTCAGATCATTTATGCTTATTCCTTAAAAGTACTTTCTTGAGAGCCCTTTTGAGAGCCCTGACATTGCTCAGTTTGTTGAATATGGCCTGTTATTTCTCTCGGTTATCCTGTCTTCTTCTTCTTCACACACTCTCAGAGTCTTCTTGAATATTTTCAATGAAAGCAGTAGTCAGCTTGAGGTTATTGACATATCCGTAGAGTTTTTCCAGAAATGGTACTGGTGAAAGCCATATGTGCTTTCTCTGTTTCCCACATTTCAGGGGAAGTTGATTATCAATAGCATGTGGTGGACCCCTTCGAGGCGGAGGATCCGGCACTCTCTCAGCCTGGAGGGACTCCATGAGTTAGCGCCATTCTGGTTACTTTTTCGTTCGTTCATCTCTTTTATTCTAGTAAGCAAGTCCAACACAAACCTGATGTCACTTCTTCCTTACGAGTTTTACTTCGTTTTAGCATGGCGCGCCCCGTTCAATCTAGACACAAGGTCCGTCTGTTATATTAGGGTGCATTTCCAAATATAAAATACCTTGTGGGCTTCTATTGTTTTAACTTCACTACCTTTGGGGGTTCGAGTGACTAAGAGCTATGGCGTGCACATCGAGCTCTAGAGGTACCAGGTTCGATTCCCAGTCATACTCCGCCCTGGTCTCCTGAGTAGTGAGATAGGATGCCTAGCCTTCTCGGGTAAGGGCAACAACAACAAAAAATAGGAGGTCCCGTGTGCAAGTTGCGCATGTTAAAAATTCCACGGCAAATGGACATCGTAAAGAGGCCTTATCAGGCTGCTGCCCTGGCAAAATTTAAAAATTAGAATCCTACCCACCAATATTTATAGAATGTGGGATTCCTTAATACACACATTGGGATTCTCGCCGGTGCTACTGAGTTTGTGCACTGTGCTGAGATCTTCCTTGTGTGATCTAAGGGAGGAGATTGGAGCACTGATGGAGTAGTCCGTGTGCAATGAAGATAGTCCTTAAAACAAACCAAACGAAACCAAAACGAAACAAACCTTCACTACCATAAAATAAAAGAACACTTTGCTTTTGCAGCATAAATTTTGTTTATTTAATTCAAGAAATATAAATAATAAAAATACAAACATTGGCGGGCATAAATAAAGCACAGGGTGTGGTGGGCTGACAACGGTACGCCGTAATTTCTAAAAACGGTGACTTTGTGCTTTAATTTTTATCACAAGACAAGCTAGCTTAGTTTTAAAGTATATATTCTGTACTATGCTTAAAACGCCGAACTGTTGAATATAAAAATGTTGCAGAAATCTATAAAGCTACGTTATCTTGTTAAAGATGATAAGGTTTGGATATATATTTATATACGTACAGATCGGCTTCTTATCACGACATAAATAGCTTCAAAGTAGAAAAAGAACAAACAAACAAAAAACCAAACAAACTGTACAGCGGTGGGCAGAATAATGCACATAAACGCGAAAAGAAAGACAACAAGCACTTCAAAAATGTAATAGAAAAAAGAAGGAAGAAAATGTAGAAGAATGTAATAAAATGTGATTTGAAAACAAATTAACATGCCCGCATATAATGAAGGAAAAAAGCAGTTTAGAAGACAAGAAAATGAAGAGACATTATTAACCAAACAAACACAAGTCTGAGCAAAACAAAGACACATATCAGAACTAAAAGAATAATAATAGAACAATTAACATCATCTTAGGATTACAGCTTAATATCAAGATAGGCGTATAGCTGCTCAGAGCTCCAACCAGAACATGTTATGTTGCCAATGAATTCAACAATACCCAGCTATAAGAAACTACTCAGAATACAACTGAGAATATGATATTTCATGATAGAAGAACCCAGTGGCGGTTCCAGGGGGTGTCATTGGGGGTGCTGCACTGTTCATTCATTTAAAAATTGTGACCACCATGTAAAATATCAACCCAGACACAAATGATTAGTGTCTTATCTCATCTAAAATCTGTCAAGAAGTTCTTAAAAGTTATTTTAAAAGTTTACTGCAACTAGGAGTAATCCTTATCAGTCGAAGCAGCTTCCCGAGTCTCAAACCAGATTACACAGACATGTATGCTGCTATTTCTCGTGTTTAAAATTTTAATTGTAACTTCCCTTTAATTAGAGTTCATTGCACTTGAGCTGTGTTCCGTTGCAGTAATAGTTAAATAAATTCAATCCAATCGCAGCTGGCCTCTTGCTGTGTGTATAACAAGCATTCACTTATAAGAGGTCAAGGTCACTTGAACTGTCATCGTTTGCAGCACTTCCACAATACGGTGTTGGATAATTTTTTGTTTTGTTTTGTATTTAACCCTTCCGGGTAACCTCAATTTTTTGTATTTTTTTGGTCAGTCCGGATTATGCATTATAATGTAGTAGAGACAGTATGCAGTCCTTTTTTTTTAACAGGGGGTGCTGCAGCTCAACAGGTCATTAAAGAAAGCCGCCACTGGAAGAACCTTATTGTAGTGTCTGAAGATAATACTATAGAGCACTTCCTTCTGAAATTATAGGAAACTCTATTTAGAGCGTTACAATAGGAGGGAATCTGATATTAGAAATAGTTCCTTCCGTGTTTCGGCCTTTTTATCTCTGTCATGGATTTATATTATGGGTATCGTGTGAGATGGTGTACAACAATGACTCGTATTAAATAACTTGACATCACTGCTTCTACCACGTAGTCGCATTTTACGACATGCCAAATCAAGGAGGAAACCTATTCTTACTCTCTCATTAGAGAGCTTCAGGAACTACATTAATCGTCTGTTTTGTAAATATTTCAATATTTCTCTCTCTTTCTCTCTCTCTCTCTCTCTCTCTCTCTCTCTCTCTCTCTCTCTGTCGGTCTATCATGTTAAAGACGTCATTATATCTCTATATTTCTCTGTTTGTCAGGCTCTAGATCTCATTATTTTCTTTCTCTCGCTCTCTCCCCATTCTCTCTCTTTATCTCTCTCTCTCTCTCTCTCTCTTTCTCTCTTTCTCTATCTTTCCGTTTCTTTCTCTCCTTTGAAATACTTCATTATTTTCTCTCTCTGTTACGTTAAAAATGTTATAGTTTTTGTTCTCACTGTCTCTCACTAATTTTACAATTATAAATTTCATTTTTTTTGTTTTTGGGGTGTATGTGTGGGAGGGGGTGGAGGGGAGAGGCAAACATGTTTCATCCTATTGTAACGATAGTCTAAGAAAGCCATCTTTGTCATATTTTCAACTTTGCATTCGAATGAAAATTAATTTTTCAATTGAGCATGTTCCATCTGATGTCTTGATTAAAATAAACTCAGAACACACACACTAAGAGCTAGAAATGCTTCTGCTACAATTCCGATTATGTACGTACCATTCAAACATAGCTTACAGTCATCGTGACAAGTACCCCACTCGTTGTAGTCTTTTGAGACTACATGGCATCTTTTCATAGTTCTGACAACAATGAAGAAAGCTTTGAAGAGATGAGACCGATGGTACGATTTTTGGTGGTTCCAGACGAATAAGAAATTATAAAAAGCTTTTGGACAGTCCACGACCCAGAGAGTCAGAATTGAAGAGGTGCCGGAAAGGAAGTCGATGATTCCACTTTTATGGTCACAACATTCACTGCAATGTATACATAATTTTAGACATGAACATGCAATGGAAATAAAGGTGAGTAATTTCAGATATCTGAAGTCGTGGTTATTCTGCTGTGGCCATGATATATCCAATCCCATAGAAGCGTATTGACGGAGAAAGTAGTCCGTGACGATGTCCAGAATGCAGAAAATTATCTTCTTTGGAATGAAGTCAACATAGTCGCTGGTAAACCTTCTGTGAAAATGAATAATATACATTTTTTGGCAACCGTCTTTAACAAGTGCCCCGTGATATTCCCGGGGGTCTCTGAACAAAGACAAAAAGATTCTACTACAGCCTCAGGCATGTTGTAAAAGGCGGCTAATGTGAAGTTTTTCACTGAACTAGCAAACTAATCTTGAAAACGATTTGCTGTAGAAATCATCTATACAAGAACATGTTCTTTTCATGTAGGCTTCCCTAAGGAAACCACCTACAGTGGTGGGTCCATGATCCAAGAGAAATGAAAAAGGAGATGATAATGATATGACGATCTTTAGCAGCTGTTTTCAATAATTATTTACTTTCATAATACTCCATTTCTATTTCGCTCATTCTGTTTCCTCTGTATAATCAACTCTGTTAAAGACAGTCAAGGATTTTCATGTGCCATGTTTCTTAGTTGATACTCTCTTAATAAATGTTTTGTATTTTCATAAGTTATCTTATTCAACATAGTTACCCTACAGTTCCCAAAGGAGCTTAGGCATCCATCAAACTTGTTCCAAGTCCTCATGTAGCGTGCCATCATCTCAAAGCCTTCCAATGCCATAACCTCATGTAGCGTGCCATCATCTCAAAGCCTTCCCATGCCATATTCTCATGTAGCATGCCATCATCTCAAAGCCTTCCCATGCCATAACCTCATGTAGCGTGCCACCATCTCAAAGCCTTCCCATGCCATATCCTCATGTAGCGTGTGCCATCATCTCAAAGCCTTCCCATGACATAGCCTCATGTAGCGTGCCATCATCTCAAAGCCTTCCCATGCCATAACCTCATGTAGCGTGCCACCATCTCAAAGCCTTCCCATGCCATATCCTCATGTAGCGTGTGCCATCATCTCAAAGCCTTCCCATGACATAGCCTCATGTAGCGTGCCATCATCTCAAAGCCTTCCCATGCCATAACCTCATGTAGCGTTCCATCATCTCAAAGCCTTCCCATGCCATAACCTCATGTAGCGTTCCATCATCTCAAAGCCTTCCTATTCCATAGCCTCATGTGGCGTGCCATCATCTCAAAGCCGTCCCATGTCATAACTTCATGTGGCGTGCCACCATCTCAAAGCCTTCCCATGCCATATCCTCATGTGGCGTGCCATCATCTCAAAGCCTTCCCATGCCATATCCTCATGTGGCGTGCCATCATCTCAAAGTCTTCCCATGCCATATCATCATGTGCCGTGCCATCATCTCAAAGCCTTCCCATGCCATAATCTCATGTAGCGTCCCATCATCTCAAAGCCTTCCAATGCCATAACCTTATGTAGCGTGCCATCACCTCAAAGCCTTCCCATGCCACATCCTCATGTAGCGTGCTATCATCTCAAAGCCTTCCCACACCATATCCTCATGTGGCGTGCCATCATCTCAAAGCCTTCCCATACCATATCCTCATGTATCGTGCCATCATCTCAAAGCCTTCCCATACCATATCCTCATGTAGCATGCCATCATCTCAAAGCCTTCCCATGCCATATCTTCATGTGGCGTGCCATCATCTCAAAGCCTGCCCATGCCATATCCTCATGTAACATGCTATCATCTCAAAGCCTCCCATGTAATATCCTCATGTAGCGTGCCATTATCTCAAAGCCATCCCATACCATATCCACATGTAGCGTGCCATCATCTCAAAGTCTTCCCATGCCATATCCTCGTGTAGCGTGCACTCATCTCAAAGTCTTCTGTTGTGATTAAAATTCATAACGATTGTGCCTATTATAGTTTAGTTCAAATGGGATCTTTGTTTGTTTATTTTTATACGGGTCACTGATAAAGACGGGTGAGCGAAGTTAAGCAGATTTGCTTGGCTGGCTCACGTGAAACTAGCAGGGCAGAAGTGCGGGGCCTTCTCCGATTGTGTGTCATTGCGAATGGACGTATGTGTTTGAGCTCCTGATTGTTGAAGTGTTGATAAGGGAGTTTTGTTATTACTAATACATCAAGATCTTCGATGAGATGTATCTAGTTATATAGTTATCCGTATTGACCAGAAGTATAATTGCTCAGTGTCTAGTGTTAATAGAAATACATCATACTGAGATCAATAGGACAGCCTTCCTGACATGGACCGACTGCCTACGGTATTTCGTCTACTGCATATTATTTGCCATTACATGTTGGCTTGAACTATTTATTTGTGGAGCTGCGTGCCGTCCTGAATAAATTATATATCGTCCTTTTCGTCCATTGTGGCTCAAATAATTTTGAGTGGTTTGGGCTGGTTGCGATGTCTAAGAGATTTACTACCATAGACATCATCTTGGCCACAGGACCCATCCTGTATTAACATTCACATCTAAAAAGACACGTAACATCCCTAATTTTGGAGGCCTCAAGCCGGGATCTGAACATATGATGTTTCAGCAATTTTTCAAGTCGGTGATCTACATTTTCTACATGGGCAGAATATTTTTCAAGATGGCAGTGTTGATCGGCGACAAGCTGATTTCTAACCCTGGTCAAGCACTGTATGTGAATTGTCATTCCCTGAGCCAGAGGTTGAAGCCAGGAGGAATTTTTCTGGTATAACAGATAAGTGTATTTATTGATACATACAGTGTGTGGCTTGAAGAATCTAATTTGACAGGGTTCTTTTATTTTTACATGTTAAATGAATACCTGTATTTATATGTTTGTGAGGTAGGCGGATTGGTTGGCGAGGGAGCCATTAATACACAATACCAATCCCACGGTCGTGAATTATTGGTTGGTCTTTAGGTTTGGTTCATGATTTTCTCAAATAGTGGGGCTGGCATTACAAAGCTGTGTGTTTACTGTTACTATTGAGATTACAATCTCCATTTTTGTTAGCTGTTTTGCCCTGTTTATTTGTCAATTTGTATTTGTTGTCAAGTTAATTGCATTTTTTGGGTTCATTCTCCATTATTGTTTGTAAATCTGTTCTTCTAATCTTGCTATCATTCAGTTATTAGATGTATTATATGTTGGGAAATCGTGCTTGTATTGACATAAGTGTGGAAGAGCCACATCTTTTTCATTTTTCTATCATTCATAAATTTCTGCCTTGGTTTATTCATTAGTACTATCTTGAGTTGACTCTTTCTACTGTAATCTTTTATACTATAATTTTGTTGGTATCCTTATTTTGTTGTTGTTGCTCCTACAATTACATCTGTAATTTCATGCAGTTTATTGATATTGAGTGGTGAAATGATTGATGCTAAGACTACTCACATTATATATGTATATATATATATATATATATATATATATATATATATATATATATATATATATATATATATATATATATATAATTTGAATTATTATTGGACAATTTGGTTTCACAATAATAGTGAATTATGGCTACTTTGGACTATATTGTAAAGATTGGAAAGGAATTTGGTTTGAAGGGTGAAGCTTTTAAACCCTGGGCATCCAAAGAGCTTAGAGATAAGAAACTCTTAGATAGAGTGGAGAAGACGAGAGAGGAAGAATTATCTGAGAAGAAGAGAGTGGAAGAATTAGCTGAGAAGAAGAGAGTGGAAGAAATAGCTCTTGAAGAAAACAAACATTTAGGAAAAGAAATTGATACGTGCTCAAGAACTTGAGGAAAAAAATTTAGTCTATGCTCAAAGAATGGCAGAAATTGAGTTTGAAAAATTAAAAGTTCAACTTAAACAGAGTAACCCAGCAGTTGAGGAGGCTGGATAAAAAGACCATGCCCCTACATTTAAACTAAATTTGCCCAAATTTAATTCTAATACCGACGATATTTCATGCTTTTCAAATAGGTATGAGACCTGTTGCCAAGAGTTTAAGATTGATAGAGCTATATGGCCTAGCAGGTTGATGAGTTTGTTGGTGGGTGAAGCTATTACTGCCGTCTGCACCATGGATGACCATACAAGAAATGATTATGATGCTGTGAAGGCTTTGTTACTAAAAAAGTATCTACTGGAGGAAAATGGGTACAGACTGAAACAGAAATCATTGTTGCCTGATTCAGCTAAAGATTTTGCTGAATTCATTTCATCAATTAAGCTTTGCTTTTATATATGTGTTGATTTTTCAAAGATTTATAAAACTGTTGAATGACTGGCTGACTTAATTTTAAGAGACAAAGTGATGTCTTCAGTCAGTGATGACTTTTTATCCCTTTTGCAGGAGAGAAAGCCTGAGACTTTGGCTGCTGTAAAAAATCTGGGATGACAGTACCAAGTTGCACATCCTGGAAGAAATCATGGCAAGAATAACATAAAGGATTCATTGCCAGTGGCATCAATTAGAACTATGTTGCATAATCCACCCAAACAAAGATCATATAGCAGGACAGAGATTTTCAATTTAATCGAGATAATAATACTGGATCTTTCAGAGGGAGGTATAATTCTAATAATAGGTCACAACAACCTCAAAGGAATTTGTATTCAATGTGATGATGGAACAGGTCTTGGAGCAGGTCGACCACTTTAAATACCTCGGAGCTATTATAGACCGAAAAGAAGGCATCAAAGAAGAGTTGGCCACTCGAAAAGCAGCAGCTGGGAGACTTTTTCATGCCATAAATCGAGGATTCCTCAGCAAGAGAGAGGTTGGTAAGAAAACGAAGATGGCTGTATACCGCTCCTTCTATGTCCAGTCTTGACATATGGATGCGAGTCATGGGCAATGACTACAACCCACAAAAGCCAGATCCAAACCTCAGAAATGAGGTATCTGAGGAAGGTGGTTGAAGTAACAAGAAGAGACATGGTACGCAACCAGACGATACGTCAAGGCCTAAAATCCCACCACCTGCAGACCCAAGTAGAAAAGTCACAACTAAGATGGTTTGGCCATGTCTGCAGAATGGGAGAAGATCGGCTACCACGACAAGCATGGGAAACAAAGAGCCAGGGATCCAGACCCCCCCCAGGACGACCCAGAGTCCGCTGGGAGGACAACATTAGACAATCTTTGAAGGACCGAGGACTAGAATGGAACCAGGCCAGGAGGAAGACAGCCGATATGATAGTCTGGCGCTCTCTCTTCCAAACCTCTACATCTCACGGTAGAAGGGGAACGAGTAAGTAAGTATGTAAGTAAGTGATGATGGATATATTCCTCTTCAGTCATCTTTCAGACCTAACATGGATTGGAACAGAGGTGGATACAATTACCAGTCAAACAGAGGCCAAAGGTCGTGTTATAGAAACAACGACAATTATTACAATAGAAGACCTCAACAGCGCAATAACTTCCGACGTTCTAGAAATCCTGAACGTTCTAATGCAGTTGTACATCAAAGTGACAATAATACATGCCAAGATAACAATGTTGTTTCTCATGCAAATGCATATAGTGTAGACTTATCCAATAGTACAAATTGTTCTGAATGTAATTCTTTGTATCAACTACAGGGAGTTCCGAGGCTTCTATGTGGACATCCTTTGCCAGTCATGCCCTCTTACGATGGGACAGAGTCAGTGTTTAATAGGGGTTTTGTTAATAACCAACTTGTTTCAGTGCTAAGGGACACTGGTTGCAATACTGTTGGAGTGCGCAAGTCGTTGGGGGATAAATCGTAAACCACAGGCAAAGAAGTCAAGTGCATTATTTTCGGTGGCAAAGTGGAATATTATCCGACTGCGGAAGTATTCTTGGATACCCCATATTTTACTGGGAGGACTCTCGTGTGCCTGTTAGACAAACCAATTGCTAAGATAACCTTGGAAAATATTCCTGGACTTCACGAATGCACTAATGATGATATTGTAAAGTGGGCACAGCAACATTTGAATATGGCAAAGGCTGTCACGACTAGAGCTAAGTCTCGTGCAGAGGTGTATGAACATGTCCCCAATGGAGAATATTGTTGATGTGTGATGAATGATGAAATGGTGACTGATGAGGTAATAAATGATAAGGAGGGGGTAGATGAGGATGACTTACATGATAAACTTATAAACAAAGAATCATTCATACAGATGCAGACTGAAGACGATTCATTAAATTTTTTTTTTACATGTTGCCAAGTCTGATGATGTGGTTTACAATGATAATTCGCTACACTGGTACACATTAATTAACGGGTTTCGAAATTTACAAGATTCCACGTCAGTAAAAAAAAACAAATTATGGTACCTACTAATTTCCGCCCATTTATCTTACGGCATGCTCATGATGTAAATTGTAAAGGACATTTAGGGATTGCCAGGACAAAACAGAGGGTTTTGTCTCATTTCTTTTGGCCTGGGGTGACAAGAGATGTAAAAATCTCTTGTCACACGTGCAAAACTTGCCAAGATGTCGCAGCTAAACGACCTAAGTATAATGCGCCTATCCAGGCGTCTGACATAAACGTGCGTCCTTTCGCAAAGATGGCAATTGACCTTATAGGTCCACTAACAGTGACGTCAGCTAGAGGTCATCGTTGTGTTCTAATATACATTGATACATGCACACGCTGGCCAGAGGCCATTCCGCTCAAAATAATATCTATTTTAGATGTTGCTGACGCACTACTTTTGATTTTCAGTCGATTGGGATTTCCCGAAAACATATTAACAGATCGGGGAACTCAAATTATTTCTGACGTTATGACAGGTTATGAGGGAATTTGAGATAAACAGATCTCTTAGTAGCATATGTCACCCCATTGCAAATGGGAAAATAGAGAGGTTTAACCGCTCTCTTAAACAAATTCTAGGCAAGTTAACTGCGAAATACCTGCACGATTGGGATAGAGTACTCCCAGCGATAATGTTCGTGTTAAGTCCTTTTTTGCATGGGAGTTAAGTGTTTGAGATCCTCATATGCGGGTCTAGTCTTTTACAGACACACATGTGAACACATTTAAAGTAATTATAAGTTTAATTATTTGCGTGCCGTCGTGCACGATATATGAACAGAATTGCGCGTCGATCGGTTGTCATCGAGCTATGATGCTTAAGACATACCGATATATTTTTCATCCAAGTCAGACGTGAATTTGCCCCTAAGTCTAGGGAAGACATGTAGAGAATAATACGTTCTTGCGCATTCAGTGCCAATGTATATATATATATATATATATATATTATATATATATATATATATATATATATATATATATATATATATATATATATATATATATATATATATATATATATATATATATATATATATATATATATATATATATATATATATATATATATATATATATATATATATATATATATATATATATATATATATATATATATATATATATATTCAGCCACAAATGGTTGATTGCTGTACCGAGCCTCGGGTATCTTTTTTTCCAGCATTAGTTTGTTTTGCAGAGCGTTCAATCGATCAATGGTATCGATTGTCCGTGCTTCAATTCCATGCTCAGAGAGTTTGTTGAAGTAAATCAAAGCCAGGGTGATTGTGAGAGGCCAATATATTTATTGTCAAGATTATAATGATGAACTATGTGAACTATGCATACACGATGTCGATGTCTCATGATGTACTTTATCTGCCATGAAAATGATCGTCTACGTTTTCGTCGTCAAGAAACGATACCGTCACCATTTACCATACGAGTCCAGTATCTGTTCATTGATAGTTATGGTCACCCAGTTTTGACCCATTGCTCAATATTTCTATCTTCCATCACCTATAAACGTCAATGAAAGAAACGACCCATAACGACATTCGCGTTATCAATAAGAAATACATAAGGTGAATCTAACAGCTGGTAGACCAGAGTACGGGGAGAACTTCTTATATTCAAAATTCGTTTGTCAAGATTCCAGTATGTCCTGTAACGAAATACGTCTTGCCAAGTTTTCAAGAATATGCCAGCAACAAGCGTCTCTTGGTGCTTCCAGCCCAACGGTCGACCTTCTTGGCCTCTAAGTAATACAGCCCTAAGTACCTTGGGACTGCTTATACTTTTTCGGCTCACCATGCAACAGCCCGATGCCGATCGTCGCTATTTTCGCAAAGGCCGGGATTTTTTTACCAGGTAAGTGGCTTTTTGTATTGTGCACGTTGCTACTGTGGCACGTTTAAGTGAGCCGTTCTTCTTTTATGTCCACCTTTTTGCTTCATGTTTTATGTTCCATGTATCATGCGGGTTTGGTTGGGAGGTGACTTGAGTTTGGGTACATCCCAGTTTCACACCAGGGCCCACGTAAGCGTTCTATAGGGACTTTTGAAGATTTCCCACAGTGGAAATTCCAGCATAATTTTGCTGAAGGATTTTTGGTCCACTGCGTTTGGTTGTCTGTGACACCATTTGTTTAGGCGTACGTACTGTTTTTATTGTTGTTATTGTAAATATTTTCTCTGTGCCTTAGTTTCATGATTGACTTTGTACTTGTCATTCTCAACCTGGCTATCATTGATATCTATACAAATTTTTATTTATACCCTGTAATGTTGCTTGTCTTGTCACTTTTCTCGCAATGTCATTGCATTCTTTGCAATATTTTGTCTTTATTACTGCTTTATTATTTATTTGATTCTGTGAACGTTGTCATTTGTTCTTTGGTATCTCCTCTCTGTATCATTTGTTCTCCGTACCTTTATCATGTATTTCTTGTCTTATGTGCTCTATTAACTGCTTTTTAATGCATGAATTAATTATTGATTGATAATTAGGTGATATTATTTGCTCTCCTTACATTAATAGAAATTTGTACACAGGTTCTGTGGACACGAACTTGTCACACATTAATTAGGGGATAATTTTGATTTCTTTAGGAAATATTTGACTAAGTAAGTTAATTATTCATAAAATTAGACAAGATGTCTTTGGACTACTTTATCAAGCGATGAAAGACGCTTGGTATGGAACCTGAGGAATTAAAGCTGTTCGCAACTACTGAATATGCTAAAGCGATGGAAGCTGATAAACAGAAACTTCAGATGGAAGCTGGTAAACAGAAACGTCAGATAGAATCTGAAGAACAGAGAATGCAATTAGAAGCTACTGAGAATGGAAACCGTAGACTTCATGAGCAAAAACTGTTATCTTTGGAACTTGAAAAAATCAAGTTAATGAATGGAAATAATACACATAATAGTTCGGATACTCAGGCTTCTCCACATAAGAGCAATTCTAGTTCTTGTAAAATCAGGTTACCACCATTTAGATCTCCTTCCAATGACGTCCTATTCTATCGGAATAGATTCGAGGCCGTATGCGAGTCTCGTAAGATCGATAGATCGGAATATTCTACTCGACTTAAGGAACTTCTCTCAGGAGAAGCTATGACAGCTATATGTATGTTAGAAGGACCTGACCAGAATGACTACAACACGGTCAGAGATGTTTTACTAAAAAAAAAATACCAACTTGATGAAGACTGTTATCGACTCCGCTTTAAAGATTATTGCCGGAGACTGGAAATGACTTCTCGGAGTTTATAGCGAATATTCGCCTTACATTTTCTAGAACGGTTGAGCTCTCAAAAATTGAGCACACATATGACCACTTTTGTCTACAGAGAATTAGAAAGATACTCCTATTTTGCCAACTCTTGCGTCACATCAGAAAGATCAGATTTCGTTGTTACTACAATCTTTTCTTTTTTTTAATATCGTTTCTTATCACACACTATGCTTAAGAAAAAATAATTGAATCGTTTGGCCGAATACCATCACCAACCAAGATCTGCTTACTCGGAGCAAGTAAAAGGACATGCACACCATCATAGCCGGCAGATGCTGGAGCTGGGTTGGCCATGTCCTCAGAAGAGACCCCGGTGCCATCACAAGAACAGCTATGCCATGGACCCCTGAAGGAGGACGAAAGAGAGGCCGACCAAAAACAACTTGGCGGAGGAATGTGGGGGCTGAGATGCAAAGAATGAACTAGAGTTGGGGAACTGTACGAAGGATAACCACTGACCGAGCAAAGTGGAATAAGTTTATTGTTGCCCTACAAGACGCCACCAGGCGTGATGGCCACTGATTGTTTTGACGGTCGGCGGTTAAGGATCAAAGAAGAAGGAGAAGACAATCGTTTACTGGCGTGCTCACGAATATTCCTGGGCGTACAAATATCATTGAACATGATAATTTTCTTACTGATTTCAGACCAATCAAGCTGAAACCTTATCCTTTCCCAGTACATTTTCAATCACAAGTACAAAAGAGATAAAGGATATGATCAAATTAAACATAATTTCTCCTTCTCAATCTCCATATAGTTATCCTATGGTACTGATTAGAAAGAAAGACAAATCCATTCGGATTTGCATTGCTTTCGGGCGGTTAAATTCTTTGACGATCTCAGATGCTGAACCTTTGCCTTTGTCAGATTCTCTCTTAGATAGATTATCTACGGCTATTTTTTCAGTAAATTTGATTTGTCTAAAGGTTATTGGCAAGTCCCCTTGTCCGACAGAGCAAAATCTTATACTGCTTTCGCTACACTTTTGGGATTACTCCAATTTAATTTTATATCTTTTGGTCTCGTTAACGCTCCTGCGACTTTTGTTCGCATGATGCGAAAGATTTTCTCTGATCGTGATGACATAATTACCTATATTGATGATATTTGTCTTTTTCATCAATCTTGGGTTGAACATATTCTTGGAATTCAGACTTTGTTGAATAGTCTTCGTCTCCGTCACCTCACGGCTAGACCTTCGAAAACTAAAATAGGATTCTCAGAAATTTCTTTTCTTGAACATAAAATAGGAGGCGGTTTTCTTAAGCCTGAAGATTTCACTATCTCTAGGATATTGAATCTAGAAATTCCAAAGACAGAAAAACATGTTCGTAGTCTTTTGAGTCTTGTTGGATTCTATAGACAATTTTTGCCTGATGTTTTAGAAATTACTTCAGTTCTGTCTTCGGTATCAAGAAAGGACTCTCCAAATGAGATAGTTTGGTCACATTCGTGTGATGTAGCATTAAATGTACTTAAAGTTTATTTTTCAAAATCACTAATTTTAAGATTGCCTGATGCTCGATTTTCTTTAATCCTTAGAGTCGACGCCTCTGGGTTGGGAATATGTGGTACCCTTATACAGAATTTGAGGATTTCCTAATCCAATTTTGTATGTTAGTCGTAAATTGACACCTACGGAGAAGAGACATCCAATCACAGAGCGAGAGTTACTCGCTGTGGTTTATTGTTTCTCAAAGCTGCAGCGCTACTTCATTGGCTAAAAATTTGTCTTGGAGACAGATCAGAAGGCCTTGTCATATCTAAAAACTGCAAAATATCGTAATGAGAGGGCGGCCAGAGCATCACTTGCGCTTCAACCCTACGAGAATGACATTCGGGCAATCAAGGGCAATAAGAACGTTGTCGCGGATGTGTTGTCCCGTTGTGTAAGAGACTCACTATCACCTGACAACTCGTCAGATGCACGTACTTTCTGAGGTTACAGCAAACCTATTAACTGACGTCTTCACGTGGTGACCAATGGAACGTTCCACTCTTTATGATCTTGTTTGATGACAATGCTGATGCTGACAGAAATTTCCAGTTTTATCGTTGCTGCTGTCCAAGGGTAGAATGTACAATGACTCGGTAAGGAATGCCAACGCTGAGAACTAACTTGAATTTTATCATCTGAAATTGAGAGAAATCGTTCAAGGACTCTTTTGACAGTACTTACAGATCTTGATTGGTTCACTCGGCACCTGATGATGATGGATGCTCATATCGCCAATGTTGAGTTTTACTTCCTTTTACTCAGCTCATTACAGAGATGTCTTGGACCTTCTGAACAGTTGTCATACTTATTTTATGTGCATAAAAACACACATTTGTTAATATTTTCAGATAATGTGACATTTGAATATTTTTAATGCACAATCTTGTTTTGTGCTATGATTGAAACTGACTCTCGAGATGAAGGGACAGTACTCAAGAATGCTTCGCGTGGTCAATGGGACGCAACGACTAAAATCATATCGTGCCTACAGTCACATTATAATGCGACTTATACGAGAATATAGCAGCGGATCATGGACTTGAACGTGGGATTTGACTGGTGTTTTAGTTCACTAGTGTGTGTAGTGAAATTGACAGAGATACAACGGTAAAATACCTCCAAAGATAACATTTAAGGATAAAAACATAATGCGTAGGCTGCGAATAGTACATGATCGCCTAGACCGCGGGTCATCATCCTCCATAATAATTGACTTGCTAGACAGGAGGGGAACGGCGGATCAAAAAGAAAAAAAATATGACTGGAAAGATTGCGTGAGACTAGAAAGGCTAAGGAGACGTAATTGGGGGGGGGGGGGGGGGGAAACGGAGAAAAGTCACGTTTCCCAAGTTGACATAAAAAGTAAGCAACTCGACAGAAGGGACCATAGATATGTTACGCCACAGTCATTTATTGGACGCTTTTGCAATACCAAGCCCTTGATTTGAATTCAGCGGCTAAAACGCAGATGTTCGGAATATTACAAAAATTAAAAAGTAATTTTTTCTTAATATTAATGTTAGGAATATAAAAATTAGCTGGCCGGATGGCCCATTCTGAGCAGTGAACAAATATGTTCTTAATTTTACAGACGGATAGATAATATTGAAGATAATGACAAAAGACAGTGTTGTTCACATCATCGACAGACTGTATTGAATCTAAAAGTGTCGCTAATTGCACAAAAAAACACGACCTCGAGACGCAGGTGTTCAAATCTACGTAGTATGGAAGAGAAGGGATATTTGTGGTGGCTGTGTCTAAAAATAACTTTTAACGACAAAATTTTGGAGGGGAGAGAAAGGTTGGTTCAAAAATCGAGTACATTTTTGTAGAAACACAAGTAGAGACGGACAGACTAACAGATAACCATCCATACTTGACTGAAGCATGACTGAAATGACTTTAGTGTAGGAAATTTGAAATTCAAAAAAACCTAGGCAGTGATTGGCCACAGACAAGCATATTGTCGGCGCTTAGACGCGGATTTGGGGTCATTCTTCAATAGTTGTTCAGTGATAGACACAGATTTTAAAGTGTGGTGATTTCCATATGAAAGAAAGTGAAATAAATTTAGGGACGCCATACTATAGCCAGCAGCTCAGCTGAGTTTTGCTAGCAATTCTGTGTTATTTATTCATAATCTGGTAAGATTGAAATTATTTCCTTATATATTTTGAATATTGTTTCATGTTCGAGTGATTTGATACTGCCATATCGAAATCTAGCCTTACAAACAAGTAGGGATTTGCTCTAGACCCCCCGCCCTAGTCAGGGTCTAGGGACCAACAATGTACATAAACTCCAGCAAGGATTATGCAAGACAGATCAAGTGTTGAGAATAATGAAACATATTACCTATCCTCTTTTAGGGCAGAAAACTAATAAATATTTTTCAGAATCTATAGTCTGGGAGGATCTATCTGATGTAAAACCACCATGGTAAATGTGCTGTTTGGTCAGAGAGATCTGATCTGTCTGTATGATGTGGTTGTTGTGTCAGTGTTGTGTCCAGACGTGGGTAGAGAATAGATTTTGACACATGGCCCATACTTTGATTGCAGAGCTGTGAGTTTCTGTTGTCAACAAAGCAGTGTCTATTCAGTGGGTGACTTTACTCGAGTGTATCTGTGCAGTACTTGTGACAGAGACCACCATTATTGCCCGCCAGCACGGAGAGGTGGGACCATCAGATTTCAGCACCAGAGCTACAACTACAAGATGAGTGAGCCTCTGGTCTGCTGGACATTCACCAACGTTTTGTAGTTACTAATATCCCCATAAAAATTCCCACCATTTTCTGGACACTGTGAAGTCAATATAGACAGGTGTGATGAGGCCACCCCAACAGCACAAACATTAACTATCCTCCCAAGTAGATGACTACTAGAACATTTTAATAAAACTAACTAGTATAGTGCATATAAATGTACACTATTGCATTTATGATATAATATTCCATGCATTTCTTTCATAATCTCTAAATCCTTTTAAGTTCTGGTCAATCTAAAAAATTGATCCAGAACAAAATAAATGTAATATAATTCTATCAAGAAATTTTACACACGTGAGTTAGTTCAGTGTATTTTAACATTTATTAATATTATTAGTCTTGTTAAATATCTGTGGGTATATCTATAACCTATTACACCACACTACATAGCATAACCCTAGACACTTTACGTAGCCACATTCATTAAAAAAAATTAAGTGTGAGGTCGTAGTGGTAGCAAGAAAGGCCTTCTGACAATTCTCAACTACATTTTATCTCAGGAGCCTTCACAGCTGGCCTCATACAATTACATTTAGTAATATCACCATCATACAATACCATCAACACCACTACATAAATTGGGGTCTTGTCCAGGGATAATTAGCCCAACAGTAATATTAGGATCTCCTGGTGGGAGAAATAAAAGTAGGGAAATAAATTGTAAAATTTCCTTTAAAATTAAAAGTGTCCCTGCAGATAAAAGTTGGTGAATCTTCACAGCCAGTAATAATTAATTAGTTAACTGGTTAGTTAGAATTAGTTAGACTATAGTCATAAGAAGTACTTAGTGTATTTACTGGTTAGAGATTTATCTTGTATATTATTATATTGTCAAAAAAGTATGGCGGAGCTGGCAAAATTTAGATCAGCTGCTGTGCTCACCGCGAAGGAGATGGGAATGGATGGTCAAATTTTAATTCAATACGTAACGACTGAATGTGATAAATATATTGAAAGGGAAGATAGAAAGGTAGCTGAAGAGAAGAGGTTACAAATTGAGGCTGATAGAGAAATTAAGAGGCTGCAGATTGAGGCAGAAGAAAAACGACAGCAAAGGGAGGCAGAAGAAAAAAGGTTGACTGCCGAAAGGGAGGCAGAAGAAAAAAGGTTAACTGCCGAAAGGGAGGCAGAAGATAGAAGGTTGCAAAGGGAGCACGAATTACGACTAAGGGAGCTGGAATTACAAGGCCCGGCTCCTGAAAATGGTGCCAGCCCTTTTGCCTCAGATGCTACGCCCAGTCTGGGAGCCTCAAACTCAGCTATGGGGTTTCATTTAGACCATTTTGTTGAAAAAGACGATGACATAGAGGGGTACCTAGGACGTTTTGAGTTATTAGCTACTACATATGGGTTAGAGAGAGAGAGGTGGAGCTTAAAGCTATCACAGGGATTGAGGGGTACTTCTTATGAAGTATTTGCTAAAATGAACAGGGAAGACCAAGACAATTATGACATGTTAAAGCAGGCTTTGTTATTAAGGAACGAGAAGAATGGTGAATTTTATCGTAAGAAATTTAGAAATGCCAAACTGTTGTCTGGGGAGACATACCACCAATTCTCTGCTAGACTAGAAACCTATTTGGAGAAATGGACGGCTCTGGGGAAGACCCAAGATCTTAAAGAAATGATCATGATTGAGCAATTGAGAGAGTCCATGGCTCCAGACATGAGAAAATTTCTCATGGAACAAGGTGCAGAGAAGTTGGGGGAAATTTTAAATGTTGCTGAGAGGTATCAGGCAGCCCAGGCAGAGGTAAGTGGTGCTAAGAAGAAGCACATAGACAATTTTAAAGCTCCACAGCAATTTAATAAATTTGATACTAGAGAGCAGGGAAATAAAGGTAGGACAAACTTTGAGCGGCCAAGAAATGACTATCGCGACAGAAACTCACAGTTCAATGACCAAAAGTTCAATGAAAGAAAACCGTTGAACCAAGGAAAAAGATGGTGTAAATGGTGCAAGAGGGATAACCATAACACCGAATTTTGTAGAAGGAAACCTTCAAACATTGCTGCAATGAAGTCGGGGACGCAAAGATTAAAGGTTAATCCTAAGGGACAACAGGAACCTTATCACCCCCCAGTTTGTGAGGATGTTATTTGTAATGGGGTCACCATAAGGTGCCTTTATGATACAGGTTTGGATTATGATTCAGTTGTGAAGTCTAGCCTAGTGGACCCAAGTCAGTATACCACAGAAACAGTGGAAATACAAGGGGCGACTAAGGACATACCACTCATGACACTTCCCATCGCAAGGATAACGGTGAAAACTCGCTATGTGGAAGGAGAAATCAGAGCAGCAGTGATAGATGAACCAATCTACCCTCTGATATTGGGGTGTAGATACGTCTTCTTGGGGAATCCCGAGAAACCTGTGATCATGGCGACAGTGCAGACCAGGTCACAGAAGAAGGAGGAAGAAGGTGAACCTATAAATGCTCATCCAGAGGAGATGAGGAAGGCGCAGGCTGAGGATAGGACACTCAAGCCCTGTTTTAAAAAATTGCCCAAATGCCACACACCTCCGAGCAAGGGGGAATATTTCATGAAGAACAAACTCTTATACAGGAAGGCCGGAACTGGAACGAATGGTCACAACCAGCTGGTTCTTCCCACTTCATATAGAGATAAAGTGATGGAACTCGGGCATGCGATTCCCTTCAGTGGTCACATGGGGATCAGCGCCACAGGACAGCGTATAGCTTGTCATTACTTCTGGCCAGGGATAACGGAGGATATAAAAAGATATGTCAAATCCTGCCCAGAATGTCAAAGGGTAGCTCCAAAGCACTGGACTGCTCCTGCAACTCTAGGGGAAATGCCCATAGTGGGAACACCTTTTGAGAGGGTTGCAGTGGATATTGTAGGACCTCTCACTCGGACCAAGAGGAGCAACAGTTACATCCTTACTCTGGTGGACACTTGTTCTATGTGGGGAGAGGCGGTAGCTCTGCCATCAATTGATTCAAAACATGTAGCAGAGGCACTACTTACAATATTTACCCGATTAGGATTCCCGCATCAAATCTTGACGGATAATGGTTCTCAGTTCAAGGGGAAACTAACGGAAGAAGTTTTTAAGCTATTTCAAGCCAGGCACTTTCATTGTAGTCCGTACCATCCACAAGGGAACGGCCAGGTAGAGAGGTTCAATGGGACTCTCATTTCTATCCTGAGAAAGCTGGCACACGAAAAACCGGATCTGTGGGATCAATTCCTGCCCGCCGCATTGTTTGCGTACCGGGAGGTACCACATAGTTCAACCGGGATGGCTCCCGCAACTCTGCTATTTGGGAGGCCAATAAAAGGTCCTTTAGAAGCTTTATTAAGGACCTGGACAGATGAGAAGGCGGAAGAGACTGTTACCTCATCGTATCAATATGTGAACGAACTGACCACTCGTTTGAAAGCTGGATGGAAACTGGCAAATGATAATTTGAAACAAGCCAGGAAGAAACATGCAGCCTATTTTAATAGGAAGGCAAAGGACAGGGAACTGGCAGTCGGAGAGAAGGTGCTGCTTCTACTACCCGGAAGCCAGAATAAATTACAAATTGGTTGGCAAGGTCCATATACGGTTCTAGAGAAGGTGTCTAGAACAAACTATAAAATTGACAAAAAGGGGAAGGAAAAAGTTTATCATGTAAACCTGTTAAAGAAGTATCTGGACAGACCACTCCAGGAAAGCACCCCCTTATTGACCTTGGCTATTGCAACCCAGATGCAAAAAGAACCACTCACCTCACATGAATACCCATTACATCCTTGTGAAACAGCAGCACAGGTAAAAGTCAGTAAGAACCTGACTAAAAACCAGAGGGAGAGAGTTCAAAAGGTTCTGGAGGAACATACAGATGTATTAACAGATAAACCAGGAGATACAAATTTGCTACATTATGACATGAAACTGGTAGACTCAAACCCAATCTGTATGAGAGCCTATTCTATTCCGTTCGCGAAAGAGAAGGCATTGAAGGAAGAAATAGAGTATTTGTTGAAGGAGGGGATTATTTCGCACAGTGAATCATCTTTTAGTTCTAGTGTCGTTTTGTTGAGAAAACCGTCTGGGGAACACAGACTGTGCATAGATTACAGGAAACTGAATGCTGTCACAGAAGGACAAGTGGATCCATTACCAGACACAAAACAGCTATTTGCCAGACTGAACAAGGAAAAATACTTTTCAAAGGTGGATCTTAGTAAAGGCTATTACCAGATCCCAGTGAAGCCTGAAGTGAGACCTTATTTGGCTTTTAGCACTTCGGATGGACATTATGAATTCAATATGCTACCATTCGGACTGAAAAATGCTCCGAGTGTGTTTTCAAGGATGATGCGAAAATTGTTGGATCCCCTGAATAACCCATGTATCACCAATTTCATGGATGATATTCTCGTCGCCACAGAGACATTTGAAGAACACATTGAAGCTCTGGAGATGTTGTTTGATAGACTTCGGGAGGCGAATTTGACTGCTAGGCCAACAAAATGTTGTATTGGATGCAAAGAGTTGGAATTCTTGGGGCACACTGTATATCAGGGTAATATGACCCCTGATCCTAAGAACTTGGAAAAACTGCAGAGAGCACCTAGGCCACAAACAAAAAAGGACGTGCGATCATTCGTGTCGTTATGCGGATTTTATCAGAAATACATCAAAAATGTTAACGCTATATGTGCTCCTCTGACTGATTTGACTCGCAAGGGACTTCCAGATAAAATTATTTGGACTGCACAATGTGAACTAGCGTTCCAAGAGTTAAAGGAAAAACTCACTAGCAAGCCTATTCTCAAACTGCCTGATTTGACACAGGACTTTGTCTTAAGAACCGATGCAAGTAATGTAGGACTCGGAGGGGCTTTGTTGCAAAGATCATCTTCACCTGATGGGGAACTTAAACCAGTCGCTTATGCAAGCCGCAAATTGAATAAGGCGGAACAAGGATACTCCACAAGCGAAAAGGAATGTTTAGCATTAATCTGGGCAATAAAGAAGTTTCAAATCTATCTGTATGGTAGGACTTTTGTGGTGGAGACGGACCATCAGCCTCTCGTGTTCTTGTCTCATGCTAAGCATGAAAACGCAAGATTGCTGAGGTGGTCTTTGTTGCTTCAACCTTATCAGTTTAGTATCCAATATATCCCAGGAAAATTGAATGTCGGTGCAGATTTCCTCAGTCGGCACCCCTGTGATCAAAATTAGAGTAGTGGCAGACGTGAGGAGTAATTTTACCTATGTGTATCGCTGGTTTTGAAACTTGCCATAGGCATGTTTTCAAGTGGGGAGATGTGTAGTGAAATTGACAGAGATACAACGGTAAAATACCTCCAAAGATAACATTTAAGGATAAAAACATAATGCGTAGGCTGCGAAAAGTACATGATCGCCTAGACCGCGGGTCATCATCCTCCATAATAATTGACTTGCTAGACAGGAGGGGAACGGCGGATCAAAAAGAAAAAAAATATGACTGGAAAGATTGCGTGAGACTAGAAAGGCTAAGGAGACGTAATTGGGGGGGCGGGGGGGGGGGGGGGGGGGGGGGGGGGGGGGGGGGGGGAAACGGAGAAAAGTCACGTTTCCCAAGTTGACATAAAAAGTAAGCAACTCGACAGAAGGGACCATAGATATGTTACGCCACAGTCATTTATTGGACGCTTTTGCAATACCAAGCCCTTGATTTGAATTCAGCGGCTAAAACGCAGATGTTCGGAATATTACAAAAATTAAAAAGTAATTTTTTCTTAATATTAATGTTAGGAATATAAAAATTAGCTGGCCGGATGGCCCATTCTGAGCAGTGAACAAATATGTTCTTAATTTTACAGACGGATAGATAATATTGAAGATAATGACAAAAGACAGTGTTGTTCACATCATCGACAGACTGTATTGAATCTAAAAGTGTCGCTAATTGCACAAAAAAAACACGACCTCGAGACGCAGGTGTTCAAATCTACGTAGTATGGAAGAGAAGGGATATTTGTGGTGGCTGTGTCTAAAAATAACTTTTAACGACAAAATTTTGGAGGGGAGAGAAAGGTTGGTTCAAAAATCGAGTACATTTTTGTAGAAACACAAGTAGAGACGGACAGACTAACAGATAACCATCCATACTTGACTGAAGCATGACTGAAATGACTTTAGTGTAGGAAATTTGAAATTCAAAAAAAACCTAGGCAGTGATTGGCCACAGACAAGCATATTGTCGGCGCTTAGACGCGGATTTGGGGTCATTCTTCAATAGTTGTTCAGTGATAGACACAGATTTTAAAGTGTGGTGATTTCCATATGAAAGAAAGTGAAATAAATTTAGGGACGCCATACTATAGCCAGCAGCTCAGCTGAGTTTTGCTAGCAATTCTGTGTTATTTATTCATAATCTGGTAAGATTGAAATTATTTCCTTATATATTTTGAATATTGTTTCATGTTCGAGTGATTTGATACTGCCATATCGAAATCTAGCCTTACAAACAAGTAGGGATTTGCTCTAGACCCCCCGCCCTAGTCAGGGTCTAGGGACCAACAATGTACATAAACTCCAGCAAGGATTATGCAAGACAGATCAAGTGTTGAGAATAATGAAACATATTACCTATCCTCTTTTAGGGCAGAAAACTAATAAATATTTTTCAGAATCTATAGTCTGGGAGGATCTATCTGATGTAAAACCACCATGGTAAATGTGCTGTTTGGTCAGAGAGATCTGACCTGTCTGTATGATGTGGTTGTTGTGTCAGTGTTGTGTCCAGACGTGGGTAGAGAATAGATTTTGACACATGGCCCATACTTTGATTGCAGAGCTGTGAGTTTCTGTTGTCAACAAAGCAGTGTCTATTCAGTGGGTGACTTTACTCGAGTGTATCTGTGCAGTACTTGTGACAGAGACCACCATTATTGCCCGCCAGCACGGAGAGGTGGGACCATCAGATTTCAGCACCAGAGCTACAACTACAAGATGAGTGAGCCTCTGGTCTGCTGGACATTCACCAACGTTTTGTAGTTACTAATATCCCCATAAAAATTCCCACCATTTTCTGGACACTGTGTAGTCAATATAGACAGGTGTGATGAGGCCACCCCAACAGCACAAACATTAACTATCCTCCCAAGTAGATGACTACTAGAACATTTTAATAAAACTAACTAGTATAGTGCATATATATGTACACTATTGCATTTATGATATAATATTCCATGCATTTCTTTCATAATCTCTAAATCCTTTTAAGTTCTGGTCAATCTAAAAAATTGATCCAGAACAAAATAAATGTAATATAATTCTATCAAGAAATTTTACACACGTGAGTTAGTTCAGTGTATTTTAACATTTATTAATATTATTAGTCTTGTTAAATATCTGTGGGTATATCTATAACCTATTACACCACACTACATAGCATAACCCTAGACACTTTACGTAGCCACATTCATTAAAAAAAATTAAGTGTGAGGTCGTAGTGGTAGCAAGAAAGGCCTTCTGACAATTCTCAACTACATTTTATCTCAGGAGCCTTCACAGCTGGCCTCATACAATTACATTTAGTAATATCACCATCATACAATACCATCAACACCACTACAGTGTGTATAATTCTATATCATTATTACTGTTAATACAGTGCTTTATTTAGCGGTTAATTAGTTTTAATTCGCAGTATATGATTTGGGCTTTGACACATCCTTTATTATACACTCACATCAATTATGAACATTTTGACAGCTCCCAATACTATTATAATTTTTGTACCATTCATCAACGTATTCTTACCTGAGGGACACACAACTTCATGAAGGGCAAAATAATATTTGGTTTTTTATTACACAATACACTGTTTATGACAAGTACTTAAGATGTACACATGATTTTAATTTTTTAGCATACGACGTGGTATTAATTAACTTTACTAATATGATTGTATGCCTCATTTCATCGATTTACGGTGCTGCATATTTGTTTATTATTTATCACTTTGCATTTTTGATGTTTATCATGAATTAATTAATTGACGACAGATACTAGACTGGACTGACCGGCGTTATATGACGGTGTGAGGTATGCGTGTGCATGTATTGCTACCATCATTTTTTAATATGTTGAGTACTATTAGTTATTGTGACCGCACATTGCGGTTAGAAAGGATTTTGTCTAAAGGAGACATTGGCTTTGGTATTAACCATCGACCACATTGTTTTTGTTAAATTGCCTATCCTATGGCAGAAACCTGGGTTCTATACTAGTTCTTATTTATAGTGAAATTTGACGTTACCATATTTCACTCTGGTGTTGTTATACTCACACCACGGAAATAATGAAAACTATGTTTCCATTATTTTGCGGGGCGGGGGGGGGGGGGAGAAGTAATGTTATGATTAAAATTCGTAACGATTGCCCTATTATAGTTTAGTTCAACAGGGATCTTTGTTTGTTTATTTTTATACAGGTCACTGACAAAGACGGGTGAGCGACGTAAAGCCTATATGCTTGACTGGCTCACGTGAAACTAGATGGGCAGAAGTGCGGGGCCTTATACGAGTGTGTGTCATGGCGAGTGGACGTATGTGTTTGAGCTCCTGATTGTTGAAGTGTTGATAAGGGAGTTTTGTTATCACTAATACATCAAGATCTTTGATGAGATGTATCTAGTTATATAGTTATCCGTATTGACCAGAAGCATAATTCCTCAGTGTCGAGTGTCATAGAAATACATCATATTGAGATCAATGAGACAGCATTCCTGACATGGACCGGCTGCCTACGGTATTTCGTCTACTGCCTATTTTCTGCCATTATATGTTGGCTTGAACTATTTATTTGTGGAGCTGCGTGCCGTCCTGAATAAATTATATATCGTCCATTGCGTCCCTTGTGGCTCAAATAAATTTGAGTAGTGTGGGCTGGTTGCGATGTCTAAGAGATTTACTACCCTAAACATCATCTTGGCCACAGGAACCATCCCGTTATTAAATATTAACATTCACATCTAAAAAGATACGTAACATCTTCCCATGCCATTTCCTCATGAAACGTGCCATTAGCTCAAAGTCTTCCCATGTCTTCCTAATCATTTCCATTCATATGGTTCGGTCTACCCGTGCTTTTCTTACCCTGGAAATTCCAGAACAAGGGTTCCCTCGTAATACTATCAGCAGATTTCCTCAGTCGGTATCCTATTCATGGCCAGTGTCTTCTTCTCGTCTCTTGTTCCAATGGAACTTGTCTGATTATTGTTTTCACCATTTCTACATTAGTGACATGGTACCATTTCAATCCTTCTATTTTACTTAAGCACTCATTTACGACATTCTGTAACTTCTTAGTTGTTCTTGTTGTTCTTCATGTTTCACAGCTATACAATAGGACTGGCTTGACAGTTGAATTGAAGATAGGAATCCTGTTCAGGTACAAGTTTTTATCCAAAATATATCGTAGTTAACTTGTATTTTAGTAAATTGAACAATGCAAACAGCAACCAAAATCTGGCTTGTTGATAAATTTGAAACGAGTATATTTAATGATTAAATGGTTGTCTCGGAAACCTACCCCAGAACCACTGATCCTGTATGTGACAATGTTGATGGATGTCGCCTTGGCATCTTGACAATCTAAAAAGGCAAAGTAGATTATTACTATGCAATTGTTTTTCATCAAACATCTTAGTTTTATTTCATGTGAATAGAATACACCCTGCACATAACTTTGCAATATCAAAATAAACAAAATACAACTTTTTTTTAAAACCTGTTTATGCTCACTGCCACAACTATGCATTGTTGGAGAGAAGCACCCAGCTTCCCTTACTTGTTGAAATCGATGAATAAATGCCAGTTTTAAACAAGAAACAGAAATTAATCAAATAAGTCGAGTATGACGGATACATTTTGGTTTTGGTTTGACAAAAAAAAAGAAAAAAGAGGTACATCTTCAACCCAACCTGCAAGTCTGGTAGGTTGAGCAGGAGAAGAGATTAACGATCATTGATAGCTCCAAAACAAAAACAATAGTGATATCACGAGAGGCAAAAAGGCATCAGATTATGCTGGAAGACAAGGTCTTGGAGAAGGTCAACAGGTCAACCACATAAAATACATTGGAGCTTCTACAGACTGGAAGTGAGGCATCAAAGTATAGCTGGTAACCCGAAAAGCAGCAGCTGGGAGACTTTTTCAGACCATAAATCGAGGAGTCCTCAGCAAAAGAGAAGTTAGCAAGAAGACGAAGATGGCTGTATACCGCTCTACCTATATTCTAGTCTTGACTTATGGATGTGAGTCATGAGCAATGACTACAACCCACAAAATCTGGCTCCAGGCCTCAGAAATGAGGTGCCCGAGGAAAGTAACAAGAAGAAACATGGTTCAAAAACCAGATAATACGTCATGACCTTTAAACCTAGTCCCTGCAGACCCGAGTGGAACAGACCGAGTTACGATGGTTGCCCATCCAGAAAGGGAGTAAACTGGCTACCACGACAAATAGGGGAAAGCAAAAGCCAGGGATCCAGACCTCCAGGACGACCCAGCGCCTGCTGGGAGGACAACATTAGACAATCGCCGAAGGACCGAGGACTAGATTGCAACCATGCCAGAATGGAAGACAGCCGATGCGACAGTATAGTGTTCTCTCTGGTAGACCTCTATACACCAAGGTAGAAGAGAAAGGACTAAGTAAGTAAGTTTTACAAAATAGTTATTCGAATTCAGCTAGGACTTTCAAGCGATGTCATTCAAGAGGACATGTTGACTTTGGTATGGATTTAAGGACCATCGCCATTGCACATAGACAACTCCATCAATGCTCTGTACTCCTCCCTGAGATCACACAAGGAGAATCTCATCACAGTACACGAACTCCGTAGCACCGGTGAAGATCCCAATGTGTGGATACTGGAATCATACTTTCTATAAATATTTATCCGAGAAGGCCAAGCATCCGATCTCACTACCCATGAGGTCAGGGGTAAGTAAGACATCATTACGACCCACTGGTTCTGAAAAACATTTCTATCTAATTGTTGCAATTAAACTTGAACTATTGTGTGAGTCGAGCTACAGTGGACTCTATTTATTATCTCTTTTTACGGAATTACACCGTAGGGGGATGTGACGTCATAACGATACGGTAGAATAAGCAGACGTCAGTTTAGAAGCAGAAGTGCGCGTATCGTCTGCTAAGGACTTGGTCGAATGTGCTGATGGCGTGAGGACGCATATGTGAGACTCCTGATGTTTCGTAGTGTATCCCTGGTTATGTTCCATCACTATTACATAGTATTTCTGCTTTACAGGGAGTATTGATTTCTAAGTTTCGTGTGTGAATCATATAAAAATAATGAGAATAATGGTACAGCGTCTGAGACATAGGCGGACTGCCTAATCTGTATTGAATATAACAGCTTAATGCTAAAGCACAAGTGCAGTAACAATGTATTGAACCAATGGAGCCAATATTGAAATGTATAAAAAAAAATATGTTGTCCTCGTCATCCAGTGTGGCTCAGTAATTCTTGTGAAGTCTGTTCGTTCGCTGTTACTGCTACCCCTACGATTTTAACTTGGCCCAGGACAACGATCCTGCTACGACTTATATTATTCAGAACAGCACGTAACACTAAAATATTCTCTGTACAGTAGACCGAACCCGGTACCATTAAAATTAGAGGCGGACGCCATACCTCTTAGCCACTATGATATGTCGTGCCTATCTTTATCGCCCTGTATCTTTTTGGTGATATTTCGTAATTTATGTCTCTTCCGTTTTGCTCTTTCATAATTTTTAAAGTAGTCTTTCATAATCATCGCTTGTACCTAAGCGTTTCTTCAAAAACACCTTTGATTTATTTTCCAACCTTATTTTATCTTTTGGGAACACAACTGGCTTGTTAGACAAGTATTTTTTGACGTGGGAGACGTCCGGCGTGGCCAAATAAATAATTTTTTTGACACCTAATCTCCTGTTTAAACAAAACAAGTCTCACTACACTGGAACTATTGCACGGATGCTTTATGTAGCCAGCGGCCAATCCGAAACTACGGTTGTTCTCGTAAACGAAAATGCAGCACGGAGTGAAAAGTTGGTTGCAAGATCCACAACATTTTTAGCGACTGACCGTGTACTGAAATGGCACACAAGCAAGACAATATCGGAGGAAAAAATGGACTCCTAGTTACTGAATTTCAGTGCGGAGCTTAAGGACACAGTCAATAGCTTCTCATATATTGGCGACCTAAAATATAACGACAAGTTCGCCAGAAGTCAGTACGGATTTTCAAACACACATGAAGCATACAGTTTAGCCTGAGTAAAGCCTGTTCTATGATTTCATTCCTGTGTGAATACGTGATTCATGTCTGGGAAATTAAATTTTATAAAGTGTTCTTATGGAATTTGCAAAGAGAAAAGGAGGTTAGTAAATTTTAGAACAATTATTATTATTAATTTTTCTCTTTCATTATTTAATATTGCTTTTTGCACTTAACCTCATAGCTAAATGTGCTAAAGGCTGGGTTTTGTCCATTACTTCTATTCGTAAATGATTAATCAAATCCAGGATTTTTCTTCTATGATAATAAAATGGAGTAATTCATGGGTATATACTTCACATTCAACTAGATTATTAGATCGTCATTACAGACGTAGATGAGCACACACTTTCAGACGCAATTTATTTAACACTTCCCATGTAGGCCTCATGTCATATATCATCATAAGAGATTTAAAAACACTAGTAGTGAGGAATAAGGTAAAAAGAAAGTCAACTAGTGATATTAAATGTGAAACATATAAAGCGACTTTTGTGTCTTTCGTCCTGCTGAAGTTTGAGTTTACACATTACGTGTTTGGCTTCTAATCGGAAAGAAGCTAGCAAAGTATACGTCCTGATAGCAGAATTAACAATTCAGGACACCAAACTTCCAAAGTTACAAGAACATTTTCCAAGCCCTAGTTTTCGACACGTTGGTGGCGCAGCATTTATTCGCCTGGGTATCAAGTGCTCACAAGTTGATTCGCATATACATGTGTCAAGTTCAACTCACTCGGCAGCTTACCATCTGAGTCGTTAAAGCATGCCCATGTCGTTTATCCTATATCATGTTCTGCTAACTCAGAAGAGTATTTCCTTAATCAAGAGTATATAATCACAAGCTGATGATTCTGTACTCATCAAGAGTACTGAGTCACAAGTTGAGTCGCCAAGATATCAAGTTCAAACCACCAAATTCTGCTTCTCACTACGTCGGTGCATGAAGTGAATTCATCTACTCTCATCGTGTATTGCACGACGTAAATCTACTCAAACAAGCTTCATTGAACAAAACCCACTTGGTACCAGAAGCTCATTTCAGAAAGGGCTCCAGTCTAGTCAGTGCCTTTTCAAGATCAGACATCATACATTTTTCTGAAACAACTGTCAACGGGTTGTTGAAATTAGACAGATTTCCAAGCATTGAATGACATTACATCTTACAAGTTCTAACAACGACCCATACAAGAGTTTCAGCTTTACTTACTCGTCTTGGAGATAACCCACGCAACATATCATACATCTGTATAAGACTGTCTATTCTTACCTGTGTATAATCATACTGTGGAGGAAAGCTGAGAGACACATGGACAGAATGACGGAATTTTAGTTGTGTCCTTTTACTCCCCTTCTTTCCCTCTTACTTTCTCCATTTATTTCTTAATTTTTCGCATAGAAACGTGCCCCATCGCCGCGCATTAGATGTGTTGATCTCTGTTCATACTGCGATAGTGTTGTTTCACGGCTTATTGACCATCCTTAAGGTTTATTTGTAATCGCTTGTTGTTAAACCAGATTGACTTCCTACGGTAACCGTGAACATGTCCGTCTAGACGCATTGTTCGCTACTAAAGCGTTCAGATACCGGCAGAGAATACAGAAGGGAGACCAGATGTTGTCTGCCATATGTCGCAGCTTATCCTTCTGGGGTTTAGGAAAGTACAGGTTGTGATGTAGAGTATGAAAATTGAAGTCCCTAAATTGATGGATGATAAAGGATAGTAGCCTTTAATAGCATCGCAGCCCCTGGATTTGTGTGAAACACAATAGTCAACGTGGATTCCACGCGGGCTCATTAGTATGCGTCATTTCCACGCGGATTTTTACCAACGTTGGATAATTAATATGATAAACAGTTATCAGGCAAGGATCCAGCACATCGCTTTGTCTTAAAGGGGAGGTTAAACCACGCCTACTGCCCATCTCTAGAGCGATTATAATCAAGCATTTCTATACACCTTTCTGGCACACTGCCTAGTAGGAGTTGCCAAAGCTTATTGGGAGAGCGGGATCCTCAAAGGCAGCGGTGGTCCCCAGAACGGACGAAGCAGTTTCACGCCTTCGTCTAGCACCTCAGTGCGAAACAGAGAAGAGCGCGGAAAGCGCTTGCGGTCGAACAGAGACGATGGGGGGGGGGGGGGGGGGGGGAAGGGGGGGAAGTCAGGAAGCTTTGCAGCGGTGCAGAAACGCAGAATTCCCCTGATATAAAAAAAGTTGTGAAAGTTCGCGTGTCCCCCTGATCCTTCAATTCTTTAATTATATATTGAGACCACTGAAGAATGCAGTTTATCATTCGTTGCCAGAGAGTTAAAGTAGTACTAGCTTATAGTAGAAGTTAACACGTTTTGCCTTGGATTTTCTACTATATTGGAGTCTATATTCATTCATTCTTTTGTGCTATGGTAAAAAATATATTAGAGTCTTGAGTGTTTCAGGAGATTAGTTCCTTCATTTATTTCACTGGATTTTTGTGTTAATTTAAACCTATTAAATCAACCCACCACAAAGTTTTCCAGATGTAAATTTAATAATGTAACTATCCGTTATTTCCAGAAATAATAGATGTGTAACTTAATTTTAAACGCTAATCGAGCGAAATGGTTTATTAACTTTTTAAAATTCTATTTCATCTTGCGTAAATTTTAAGTAATTAACTGTTCATAGCTAGTGGTAATTAAATCGATACATTAGCTAGTCACTCGTGTATTCTTTAAATCTAAATAATTTAAATACCAGAGTGAGTTTAAAGGTCTTATACAAAACGCGGGTGTCAGAAATAATTATAGTAGAATTACCTGTTTTATATATTCTCTTTATACAGGTGGTCCGACCTTGCGGTCCAACGGTTTTTTTATATATAGAGAGTCATGTTCAGATGGCTTATGGCATCCCCAGTTATATGTATAACAACATAAAAGAACAATGACAATAACAAATCTGATGTTAAGAGATTGTTTTTAAGTCCATCGGCTAACCCCAGTAGGGCGGCTAAATAACCAGAACGGTCAAGTCTTCACTTGTGAATAAAAATTAACTGGAACGGGACAATTCCAGATATATTATATTAAATCATATAAAGTTCCCTGGCCTGTTGAGGCAGAACTAAAAGCACAGAAAGTCATTTTTTTAACCCAAAACCCATATCACAGTAACATTGGTCCTACCACCAACTTCCATAGAGAACCTGTACGGCTATTTCTTTCCAAGAACAGCCTGGGAGTAACATTCTGCTGTTTGAGATATTCCCCAGTCATTTCGACAGAAGCCTAGAACACAAACTTATTCCCACTTTAAATACCTGCAAATCCGACGAAGATGACCCGCCAGGAAATATTATAAATCAACACACCCATCCAGCGAGACTCCGAGAGAAAAATAGCAGTGCCTATACGGATATTTCTGGGGCTGTACGGGACCAAATTCACAGGACATATAATAGTCTTAAATCCATTTTTGTGTTTGATAAATTCCTTGGATGTATGCTGTGTCGGCTGGGGGTAAGTTTGCCTGTTTGTGATCGCTCACTGCATGAATACTGAGAGTGGAAAAACGGAACGAAAGAATTTAGTTGCTTCAGTATACTACTAATATAACATCTTCTATTTTATCTATTCTCTCACTAAATCTGAAGACCCACGGGAAAGTTAAATTAAGGACATATCCTAGATACCCATCCCGTCTACCCACTCCCATTGTCAATCCTTTGTTTGATCGGTTGGGTAAGCACACCTCGGGTGGGATCATTTTTTCCTAGTTTTTCCAGGTCTATGAGAATATATCTTGTTTATTTATTTTCCCTTTATGTAACCATAATTTCACCTGATGACATGATAATGATGTATTCACTGTTGTAACCTATTTTTTATTTCTAAATATATAATAAACCTACTATATATCCTTAAATCTATTTAGTTTGTGGTCAAAACCTGTCCCTGATATATTATATGTGCCCAGAGTTACCTGTTCGTTTCTACAAATTGATGTCACAAATTGTTTGTGTGTACGTTCGAGAGGATAGTGTATTAGAATCAGTATCTAGTGAAATAATACTGCTCTAGTTAAGCGTGTCCTACTATATAGGTGAGTTGAGCAATTACTCAACCCAAGACAGTATTTTTCTTACACTCTGTATTCCTCGTAAACAGGATTATTTCTCACACCTTTCTCTCACATAGCCTCCACTATCTCACCCCTGCTTGATTGGGACCATAAAATAAAGCCTATATAAAACGCATGACACAGGTGATAATTGCTTAATTCATTTCCGTACAGACATTGTCTGTGTAATTATTACAGAGAAACCCGTCTGGGTAGTCAGATTAGCGACGACGCTATCTACAGGCGAGGTTACAAATTGTAATTGAAAAGGTTATTTAAGAGAGATAGAAAAAGTCGGGCCATATATGGGAGATGAAGTCATGTGTTTAAATTTTAATATGATATTTTAAAACACGCGGGGTGGGGGGGTGGGGGTAAAATAATAGACACCCCGACCAATTACATTCTGCTTATGGATTGGATCACAGGAGAGTCAGAAATAAACATTTATTCCGATTGGAAACGCCAGGTGGAAGCGTAGGCAGGAAAACTGCAATATAACTTAGCTAATTGGTGGCTAAAACACACTGCATTCCAGAATCGTCAAAAGTAGACAGCTCGGACTGAAGCCAGGAAAATAATAGAGTTAGGATTCTGAACTAATAGGACTGGATAAAACACGTATCGGAACTCATTCTGAACACTACAGCAAGGACGATTTATCTGTTAATACGGAAAATGGACTCCTACAGGACTTACTTCCAAAGTCACAGAGGGATTCTAACTAGAAATAATACTCCTGACGCGTGTTCTAGACATCTTTATCAAGTTGCCAAGACTTTTCTACAGAGCAAGAAATCTAGAGTTCCCAACTAGTTTGGGGTAAGTTGTAACACATATTTTATACTTTGAATTTGCAAGTTTTGAACGAGGCTGGCAATATCAGCATGTGAAAATTATATATTCATGAACCACCATAACAAGGCGCTGGTGATTGATTCGTGCTAGTTCTCATAGGGAAACAAAAGCAGAGGTAACCCCAGACTCCGAGTGGAGCAGGGAGTGGATGATGATGACATCATATGTATATATATATACTATCAAGAGTATATATTTAAGAGTCAATTTGAGGTACTACTCTAGGATAAAAGTTGTACTACTCACCTGTTGTTCAAAGCTTTTGATCGGCACTAGAAACCTACGTTCCACGGGTTGTAAAGATACCTGCCTTGAACAGAAGAGGTTACCTCTTGAACTGATCGGAAGACGTGCCCTTGCCACAGAGACGAATTAACGGAAACAGTAGCACCAACACTAAAGCGTTTTGGCAGCTAAGTGACATTTCTATCAGGCCAATCACAGAAGAAATTTGTTTTTCTGCTCAACATTACTTCTAAAGCCGACATCGCTTCGAGAAAGACACCTACATTTTATTAATCACCAACTCTTATTTATTTACATTTGTTCAAAAGTATTTGATCATTAAATTTGTTATGTGTTCTTTTACAAATTCATCGTTGATTACGTTTTTACAGAGAGAAGTTTACACGCATGATTCAGTATTTTTAATCTACTCGTATATCTTTAAAGAGCCAATAAGAAAAATTTTACTGTTAATTCAGTTTGGGGCTTGTACGAGCTAAATTATATTATATAGTACCTCTTCACAAAAGGTGACGGACAGATAAAAGTTAACATTGCTAAGACACATTCAGCATTGTTTTTTACTTCTGAAATATCTTGTGAATACTCCCTCAAGGTAGAAGCATCATCATCCTTCTATCTGCATCTCTGCCAAGAGTAACATTGTGTGAACGTAGACACCTTTGAAGATCCACATTATATACTCTATATTTTGGCCATTGTTGGACCATTACTGCGAAGCAAGGGGAGACAACCCGTGACAGAGTGAAAATCAGTGTATCCTTTAGTGTATCACATCATCATTTCACTATTCACATAGGTTTTTTTTTTCTAATAACGCTGTATGTGTATATATGTCACTATTAAACTATATAGCAGAGTTGATCATTACTTAGATCGTTAATGTATCACTCGTACTGTCTATGTTAAGTGTATCTTCTTCTTCTTCTTCCGTCCTTAGCCACCGACCGTCAAAGCAGTCAGTGGCCATTACGCCTAGTGGCGTCTTAGGGCAACAGCAGATAGGCTTTCTTTGCCATTGTTTCCCATCACGCCTATTGGCGTCTTTAGGGCAACGGCAAATCAATCCATCTGCCGCTGTTTCCGTAATCGAAGTGACTCGCAAACGGGTGATCAGCCCGTTGGTATGTTAAGTGTATACATATAGGTAAAATCCTTCATTTAGAGGTGGAGTCGTAGGGAAATAGAACATGTTCCATACTTTATTAGAAAACACTATCTAGTGGAGATCATTCATTCTCTCTTCTTCTTATCTTTATCTCGAATATGTCTCTTTCTTTCCATTCATTCATTCATAACCCTTCGCTCCCCAAGGAGCATATGCCTTCAACAAACACATGCCAAGTCCTCCTGTCACCTTCCATCATCTCAAGTTCTTTCCACGTTCTCCTCCTCATTTTCACCTCCGTTTCCAGCTTTCTTCTCCATGTGCTACTTGGTCTACCTCTGCCTCTCTTGCTCTGGGGGTTCCAGAGCAAGGACTGCATTGTAATGCTATCAAAAAATTTCTTTAGTGTATGTCCTATCCATTCCCATCGTCTTCTTCTCAACTCTTGTTCCACTGGCACTTGTCTGGTTCTTGTCATCAATTCAACATTTGTGACTTTGTCATACCATTTCAGTCCTTCTATTTTACGCAAGCACCCGTTTATAAATGTCTGTAGCTTTTTGGTTGGTTTTCTTTTTGTTGTTCTCCATGTCTCAGAGCCATACAATAGGACTGACTTCACATTTGAGTTGAAGATTCTTATTTTCGTGTTGGACTTGATTTCTCTTGTTATCCATATGTTTCCCAATGCAGTGAAAGCGCCTCTTGCATTTTGTATTTGTTAAGGATAGATTTGGGATAATATATTGTAGCATGTTACTTACTACACAGTAGCATATGTCCATTTAGTTTGAGGAATTGTGTTCGCCTGTAGACAAACTACTTTTTGCACCAAACGTTCACCCGCAATGAGCGACAGTCACTAGTGAAGTAGTTCGTCACGTGTCGTGGGTTCGAATTGTTAATTACTAATTATTTGGGCCTTCCGTATTCGTTCACTGGTTTGAGGTGGACTTGATTTTTTTATTCTCCAAGATTTCATGGAGAGTGTGGTTTTCTAACTGGGGCATATAATGGATTTCTCGAAGGCCGCCACCTTGTTAAGAACGTTCCAGATGGTGAAGGAAACTTATTGAGAACTCTTGCACAACCTCTCTTGATATTTTCGTAAGGAGTGTATCAAAGATATGAGGCAACTGAGTTTAGGTCGCCATCATCAGTTTTTTCGCCATATTACTTGGGTACCGGGAATATTGCCTTACCTACTAGTACACGGATTAATAAACGATTGAAGGATATCTCTATACATATTTACTCTACTATTAACTGTGGAGATGAAGAAGGCCTATTGACTGACATTAACTGGTTATCGCATTTACATGTTTTATTGCCATATACTATGCCATGTATGTATCTTGATGGATGTTTCCTTGTGATGAACGTACAATAAATGTCAACCATGTCTTCCCATGGACCTGTACACCAGTCGGCTTATGTTGTATATGCTGACCATAAAGTCCTGTTTGAAAACCTGCAATCATTCGCGTATCCTGCATGATCCTCTATATTTTCTCCAGACGTAACAGTATTCTTATTTTGATATTGTTGTCTGTCCCTCCAACTTTGTCTATATTACTGCCAAGATATGTGTACGATTGTACATCTTTTAGTAGTGTTTCTTCAGGTTCAACCATGTTATCATTTCTTAAATTTATTCTCATTATTTTTGTCTATTCACTGTATATTTTTAGATCCAATTGCTGTGACCTCTCATCGAGTGTTTTCATTTTGTCCTGCATCTGATTACGGTTATGGGACGGAAGAGACAAGTCATCAGCAAAATCTAGATCATTGTGGTGGATTTGATGTTAATAGATGTTATTTCTATTGTACTGAATGAGGTCAGCTGTGAAGGTCCCTGATTATAACAAATTTTGGGTTGAGTTATCAGAGTACCTTTCTGCTACCACCTTATGACCTCAATCACACCTATTCTTGACTAGTATGTATGATAGCTACGTATAATGTCTAGGGTTATGCAAGTGTGTAATGTAGTGTAAGTATTACTACAAATACATTTAAATTTTAACACACACACACACATATATATATATATATATATATATATATATATATATATATATATATATATATATATAGGACAGGGTCAATACCACAATCACAAACAAACAAACACTCTATTATACAACTTATAGAAGTCTGTTGCTGAAAATTATGTAATATGCTAGATTACAATTTATTTGCCCTGATTCAGAATTTTCTGAGTCAGGACCTACAACAAAATGAAATTTATGGTTTTATTTACATAAATATTTCTAACACAATGGATCTTCTGTCCATACAAAGAACTATTATAATCAAATTATATGTAGGTATTTATCTAAACTGGGTGTCACTGGTAACTAATGGTGGGGTGGGGTGTTGTCATCACTCCCCTTCTTTATATTAGTATCTTGTGGAAAAAGTTATTGAATAATCAAGGATTTTATGTCTCTGTTAATAAAGTCAGTGGATGACCGTTGTAGTGCCGACACATAGGCACTTAACTTTTGGTTGATAGTAGATATGATGCTGACAATTCCTTTCGTTCACTCGAATGACCAGACTGACACAGTCCCTGGTGTAGTATAGTATAGTAGACCGCTTGGTCCAGGAAAGTTTCAATTTCTCTCTCTCTCGTAAATTCACCAGGGTCCTGGTACTACAGTAGCACCAGAACAAAAAACCCTGAAACAAGGTTATGATTCTGTATAACATGTCTACAATAACATTCCACAAGGAATACATGGCATAATTCAATAAAGAAAAGGGTCAGATCTCTCTGACCACCCCATTTCATCCATTTTCCTCTGAGATAACAACTCATACCAGTGCTCTTGTTCTTTTCCCTAATGGCTACAACGCCTCTGACACTGCAACAATGATTCTCTCCCATAGAATAATGTGGGTTAGCCTTCCCACTGGTAACTGTGGAAATCATTTTTAGTTATACAACTCATGTCAATGTTTACTGCTTGGATGCAACACCACAGGCCCTGCATAAGTCTGCTGGGGACCTCGGTGCTTAATCGTAAAGCCTTCCCAAACAAGCAGTATCTCATACACCAAATTTGGTTGTAATAATAAGATTTATAAATTCATTCTTACCACAATTCAAAGAAATATCACAAACATACGTTGACTGGCATTAACATGAATATGTAGGTTCAGCTTTGCCCCGTTCCAGGCTGCCAAGGTTTATTATTTCACTCTAGGCACTGCTGTTCTGAACGCAGCTTGCTTACACAAACTTTCTGTATCAACTGGCGACAAGCCTTTGAAAGCTTTTGCCAATATTATCAGACCGGCCAAATCAGCGAGGGTCTAGCTTTTCAATTTAGAATTAAAAAAAAAAAACTCCAAACTTCTAGGAGTGAGTCTTCAAAATATAGTTAGCTTTTTCGCCTAACCAATACCCTCCTGCCTATACTCTTCTACCATCCACTCGGATTTGAATCAATCTAATGCCTCTTTTTAAACTGGCGTCCCCACTAACGTTATGGATAAATGAGCGAGACCACCAGTCTGTCCGTCTTAGTGTTCGTAGACATATAGTATTATTTCAATATCTTGGCTAATAATTAGACTACCATATATATTAAAACATATTATTGCCCAGGGGACCCTACGGGATCGTTTAATAAGCATTTCCTCTGCACAAAAGGCAGCGCTATACTAACGTAGAGACGACTTTAAGTAGACACTTACAAGCGGGTTTATTTATTATCATAGGATTAAAATCTTACTGAATTTAGCGATTTTCTCACAGATTTCGCTACACACCTCCCTTCCTAAAACATGCATTCATTGCACGTTATAATCTGTGAGATAATGTAGCTCAAATGAAGTCCTACGCGTTTTTCTGAATTTCATCATAAGGATGTCTACTCAAAAAATCGGCACCCACGTTCTGAGAGCCGGGAATATATTCAATCATAAATGAATAGGGCAGTAATAGTAATGACCATCTTAATAATCTGGCATTTTCATGCTTGGCCTGTGATAAGAATACGAGCGGCGGATGATCTGTTTGGACGACAAATGTCCTACCATACAGATAGATCTGGAATTTTGTTATAGCCCAGATCAACGCTAAACATTCCTTTTCACTTGTTGAATAATTTTTCAATCTAGCACCTAAGCCCACATTGCTTGCGTCACTTCTCACTACAAATTATTGATTCAAGTCAGGCAATTTCAATACCGGCCTGCTTGTGAGTTTTTCTTTTAACTCTTGGTATGCTAATTCACACTGTGCTGACCAATTAATTGTATCATGTTGTCCCTTACGCGTTAAATCCGTCAGAGGAGCACATATAGAGTTAAAGTGTTTAATGTACTTTTGGTAGAAACCACACAACGACACAAAAGATAGCACATCTTTTTTTGTTTGTGGCATCGGTGCTCTTTTCAATTTCTCCAGATTCTTGGGGTTAGGGGTCATGCTACCCTGATGTACGGTATGTCCCAAGAATTCCAACTGTTTACATCCAATACAACATTTTGTTGGTCTAGCAGTCAAGTTAGCCTCTCTGAGTCTATCAAACAGCATATTCAAAGAGGTAACGTGTTCCTCAAATGTTTCAGTAGTGATGAGAATATCATCCATGAAATTCGAGATGCATTGATTTTTCAGGGGATCCAACAATTTTCGCATCATCCTAGAAAACACACTCGGGGCATTTTTCAACCCAAACGGCAGCATGTTGAACTCATAATGGCCTTCCGAGGTGCTAAATGCTAAGTAAGGTCGAACCTCAGGCGTTACAGGAATTTGATAATAGCCTTTGCTAAGATCCACCTTTGAAAAATATTTTGCCTTGTTAACCATGGCAAATAGTTGATTTGTATCAGGTAATGGATCCACCTGACCTTCTGTGACAGCATTCAGTTTCCTGTAATCTATGCACGGTCTATGTTCCCCAGATGGTTTTCTCAACAAAACCACACTAGAACTGTAAGGAGATTCACTGTGAGAAATAATCCCTTCTTGTAACAAATAATCTATCTCCTCTTTCAAAGCTTTTTCCTTAGCGAAAGGAATAGAATAGGGCCTCATACAGATGGGTGTGGGGTCTAGTAGTTTTATATCATATTCCAACACATTTGTGTGCCCCGGCTTATCCGTTAACACATCTGTATGTTTCTCTAGGACCTTTTGAATCCGCTCCCTCTGTCCTTGTGTCAGGTGATTACTGATCTTCACCTGTGCAAACGTTTCACTGGGCTTCAGTGGATATTCAAATGAGGTGAGAGGATTATTTTTCATTTCGGTTGCGATAGACAAGGCCTTTAAGTGTGTTCCTTCCTGGATTTCCCTATCCAGATATTTCTTCAGAAGGTTCACATGATAGACTGTTTCCTCTCCCTTCTTGTCTATCTTATAATTTGTTCTGGATACCTTTTCCAAAACTGTATATGGACCTTGCCATCCGATTTGAAGTTTATTGCTGCTGCCGGGTAATAGAAGAAGCTTCTTCTCCCCTACAGCAAGCTCCCTATCCTTCGCTTTTTTATTATAATAAGCAGCATGCTTTTTCCTGGCTTGTCTCAAATTATCATTTGCCAGTTTCCAACTAGTTTTTAAACGAGTGCTCAGTTCGTTCACATATTGATATGATGAGGTAACAGTCTCTTCTGCCTTCTGATCGGTCCAAGTCCTCAACAAGGCTTCCAATGGACCTTTTATTGGCCTCCCAAATAACAGGGTTGTGGGCGCCATCCCGGTTGAATTATGTGGAACATCCCGATACGCAAACAACGCAGCGGGCAAATATTGTTCCCACGTATCAGGTTTTTCATGGGCCAGCTTTCTCAGGATAGAAATGAGAGTCCCATTGAATATCTCTACCTGGCCGTTCCCATAGGGGTGATACGGACTACAATGAAAGTGCTTGGCTTGAAATAACCTAAAAACTTCTTCCGTTAGTTTCCCCTTGAACTGTGAGCCGTTATCAGTCAAGATTTGATGCGGGAATCCTAACCTAGTGAATATTGTAAGTAATGCCTCTGCGACATGCTTCGAATCGATTGACGACAGGGCTACCGCCTCTCCCCACATAGAACAAGTGTCCACCAGAGTAAGGATGAAACTGTTCCTCCTCTTGGTCCGAGTGAGAGGTCCCACAATATCCACCGCAACGCTCTCAAAAGGTGTTCCCACTATGGGCATTTCCCCTAGAGTTGCTGGAGCAGTACAATGCTTTGGAGCTACTCTCTGGCATTCTGCACAGGATTTTACATATCTCTTTATATCTTCCGTTATCCCTGGCCAGAAATAATGACAAGCTATACGCTGTCCTGTTGCGCTGATCCCCATATGACCACTGAAGGGGATTGCATGTCCTAATTCCAACACTCTCTCCCGATATGAAGTTGGAAGTACCAGCTGTGCATGGCCAATTGTTCCAGTCCCAGTCTTCCTATACAACAATTTGTTCTTCATATAATAGTCCCTTTTGCTTGGAGGTGTGTGGCATTTAGGTAATTTCTTAAAGCAAGGCTTGAGTGACCTGTCTTCAGCCTGTGCCTTCCTCATCTTTTCCGGATGAGTATTTATTGGTTCATCTTCTTCCTTTCTGGATTGTGAACGGGTCTGGACTGCTGCCAAGACCACAGGTCTCTTGGGATCCCCCAAGAAGACATAACGGCACCCCAATATTAGAGGGTAGATGGGTGCGTCTATCACTGCTGCTCTGATTATTCCTTCCACATAGCGAGTTTTCACCGTTATCCTGGCAATGGGAAGTGTCATAAGTGGTATGTCCTTGGTCGCCCCTTGTATCTCCACTGTTTCTGTGGTATACTGATCTGGGTTCACCAAGTGCGAACTCACAACAGAATCAAAATCCAAACCGGTATCATAAAGGCACCTAATGGTGATTCCATTACACAATATAATCTACCTTGATGAAAAGGTTTTCTTTCCTCATATTTCCTGTCATTGAATTGTGGGTTTTTATTTTTATAATCATTGCGTGGCCTATCAAAATTTTGCTTACCCTTGTTACTTTGATCTTTGTTGTCAAATCTATTAAAGTTTTGGGGAGCCTTATAATTGTCTACATGTTTCTTTTTGGCACCAGCTACCTCTGCCTGTGCTGCCTGATACCTCTCAGCGACATTAAGTAATTCACCCAGCCTCTCTGCACACTGTTCCATGAGAAACTTTCTCAAGTCTGGAGCCATGGACTCTCTCAATTGCTCAATAAGGATCATTTCTTTCAGATCTTGGGTTTTCCCCAGAGCAGTCCATTTCTCCAAGTACGTCTCTAACCGTGCAGAGAACTGGTGATAGGTCTCACCCGACGGTAGCTTGGCATTTCTAAACTTTTTCCTGTAAAATTCACCATTCTTTTCATATCTTAACAAAAGAGCCTGCTTTAACATGTCAAAATTGTCTTGGTCATCCCTGCTAATTTTTGAGAAGACTTCATAAGCTTTTCCCCTAAGACCTTGGGATAACTTCAAGCTCCATCTTTCCTTTTCTAGCCCATAAGTTGTAGCTAATACCTCATATCTACTTAAATATGATTCAATATCATCATCTCTTTCAACAAAATAATCTAAGTGGAACCCCATAGCTGAGTTAGAGGCCCCCTGACTAGCAGTAGCATCAGAGGTAGAGGGACTGTGACCATTTTCAGGAGCATGGCCTTGCAACTCTAACTCCCATGGTCGCAACTCATGCTTCCTTAGTAATCTTTTATCTTCTGCTTCTGCTTCCCTCTGCTGTCGTTTTTCTTCAGCCTCCCTTTCTAATTTTTTCTCCTCAAATTGGAGCCTCTTGATCTCAGCCTCTCTATCAGCCTCTAAGGCCCTAGCTTCTTGTCAGCCTCAATTTGTAAACGTTTTATTTTTTTATCTGCCTCTCTATCTAACTCTAATTTCTTCATCTCCCTAGCATCTTCTAACTGCATTCTCCTCTCTTCAGCTAACCTTTGTTCTTCCATAGCAATGAACTTATCACATTCTGAGGTGACATAGTCAATCAAGACTTGACCCTCCATGTTCATGTCTCTGGCAGTCTGCACAGCAGCAGATCTGAACTTTACCAAATCAGCCATATTGTATCAAGCAACGTTAATAATATACTAAGGTAACTTATTTACTCTAACTAACCAACAACTACAAGCACCAACAGATCATCAACTATTTAAATTCCACAAAAGAATACTTTTAATTTTATTATATGGGATTCCTATACATGTATTAGGAGAAGTTTAAAATCCCAGAAGCGAGTTACCCAATATAGCTGGTGTTGGGAGTTTACCTAATGAAAAGTTCAAATCCCGGACGAGCCCCCAATATATGTGGTGGATTTGATGTTAATAGATGTTATTTCTAGTGTACTGAATGAGGTCAGCTGTGAAGGTCCCTGATTATAACAAATTTTGGGTTGAGTTATCAGAGTACCTTTCTGCTACCACCTTATGACCTCAATCAGACCTATTCTTGACTAGTATGTATGATAGCTACGTATTATGTCTAGGGTTATGCACGTTTGTAATGTATTGTAAGTATTACTACAAATACATTTAAATTTTAACACACATATATATATATATATATATATATATATATATATATATATATATATATATATATATATATATATATATATATATATATATATACAAGGGGATTGACATAAGTCTTGGGCCTGACCATGAAGGACATGTCACAGAGAGCTGAAATTTTGTATAGTGTTTATTCCTTTTCAATATAGCCACAGTCTAAATTGACACACTTCTGCCATCTCTGCTTGACCTTGAAAAGACCTTGGGAGTAGAACACCCTATTTTTCAAACTAAACCAGTCATCACATGCCAGTATAACCTCTTCATCGCTGACAAAATGATTTCCTTTTAGCTGTTTTTTAAGATTTGGGAATAGAAAATTCTGATGGAGCCAAATCTGGAGAATATGGTTGGTGTGGAAGAATTTCAATATTCAAATCGTTGGCTGCTAGCTGCACAAGCCGTGCTTTGTGAGAGGGCGTGTTGTCTTGAAGCAAAGGAAGATTTTGAGTGCGCGTTATCCATCGTTTCCTGGTCACAACCATTCTTAGTCTTGTGAGAAGATCTGCATAGTACTGTCCATTAACTGTGTTGAAACGAGGCAGATAATCTTTCAAAAGGACACCTTTGCCGTCCCAAAAAACAGTCAGCATCTCTTTTCCTGCAGATTTTTCGCCCTCTACTTTTCAGGTGTTGGGGAGCCCGGGGTTTTCCATTGCATGCTGGCAATTTTGGATTCGGGGTCATAATGGTGTACCCAAGTCTCATCTACTGTCACCATGGTCTCCAAAAATTTTTTTGACTGACACTTTTTGAGCAACTGTTGATAGCAATTTACCCTCGTTTGCTTCTGTTCACGTGTCAGCAGTCGCGGAACCCAGCGTGCACACACTTTTCTCATGTTCAGTCTGTTGTGTTAAATTCTATAAACTGTTCTTTCATTTAGTTTTACTCTACTAGCTATCTCCACAATTGTCATTTTTTCGATCCTGGTCATTGATTTTCTTCACTCTTGTTGCATTTTCATCGTTGCACTCTGAGGCTGGTCTACCAGATCTTGGCAGATCAGCAACATTTGAGCGGCCGCACTTAAACAGTTGACACCAGTTTTTTTTACCGAAGTATATGAAGGACAAGAATCACGAAACACTGGTTCCATCTCCCTGTGTATTTATGTAGGTGTTTTTCCCTGAAACATCAGAAATTGTATCACAGCTCTGGCCTCCTTCTTTTCAGTAAATTAATATGAAACAAATATAAAGGTATGTTATCAGTCACTTGCAGGAAATAAAGAAGTAGAACACAAGACAACAGAAAAACAACAGACACGGATGGCTTACCCAGGATTTGAACACTGGACCTTCCGTGCGACAACCCCGCCTAGCCATACAAGCGAATCACACTATTCCCTGCCATCTACGTATCATCAAAAAATGATGTTTCAATGGCAGGTCAATAGGCGGAAAATAGTGTGATTCGCTTGCATGGCTAGGCAGGGTTGTCGCACGGAAGGTCCAGTGTTCAAATCCTGGGTAAGCCACTCATGTCTGTTGTTTTTCTGTTGTCTGGTGTTCTACTTCTTTATTTCCTGCGAGTGCCTGATAACATACCTTTATATTTGTTTCATATTAATTTACTGTTTACAGGCCTCGGGTTTCCCTCCCTTATGTGTAATAAATGTTTATACAATACTAAACCTACCCACTATCCTGTTCTCACTGTTCTAGTCTACTATCATTTACTGGACACAGTATTAAGGTCCTTGTCTTGTTGGATTCGGCCTATACTGCTTGATAGAAATACAACAGAAGTGATTGCGTCATTAATAGGCTGAACTGCCCATGGTGGACTTCTGGTGTCATGTATTGTGGTTCGCACTATTGACCTGCCATTGAAACATCATTTTTTGATGATGCGTAGATGGCAGGGCGGATAGTGTGATTCGCTTGCATGGCTAGGCGGGGTTGTCGTACGGAAGGTCCAGTGTTCAAATCCTGGGTAAGCCACTCATGTCTGTTGTTTTTCTGTTGTCTGGTGTTCTACTTCTTTATTTCCTGCGAGTGCCTGATAACATACCTTTATATTTGTTTCATATTAATTTACTGTTTACAGGCCTCGGGTTTCCCTCCTTCTTTTCCATTGTTTTGTCAAATCTTTGGAGCAGCAGATCCGGTCAATAGGGTACATTGCGCCGTGCACCGTAGCGGGAAAACCCATTGAAGAAACAAACGCGTACTTTACACATTCAGTGCAAATATGATGAACTTTAAATGTGCCAAGTTTCATCTTCCTCCTGTGACTCCTTCATGGTCAGGCCCAAGACATATGTCAATCCCCTAATATATATATATATGACAGGGTCAATACCACAACCACAAACAAACAAACACTCTATTATACAACTTATAGAAGTCTGTGGCTGAAAATTATGTAATATGCTAGATTACAATTTATTTGCCCTGATTCAGAATTTTCTGAGTCAGGACCAACAACAAAATGAAATTTATGGTTTTATTTACATAAATATTTCTAACACAATGGATCTTCTGTCCATACAAAGGACTATTATAATCAAATTATATGTAGGTATTTATCTAAACTGGGTGTCACTGGTAACTAATGGTGGGGTGGGGTGTTGTCATCACTCCCCTTCTTTATATTAGTATCTTGTGGAAAAAGTTATTGAATAATCAAGGATTTTATGTCTCTGTTAATAAAGTCAGTGGATGACCGTTGTAGTGCCGACACATAAGCACTTAACTTTAGTTGATAGTAGATATGATGCTGACAATTCCTTTCGTTCACTCGAATGACCAGACTGACACAGTCCCTGGTGTAGTATAGTATAGTAGACCGCTTGGTCCAGGAAAGTTTCAATTTCTCTCTCTCTCTCGTAAATTCACCACAGTTCTACAGTAGCACCAGAACAAAAAACCCTGAAACAAGGTTATGATTCTGTATAACATGTCTACAATAACATTCCACAAGGAATACATGGCATAATTCAATAAAGAAAAGGGTCAGATCTCTCTGACCACTCCATTTCAACCATTTTCCTCTGAGATAACAACTCATACCAGTGCTCTTGTTCTTTTCCCTAATGGCTACAACGCCTCTGACACTGCAACAATAATTCTCTCCCATAGAATAATGTGGGTTAGCCTTCCCACTGGTAACTGTGGAAATCATTTTTAGTTATACAACTCATGTCAATGTTTACTGCTTGTGTGCAACACCACAGGCCCTGCATAAGTCTGCTGGGGACCTCGGTGCTTAGTCGTAAAGCCTTCCCAAACAAGCAGTATCTCATACACCAAATTTGGTTGTAATAATAAGATTTATAAATTCATTCTTACCACAATTCAAAGAAATATCACAAACATACGTTGACTGGCATTAGCATTAATATGTAGGTTCAGCTTTGCCCCGGTCCAGGTTGCCAAGGTTTATTATTTCGCTCTAGGCACTGCTGTTCTCAACGCAGCTTGCTTACACAAACTTTCTGTATCAACTGGCGACAAGCCTTTGAAAGCTTTTGCCAATATTATCAGACCGGCCAAATCAGCGAGGGTCTAGCTTTTCAATTCAAAATTAAATAAAAAAAAACTCCAAACTTCTAGGGGTGAGTCTTCAAAATATAGTTATTTTTTTCCGCCTAACCAATACCCTCCTGCCTATACTCTTCTACCATCCAATCGGATTTGAATCAATCTAATGTCTCTTTTTAAACTGGCGTCCCCACTAACGTTATGGATAAATGAGCGAGACCACCAGTCTGTCCGTCTTAGTGTTCGTAGACATATAGTATTATTTCAATATCTTGGCTAATAATTAGACTACCATATATATTAAAACATATTATTGCTCAGGGGACCCTAAGCTATCTTTATATTTTATTTTTATGGCTATATTCTTTGTTGTTTAGATTTTCAGTTTTTGTCACTGTTAATCGTCAATTACAACTTTTCCAAAGGTCGGCCATCTTTCCCCCTCCTTTTTCTATCATTTTTCCATTCAAATAAACCAACTAGTTGTGTTACGTCATAAATACACTACTCGGCGAGAATTGAACACTGTCTGTGTGTTTATGTATGCTGGCTTGTCCAACAGAGAGGTTATAGTATTAGTCCCGCGTGCAGAGCGAAGAGGGGTTTTTCAAAACGTTGGTAGTGTTGGCGTTAATTATTACTATCGTTTTGTTCTTACTACTGAAAAATGTCCAAGTTACTACTAATTTGAGCGTTAAAGTTAAAATCGTACGTTAATTCAAACGGTAGGTTGGTGTCACAGTTCTGGCAGATCGTTAATTGTAAGTCTCAAAACCGAAACTAAGAAAGCGGGTTAGGTTTTACGGCGGGATCGTTTTATAATCATTTCCTCTGCACAAAAGGCAGCGCTATAGTGGCGTAGAGACGACTTTAAGTAGACACTTACGGGCGGGTTTATTTATTATCATAGGATTAAAATCTTACTGAATTTAGCAATTATCTCACAGATTTCGCTACAATCATCTAACTGTTTAGTCAGGTTCTTTCTTTCTTAACGAGCGTATTTACGGAGAGCTTCGTGACAATATTCCGTAGATGATCCTCATCAACAGTTACTGTTGTAACTGTGCACAAGACGACAGGATAGAGCAGCCACTTCGACCCCCAGCATGTTGGGAAAAGATAATTTTCGGTAGCCACAAGTGAATAATGTTTATTATAATATTTATTACTGATAGTAAAAGTTCAGTTTAATGAAACAAAACTGAACATGAGAGGCCACTAAATATAGTATATATAGACCAAGAGTAGGGTTTTGATTAGTTGGATATGAATTGATTTTTGATTATGTGGATATGAATTGATTTTGGTCAGTATTAGAAGCCTACGGAATACAAGAGCAGCTATTAGATAACATGCTAGTTTTGTCCATTCGTGACCAGGTGTAGTAAGAACAACTGATGGACTCACTGATGTATTTGTGATACCCTCAGAAATGCGACAGGACTACGTACTGTCACTCCTGCTGTTTAACATATATACGACCAAAATAACCTCAGAAGCAAATATAGAAGTAAACCCAGAAGACAAAGTAACACAAAAAATGAGTGAATGACTTACTTTTGTAGATTACCTAAATTTAATGTACGAAGATGTATGTAACTTGCAATACCATATAAATGCACTTAACTCAACTCATTGAACACACAATATAAAGATTGTAGACAGAAACAGGGACCCTGATACCATCACCAAAACTGTCATGCCCCAGAAGGAAGGGGAAAGTGAGGTGTATTACGTAATCCTGATGCTGGCAACTGCTATTTAGTTTTAGTATTTGTCTTCTGTTGTTACTGTTTTAATAATTCATTGCTAAGATTTTGATGTGCGCTAGATGATGCTGCTATAGATTATATTGTGAGTTAAAAGCGTGTTCACTGAGTTTGATTATAGTGTGTGTAAATATCTAGTTTTAAGTGTTAGTTTTGAATATTTTGATATTTGCGCCTATGGTACAAACAAAGGTCATAATGCTATATTTGTATGCTGTTAATTTGCTTTGGGAAAGTAGAAAAGTTGCATAAAAGCTAATCAAACGTTGAAAAAGTCGTGAGTAAAGAGTTTAAATAAATACTTTTTACTGTCTCTCGTATTCTGACCACAAAAGGTCCAACTCTCACCAAATTCTTGATAAGAAGAATTTTCGATAAGCTGAATTTTGGATAAGTAAAAGTATTTTAGATGGTCCCAGCGACTTCTACTTAACCGGACTGCGCTGTGAGTGAGTGTGTATATGTGTGTGTGTATATATGTCATTGTGGTATTGGGTAAAGGCAATGTCTTGGAATAGGGGCAGTGTATTGTACATCAGCTTGTCATATAGGTGGGTACTTATCTTTTCGTCAGTCATTTGTTTACATCAACTACTTGTGGGGGTGGTACTATGGTATGCATCAGCAGTGATGTATGTCAATCTAACAACCATCTTGTAAATATGCTATTCTGTTGTGTTATATTAGTGTCATTCTTCTTCATTGTCACTTTATGACTCTATTTCAGGGTTATCTTAGTCATAAATATGTAACCTCCTCTATTTCAGTGTTATCTTACTTACTTAGTCGTTCCCCTTCTACCGTGAGGTGTAGAGGTTTGGAAGAGAGAGCGCCAGACCATTCTATCAGCTGTCTTCTTCCTGGCCTGGTTCCATTCTAGTCCTCGGTCCTTCAAAGACCGTCTAATGCCGTCCTCCCAGCGGACTCTGGGTCGTCCTGGAGGTCTGGATCCCTGGCTCTTCGTTTCCCATGCTTGTCGTGGTAGCCGATCTTCTCCCATTCTGCAGACATGGCCAAACCATCTTAGTTGGGACTGTTCTATTTGGGTCTGCAGCGGATGGGATTTTAGGCCTTGACGGATCGTCTGGTTGCGGACCATGTCTCTTCTTGTTACTTCAACCACTTTCCTCAGATACCTCATTTCTGAGGTTTTGATCTGGCTTTTGTGGGTTGTAGTCATTGCCCACGACTCGCATCCATATGTCAAGACTGGGACATAGGTGGAGCGGTATACAGCCATCTTCGTTTTCTTACCAACCTCTTTCTTGCTGAGGAATCCACGATTTATGGCCTGAAAAAGTCTCCCAGCCGCTGCTGCTTTTCGAGTGGCCAACTCTTCTTTGATGCCTCCCTTTCGGTCTATAATACTCCGAGATATTTAAAGTGGTCGACCTGCTCCAGGACCTGTTCTCACCAACTTTAAGCGAATGTTTTTTTCTTTCTCTTCTCGTATATCACCATGATTTTGTTTTAGAGCAGCTTATGTGACCAATTCCCTCTCTTCTCCACTCTTCCTTCCAGACTTGCAGGTTGGATTGGAGATTGTGCCTCTGATTTAGAGAGCAAGACGAGGGCAACATACATGCGCGTGCAAATGGCAGCTCCGAAATAATAGACCTTCTCTCTTCTTTTAGAGCTGACTATACTGAATCCTATCTTGTTCTTCTCCCTCCTTACATTCCTATAAGCCATGACATTCTGCCAGGTAAGGATTGTAAGATGATGCCTCTGATTTAGCAATCAGGGCATACATCATCAGCAAATGCCATACTCCGAAATGGTAGACCCTTCCTGTCACTCTTCTATACCCACCTTATGGTTTGTTTCTTTTCTTGCTCCTCCTTACATGTCCTTTGATAATTTCTGCAATAGACTTGTATGAAGAGCTCGGTGATAGGATATCCACATGGAATCCATTGTATGGTGGCTATGAATATCATTTCCTACTTAACCTGTTTGCTGTCCAAATCAATAGTCTGGGCAGACAGGGGGAAGCCTCTGTATATGTCATGCACATCATATCTCTGGAAGATATTAGATTCCAGTGCCATCTGTGAAACAAAGTTGGTCCAGTGGACCTCTAATCGGGGGGTCAATACTCGGGCCTTTTTCCAGATCCTTATTAAACAAGATTGTCATCTGGACATTTGTTTTTACTATTCCTCTCAACCGGTTTGTCACTAGTATTTCTGTATTTTAAGATTCTGAGTGGGGAGGGATACTTCGGTTTGCTCGGCCAATCCCGCACTGGGTTTACCTTCTAAGTCCATAATCTGTTGGGCTCAGCTAGGTCGTCGGGGGTCTAGGCGGTCGGAGTCTCTGCTCTATAGGATTCTAGAGTAGAATTTTTACCTAGGCCAGGGACAACACTGAAATGTGATTATGCTCTCACTATGTGTTTCATCCACAAATTGTCGATTGTCACCCTTTTGTTGAAATTTGTTTTATGCAGTCTGCATGCTGACCTGTACATCCTTTGGTATTGGTCTTGTTGCAACCATTCTGCCTGATAGGTACCTTTAGGAGTAATAGGTCGCCTGATGCTCTCTTATACAGTTCTTACGCTATCAACAGATAATGAAGTGTTTTTAATTTTGTTGTAGTATATTATTTTTTGGATTTCTGTGGTAGGATGGTTATCTGTGTGAGTGCATTCTCTTTTGTTCTGTTTTAGAGCTTTTTTATTCATCCCTAGAAAGAGCCCAAATAACTAACATTATAAGCTCAGTATGATAAATTTTATGCTGAGAAATTATTCTATTGCCTAGATTCATATTTTAAGGACAACTATTATCTCGGGGGGGGGTTCAGATGAAATTATTAGGTCAAAACTATTTTGGAGCCTTAAGATTGTGCTTTGTATGTCCTATTTTATAAAATTAGAGAGGGCATTATTAGATGATATTGGGGTAGTGTTTACGGGTGGGGGGGGGAGGAGGGGGAGGGTCTTATTAAACAATTTCTTGGTTTTTTTCTTTACTTATTTGATTTAGATGTAGTGTGGCTATTGCTATATTGTCTTAATGCTTTTGTATCTAGTCTTTTTACTTTCGTTGGAATCAATATTTCTTGGGGATGTTTATTTAGCCGTTATATTTTCTGATAGATTAAGGTAACTTCTATCATTGTTTTTTTCGGTGGCCTAGATAGGTTGCTATCATTTGTGATTTTGTGATTCTTTTTGGTTTTATAGCTTCTGATTCTGAGTTTGTTTCTTACAGGTATTTGATGATTGTGCAAATATTATTCCCTGATTTGTTTGGTGTTAAATATCTATTATTTATATCCATGATGTGTTTGGTTTTCTTTGGGTGGTTGTTTTTAAATAATATTTTAAATTTTTAGCATCCTATTTTAGTTTATTGGTTTCCCACTCTCTGATGTATTTACACTATTATATATTTTATCCGATAAGTTTTTATATTTTCTAACGATTAATTGACTTTTTATCAATCTATTTTTCCTTTATACGGAATAGTTTAATATTATCCATTCTGTTTCCGACGACTAAGGGATTGATACGACTTTTTCATATTTTTCTTCAATTTGGTTCCTCCAAGTATCGTTTAGACTTTCTTCCTACCTTGCCAATGACTTAGTTCTGCAGACAATTTAAGTGCTTTGTCTATTTTATAAATGGAGTTATTCTTTCTTTAGTTTGTGGGGGGGAAACTTTATTTCCCAGTAGGGTTTTTCTTCTTAGGGTAGTTCCGATGATAGTTTCTTAGGTTCCCCGTGTTTACTGAATTCGTGTTTGTGTGCTCACTATAGATATCTAAATAAATGCGCCCGTAAGACAAGTTTTACGATAGACACATTTTTAATTTTTCATGGCTACATCTAAATTATTATTTAATTAATATAATTTGTTAAACTGGGATATTTAATCAATTTGAGATGTTTGTGCGGTATGGATGTTTGGTGTTAGGCACACAGTGTTAGTCGTTCATATATGAAATTTATATTAGGTGCCTGGAGCAACTCTTTCAGATATTGATATATTTTGGTTTATTGAGTTTCTGTTAAGAATGTTTATGCTATAGTCGGGATTCAGTAATCAAATATAAATAACATATTCTATTGACCGGATAGGTTCCAATACATACTAAAGATATGGAGGTAGGCTCCACAACATATTATTACTTGCTAGTAAACGGGTTGGTCAATTATCGTCTAATATCTCTGGACTTATGAGGTCATAGAGTGTAAAATGGTAAGACTTATTAATCTATCTCCGAGTCGAAATGAGCAATATTGTCAATGATAAATAATTTAAGCAAGACATTGCGCTAATTATTGAATATTAAAATAACGCAATTTCATCACTAAAGAATTCTGTGCTCGCCTAGCGATCCTCGACTCTGCTTCCTCAGGTTTGATATCCAATTTTCAGCAAGTTTCGTAACCAATCCAACCCCAAACTATCAACAACCGCTACCACCACTCCACAAGATCATAGTTGATGATATCAGAATAAGTATCTCACACACTGAGGCAGTATTGAAAAATCATATCCTGGAAGCAAGTGATACACTTCTATCCACAGGACCGAATTTTGAAGCAGGAGTTTCTACTAATTAGAGAGAAGATAATCCATATATCCCATTACAGTTGACAATAGTCTTTAAGTTTTTAAATGAATCATCATATTATACTCATAAAAGTCGTTACTCTGGAATGTGGGTGGATTATTGTTAATTTTTTTATTAGGTGTTCAAGTGAATGATCAGTTGAAGATGTGTTCCAAAAGTCACGAAGTATGAGTAAGAAATGGGGCAATACTTTTTATATTTATATGAATATTGTGGTGGGTATCTGTCTTACTAATGCATCAGATCTTAATGTGAAAAACATGTTATTATATAATAGATTAAGTCCATATTAAAAAGATATAGCGTATTACCTCAGCAATATACATTAAATACTTTTCATTTCTGTATAAAAATAATTATTTTTTCTATCCTAATAGCGGGACTTTAGATATATTAGATGAGGGAGAAAGGAAAAGAAACAAAATTGAATAAAGGAGTTAAGGATACTGAGGTAAAGCAACACTATAACCTTCCCTAACACACATCACTAATAGTCAAATACCGCTGTCTAATTTCTACAAATACCAAACTCGATACTCCGAGCATGGAATATCATCCTCCTATCCATACAAAATTGTCTCAACAACACAAGGTGTTTAATAGACACAACCCTCGATGCTCTTTTCCACACCACGGTAAAATGTAACGTATATAATCCACAACAAATAACATCCAAGTATAACTTTCCTTTTCCCAAGACCCAGTACCCAATCATCATCTTCATTATATATTAATTATCCCCTCACCAATTAAGCTAGCACACAACCCAAAATAACCATAACATATTAAATAATCCAAACAAGATAACAAATCAAAACATTCTACTCAACTTGTGACAACCAAGTCCAGCTTGTATGTGGGCTTCAAAATGATCTTATGTTAGCTTTCTTGTAAGGAAATTGTTGATATATTGGTTATTTTGGACGTAAGACTATGGTTTCCACTATGAGTACAATACATGGTAAAGAATAATGTTTAGTTATATTTTACATGAGTATTGATATGCTGTTAAGCATTGTGTGACGAGGCGGGGCTATCTATTTTTATAAAATAGACTTATACGACTTAAGTAATTTAATGTAGAATAGTAGTTGTGAACTTCTATAGTGATAAATCATAAAATTTAACCGTTGTGGCATCGTATCTATAGAGATGCCAAATATATTATTTTATATAATTTGTCGAGTGGAATTAATGTAAGATTACCTGATAATAGTTTTAAAAGAGTAAAATTTTTGGGTCTTTACGTAGTGATGTTAAATTTACACACACATGAGTGACTTAATAAATTATCAACGGTATGTTATTGTAGTTCATGGGAAGTCCTCCTTTAAGGGCAGTCTTTAAGAGTTGGGGAGGGTCGAAAAATATATTTCATAGTGGGGGGGGACATTAGTTTCCATGTTTTGTAATTTAAGAAGATATATATATTCATTTTTACATTAAAAAAAATCCTTTAAGAAAGGTTATGTGGCGACAAATAAGGCTGGGTACGTTTTTGAAAAGTCTTAGTTATTCAGTTGGGCTTAGAGCATTAGGGGCACGTTTGATCTAATTAAATTGCGGAGCGTTTGATTCCAAAGGACTTGTAATGGTATTGTGAAGTAAGAGGGGAAAACTTAAAATGCTAATAATGCATGTGTCAATATATTACTAGGACAATTTTTGAGAGAAAATCTCAACCGATGTAGAAAACTGAGTGAACCCCATTGCAATTTCACTTGGGGGCACTTATTAAAGTGGTTTGATCTGGGCAAAAAACAACTTAGGGAAATGATTATTTTATAATAAGCTTATTAAGTATATGGTAGTAATAGTATAACCGAAAGTTTATATCGTGAGGGATCTAGATAAGATCTGCTTATAGAGTAACTTAATCCACAAGGATAGTGAATATGGTGGTGTATTTTTCGAACTAAATTGGTCTGAGACCTAACATGTTATCACACACAGGAGTGTGATTTAATTATACCAGAGTGATGCCTATGAAGTCGTATACGATACTCTCTCATTAGATAAGAGGAACTACAGTAACAATTAAGGCCCAAAGTGTAATAGAAGTCTGATTTTGAGCGTGTTTCCATCCATGCATTAGATATTATGGGATTTTCCCATACGGATCTGAGATTATTTTATAATCAAAGATAGACTGGTGTTAATTGGTATAGTATATATAGAACATATTTACGGGCTATTTTTACATCCCCATTCTATAGGGAATCTATTTGGCCCTATGTGCTTGCTGGTGTAAGATGACAATCTAGAATTCTCGGAACGTTGAAGTGATCAAATTGAGTCAGGAATTTTGTCCAGGTGAGAGAGCGCAAAAAAAAATTAATAGTAACACTTTATTTGTATAGAAATAAGAATTTGGAATATATAGGGTCAAATGAATGATTTTGAAGGGGTGAATGGTGATTTGCAAGATTGAACTAAGAAGTGAGGGGTGAAGTGTTTGTTGTTTGTTTGATGTACGGGGAATTTAGGGGGGTTGATAGTGGTAAAAGGGAGGTGTGGAGGATAGACAGAAGAAGAGTCTTAATATGGTGTTTTAACTAAATTTTGATGGACTGAAGGGTTTTATGAAAGTCCAGAAGTAGGTTAGGGAAGTTGAAGGTATTCCAGAACTGGCCAGGGGGGTCATAAGCAGGATAATGAGGATTAGGGGGGGAAAAGATAATGCTAGGATACATGAGTTCTTCTCGCGAAAAGAATCAGGTAAAGTGGAAAGAATAGGACAGACGACAAAGGAGGTGGGAAGAATTGAAGGATAGGAATAGGGTGGTACTGTATTAAGAGGGAAGAAAGAAGAAGAGGGGGGATTAAGAGACCCCTATGGTTGAGAAGCTGGAAATATCATATTAAAATTGATAAAATGATTTTAAGGAACTATATTAACCAAGGAGCGTAAAGAAGAATCAATCCTTTATTAACCAGTAGGTATGTGGTTGAGCCACGAAGAGTCTGAGGAAAGAAGCATACGAAGGTAGCCAAGGGGGGGAGGGAGTGGGGAGGTGATCTTAGGGGAGGAAAGGGGGGGGGGGAATGAAGAAGCTGTGTTCTGAGGCGGGGAAAGAATTGAGAAGATGAGGTGAGTTGGGGGGGGAGGTGAGGGGATGCGGAACTCTTGAAAGACATCAGGAGATTTCTAGATGGGAGTGGAGGAAGGGGTAAACAGAATGGTGAATATCCGTATAGAATCAGGGGAGGGGAGGGGGGGTGAGAAAGGGAAGCAATAGAAATAAGCAGAGAAGATTTCAATTGGGGAAACGTGGTCTCGAGAGGGTGAAATATATATGATAATAGAAAGAATGGATTTTCAGCTTTTGAGGGAAAGAGGATCGACTTGAACTTTAAGGGAAGAAGGGCTATGGTATAAGTCAAGGGAGGGAAGGAGAGGGTCAGGAATTCAGATATTTAAGTAGGAAAGGAATAAGGGGGCGGGGAAGGGTAGGAAGACGAGTCAATGAAAACTAGTTAAGACAATGATCTCCAGGGAGATAGGAAGTAAAGAATTTTATGGTTGCAGGGGGAGGATCAGCCATAGAAATGGAGAATAATAAACTATTCCAAGGGGAAAGAGGGAGGGTTCTGAATTTGATGGGAAAGTTATGGGGAGGAGTTGAAACGGGTGAAGAGGAGGACTTTCATGAAATAGAGAGGGGGGGAAGAAGACTAGGGAGGGACAGGAGAGAGGGAGGGTAGGGGGGAGTTTAGGGAGGGGGTGACGGCAAAAGAAGTACTGACAAGAATACCGAGCGTGAAATAGAGAGAGGTATAAGAGTAGAGGATGGGAAGCAAACCTGATAGAATTTATAAGGAGGGGAAGTGAGGGATAGGAACAAGGGGATTATTTAATTTAATTGTAGTTGGGGCTTATGAATGAGTAAACCAAAACATCGTAATATGGAGGGAAGGTACACCTCTTATGATGTACTAAATAGTGGTAAAGAAGGTAAGAAGCTGATGTAAGAGTAGGTACTGGTACTTTAATGTAATGAGTGCGGGGAAGGAAATTATGCAGGTAAAGGGAAGTAAAAAAGGAGGTATAATAAATATGAGAATCTTCCATATTGTTTTAAAGTTGTAAGATCGGGAATATCGGGTGGGGGGCGAGGAAGATAGGAAAGTGGTGACACAAGTAGACAGATGACAAAGGCTTTTCCCGTAGAGATTGAATTTTAAGATATGGATATGTAGTGGAATGGGAAGAATAAAATAATCGCTTTATTTATTAAAATAAAGCGTCCCCCATTGATATTAATAGGTACGATATAATAAGTATTTCTACGGCATAATCTTATACAACCGTCTTGTTGTATCCAATAAGAGGTAAAACGGGGGGGACTTTACATGGGGTCAGGTAAAAGAGGGAAATATTAAGGGGATAGGTACGTTTAAGAGTGGAAAACATGTGAATGGGATGTCCATTTTTAATATGATATGTAGAACAGTTTTGTTTATTATGGTTTAAAAGGGGTTATCATGTTTGGAAGTTTACTGGTAAGATGGTGCGCTAAAAAAATTGTGAACACCCCTCATGTATGTGTAATAACAAAGGGAACTTTGGATAAAATTTTTTTATTAAAGTCCCAGACGTTTCTCATGTGCATTATTCATGTCTTGATATGGGGTAACGAAATAGTATAATGGCTCCCATAACGGACGAGCGAAAAGGAAGGAGACAACTGCAGGTACAAAAAGAAGCTAATAGTTTGAGTTATATATATATATATATATATATATTGTCTTATGTAGAAAGTTTGCAGTCGACCTCAGAGGTATCATCAAAGAGGGATAACTTCACACTATTTATATATTTATATATATCGGTTTGAGTTCTATGTATCTCAAGTCTGATCTATCTGAACCTATCTAAATTCGATATCTATCAAACAAAATCTAAACTGATCTATCTAACAATCTATAAAGTATCGTATATCATTCTATAGGTGATAGCTATATCTATCATCAACAGTAGGAGGAACCGATAGTGAGAGTCAATGGTACTAAAAGAAGGTATGTCTTATAAGAAGTGTCATTCTATATCCTGCGCTGTATGACATATTAAATAACCTGAAAGATGACAACATCCATGAAAGGAGTCCAGAAAAAAATCAAATAGTTTGTCCCGTTCATCCTTTTAAAAAAAAAAATAATGACAAAACCTTACACGAAACCATATCCTTGTCTAGAATACAGGATCCCGTTGACCTAGCGATATTAGCCACCTCATATTCATCTTATATGACTCCGACTGGATACCTAAAAAGTACTTAGACCCCCTGACCACCCATACCTTTCAGTTAAAGTACTAACACTTACTCAACTTTTATTCTACATAAGAGTTCTACTGGAAATCTATATATCTATTATCACTAAACCTACATACTAATTCTCTATCTATTTGATTATCCTAATCTTTTATCTACACCGATAAACTATGCTCTTTTAAATATTCAACTATAATCTATCATCTAATGCTACGCTAACTCCTGAAACCTATCGTCTCGTATACCTAGATAATGCCTATCCCACTATCTATCTATCTATCAGGTATCTACCTATCTATTTTATAGCTCATGCCATGCTATATCCTATATCATATAATGATCTGTGATCCACTACACTATAAAATGCCATAAATTCTATTCTGATCCTATACTAAAAATCTTAACAGACCATGACCGTAATACTAGTGGCGTAAATTTTTTCCGATTATAATATACAAATATTTTTTTAATATTTTTATAACATATAAATTTTAACTAATCGTAACGTTATATAAATATTCTTCCACTTTTGTTAAAGAACCCAAATAATGTGCCAATTAAATAAAGCTTTAATTTGCGATCAAATATTAAATATTGTTTCTAGTTGCTAAATGATGTTTCGAAGATTCCTGGGGTAACTGATACTCGATTCTTTTTCAAATCTGTTAAATTTCGACTATAATAATTCTCTTTGTCATGTCTAAAATTGACTGAATTCTAGCATATTGACACCTTGACCTATTACAGGTCGATGAAGGTAAAACATATGACGTTTCTCCACCAGTTGTAACGTATTTTCTCACTGTTTTTTCCAGATCTCGAAAATAATCTTTTCAGTATATATAAATGCATTGGCCTTACCAAACACCGTAATGACTAGAAATTAGTTGTATCCGGCAATATTGATGCATGCGATTCCATTTTTAATGTAAAGATTACCGCTGATCCACTTATACCATTTTATTAAATGTCCATGGTTTTCCCAACAATATCTTTAGTTATAAATTAAATTTTAATTCGAAACGGCTCACAGAAAGCTAATTCCATTCTCATTGATTTAATTGACATATGCACATAACACATCGTTCAAGTAATTATTTAGTTTATAGTTTGCATGATACCACGATTTGAATGTGTGTGGAGAAAATACGCTCCGACACTAAGCTTGAATTCAAGCAGAGCAATTCCTGGCCTTAATCGACATACTGCATAAAGTGGAAGTTTGACAAGTACTATTCTGCAGACCAGTGATAAAACTATAGGGAGGATCTAAGAGGTCACTGACCATTGTGACAGACTGTCCATTTCATTGGCGACCATTTCTTTCAGAATCCATTATCTATAAGTATCAATGTTACTTAATCCCAACGCTCTTGCAAAGTTGGAGAACTAGTGGTTGGACTTCAACTTTAATAATGTACTCGTCTATAGGACTTAGAATGAATTCAACTTTGGTGAAAAGATATAGGACCGGATGTGTGTTACCACCTTTGAAAGTAGAGGGTAGGGGGGTGACTCTTTTCATAGATTACCGTTATCGGACTCACGTTTATGACATTTGCTGTAAAATGCCAAGGCCTAAAGCCTATAAGTCTATATTAGATAATATCAAACTAAATTAAGCTTAGCATATATAGCATTATGCTGCATAAATGCTAAAGGAAACAGGAATCAAAACCCTATTGTTTCAATGCAACAGACAATAACCCGTGATCTAAACTAAGATTGCCGGTTGAACACAATTTTGGAGAAGTATTCACTTACAACATCTAAAGTACAATAGAACACTTCTTTTGTGTGCATGTGATATGTTTCACTAGTGGTTACATTAACAAAACTACCTTAAGTAGATTGTGGTCTTTAATTTCAAGCCTTCTTTTGCAATGCTATATCACTGTACGCCGAGATCATAATATCTCAAGGATTTATCATTATTAATTGGAAGCCAGCTCAAGTTTATTTGTCAATCATACATGCCCAAACACACCAGGAGAGAAACAGTTCGACGTGACTATTTACTGTTTGATAAAACGCCTGTTTCATACATTAGTAAGTTCTAGGAGCCAATAAAAATTCTCGTACAAATTTTCATATTCTGATTATATCATTAAACAGAGTTTTGTATATATAAATATTATAAGTTGGGTGTATTATAAGGCAATACATTGAACCACCATTAAATCCTCTGGTTAACAACGTAAGTTTTAACTCTGTTTTATAAAAAGATGACTATATAATATGAGTTTATATAATACAATTATTATAACAGTGAATGAACCGAAAAAAGGGTTGATTTTTATGAATTAAATCTTCTATTTACCTGTGAACTATGATCTTGAGGTATTCTGTAACACGTCATGGATAAAACATTACTAACAAGTGTAGACGACCATGATAAATATGCCAACCAAATAAATATATGGGTATAGTTAACGTGAACTACAGTAACCAGGGTAACCGTGGACACATGAGTTGCGGGTGCTTGATGTTTCTTCAATGGAGATTATTAATCCTGAGCTTAACAATGGGTGCAAAGTGCCTATCCTTTAGCCACTTGCTAGCTCCAAACATTTGAAAAAATCATGTACAGAATATGGGTAACCTGTACTTAGTTTGATCGAGCAACAGAGCTGAAGACATTCAATAGCTTCTATATAAAAAACCATATCGTAATAGACAACTGTCACCTATTAGTTGCAGCAGAAAAATTCATCTGTCTACTATCTCAGTTACCCCTTCACTCCCGTAATAACACTGCATAAAAAATTATATTAGAAAACGCGTACACATAATTATCGTTGCGCCACACACGCCATCTTATTTTGATACTAAAAGCCCGCACATTCTGAATGTCCAGAATTACGATAGCCTCAATTGTAAACAGAACTAAAATGTCGATACAAGCTGGGTAAAATTATAAATCTCATTGATAGGATTAGAAAAATAATCAATTATCTAGAGATATAATCTAAAAATAAAGTCTCAAATGATCCAACAACCAGGGTATTTACCGTACATATAGCCTAACAGTACTAACATGTAGAACCATAGTCTCAGTTAGTGATGTAGGACTATGTTCCCGCGACTGTTGATTTAGTTTACATTATGGGCAAAATAGGGTAAACTAGATTGTCAAACAGTTTTATCAAAAAGTTGCTGCGGAGTTCTAAATACTTTTTGGAACTCATAGTTACAGTTAGATGACTCACAAAAATAGAACTGTGAAAACCTAGCCAGGAATGGAAGACACATTACCACCATAAATAATAATATAAACCCATCCATATAAATAACTCAATCACCTTAAGGGCCGGATGGCGGCACTATCTGCAGAATAGTAATGCCATAAACTGTAAGTATCGGTAATATAACACGAATTCCTTACATATTAGAACATTTATCTGCCTTGTTGTGGGCAAAATACTTGTTTTAGGTACCTTAACTAATAAACTAAGTTCACAAAATTCATACAGCAACATTATAACTTACGGCATAAGTAAACCGTTACAAGTTGTGCAATATTTATCAAAAGTGTCATTCCTTTACTCAAAACATACTCGCTATTACATCCACAAAGCATGATTTTTGCATTAGACGACCCAACAATTTAAAATCTGTCATCCAGCGGCAAAGCCTAGCGTATTCTTAGATGCCTCCATCATACTTATTTTCTAAATCACCATAGAATTTAAAAAACTAATAGGCTTTATAGATGAATAAAAGCTAATCAGGGTTATATGAACTCAGTGAGATTTCTAGGGAATAATCTCCGGTTATTCATGTGAGAATTGACTAGGAAACGTTTGAACACAATAAGGCAAGGAGAATCTCATAACATCGTACCCCGGGATCTTTAAAAATATAAGGTCATAGTAATAACCAGTAAAGTTAGTCAAATGTATCTGTCAAGAAAAGGATTTCTTATTGGTCAACTAACCTTACACTCATAATGGCCGTTCATTTTCCCTCTGTGTTACATTTAAAATGGTAATTTCAGCCACCACCGTGACGTTTAGTAGTAATCACAAATTAAAACAATATAACCAATATTTTATTAAATCATCCATATCCTTGGTATAAACATTTCTTTATTTCACTTTTGTACATGCCCCATTAAAATTTTGGCCATATATGAAGATCTCGATAGCCCCGAACCATATTCCTTACCTAAGCGCCTCTATTCAAAGTATAGCTTTGTCTCCAGTTTGTTTAGTTATGATTCTTGTTATTTCCTTTCGGATAACTTCCTTTTACCCTGAGGTAAAGACACTTAATAAACACCATTAAAATATCCAAAGATGTCAACTTAAGATCTATTAATGTCTTCCGTCTAACCTGACGAACCTATTCAGGAAATCACCAATAAAAAAATAGCTCCCACGATTTCGTTAGAACACTTCTATGCACACTCGCGCTATTACCATTTAGTTCTATATAATTTCTGTAAAATTTCCTCCAGTCATAATTCTGGAACCCACTTTACTTAACCAATACCCAAGTTCTGCCTAACTACATTTAATGCGGAGCCCCAGTAGGCATCAAGCGATGACCATTTTCACAATGTAACCAAAGTTTATTTCTTATGGTTTGGGCTTATTTGCTTTCTCCATTTTCATATATGAAACATTTAGCCCCAACCCGGAAATGAGACTCGCTTCTGCCCAGAAATAATTACTGCCATCTACCCCTGTTTATCAATGTCGACATTAGCGTCCCCCAAATCTCCCGCGCATTAATTAATTTTAGGTGCTCACATAACCTTTTCTATACCATATTACTTACAAATTGAGTACTTTGTAATAACATAAATCCACACTTGTAACCTTTAATTTTGACAACCTCACGTGTTAATATAAACATACAGGTTTCTCTTTACATGACGCTATAAATGATTTTTAGTATCGCTATTCATAGATAATCAATTCATCGGATCTTAATGGTTTCCCCCCATTAGTAATTTAATGTTTCCAGTTTCACATTATGATTACTTTATTTTTTCCAAGCTCCCACCTTCACCACCCCAATAGTACCCCAAATTAAAAAACATTTAATATTACTGCCTCACAGAAATTAAATATCTGACCAAACCGTTTATACTAAGAACCTAAGCATCAAATTTCAAGTATATTACTTAACCATTGTTTAACATGAGTTAAATAATATTAAATTCACTTACAACCTATTAATATACATAAATTATATTCTATAATAATACCCAACCCCTCCCCCCAGCATAAAAACCTCACCAACATACTGGAAACCCACCAACCAATCCGCCTCCCTCCACATGGTTACACTTAAACCCCACCACGCCCCCCACCCATCAGTTCCCGCATCTTCAGTTCCACTGTCCATTCTTTAAATGTGTCCCCATTCCCGTCTAATATAATCGGTCATCCCGCATTATGTTACTACGACTTACCAAATTATAACTATTTAGGGTTCCCCATTTACTTATATTAATGTCATCTTTACCCACAAATCCCACCAACCTTCGCACCAAACGCTTTGCACTGCCACCCCCAAATACCCAACAAACTACCATAATCCCCCATTAGTTTTGTTTTTGCAACCCACATCTCACGCAAGTTAGTCAACCCTCCCTACAACCCATACCCCCCATCCTCTACACCGATCTTAGTCACATGGCAACCCCAGTTTTACTCCACGCCAACACATTATCCTAATGTTTCGGATTTCACAACTTGCCCTATTCTTCACGTCTCACGGACCCATCCCTTGCTACCAACCATAAAGAGTTTCACGCCCAATAGTGCATCTACCAATTTCCTACCAGAAACATCCCATTATTAACAAACCCAACAAATAACCCAACACCATTCCCCCAACAACACCCTACCAACTTCGTCAGGTTACACTCCCGCACACTAAACCCAATCTTAGAATACCCTGTAATCCACTTATACCCGTAGTGCCACCCACCATCCGCCAATAACCAACCTACCCAATAATATCAACTACATACCCTCAATCCATCAAACCGTCCCCAACTACCTTTCAGCCATACAGCCTTATTAGGAAAAATCCCCATAGCTCCCGCCACAACCTCCCCAATGATACTCCGCTACATTCTCATTATGAGAATAACAAATGAATTTTTTTAACATACTTCTAAATACCATAAAATCACCCCAACCCCAACCCTAATATCCGCCCAACCTTATGTTTTACATCCCCTTTGTCCAGGACATTATGTACCAAGGCGAGACACTTATTTAGCAACGCCCTCCGTCATGTTCACAACCTGTATTATCCTAAAATAATCTAATCTTATTTACCTTTTCCTCATTAAAACATCGTGCTTCATCTCCATCATTTATCTGCTTCAAAAAATTTCTTCAAATCCACTTTCAGCGCAAGCTTCAACACCCCCCCATCATCCCGCCTAATTGCACCTCTAATTAAATCCCCTTCACCATCACCTTTTCAGTCATACTCCAAAACATATATTACCAAAAATTCCACATCTATATCCTAAATCTCTTCCACTTCATCTCCCATATGTAAATTACCCTAACCATACTTCCACCAAATCCATCCCCCCTTTCAGTTACCTGCATTCCCACAAACTCCCTACCACCACCATGCAAATAGTTCCCCCTATACCAACTCCGCAATTATTTCTCATAACACGAATACGGTCCCCACCTTTAAATATGCAACCCAAATAAATGTCACCTCCATTTTCTACATCAAACTCACAATCCCCACTTATGACCCCAATCTCCAGTACACCACAACCTAACCATCCACTAACCATGTCCCATTCATGTATACAATAATTCTCTTGCAAACAAAATATCAAAACAACTACCGCTAACGAAAAAACGCACCCTAGCCCCACTCCCAACTCCTAAATCCCTTCCTTACCCCCCCCACCCCTACTAAATACAAAACCGCCCAACCTCCAACACCCAATAACACACACCAACAAAGAAGCACCCCTATCTCCCCCACACAATCCTCTACACCTCCATATACCCAACCCCCCCAATAATTCAACCAATTACACATACTCCAATTAAACCACCCAAAGTAAATGCAATTCCCCTGCCACTGACTCTCGGTCCACAACCACCATAATTAACCAATACAATCTCCACCAAAAACACTCCTTGCCCACCCCACCTTACATACCCCAACAAAATCCCTCCCCCTAACAATCTACCCGTACACAAATACCAACCCTCCTCCAAAATAACACACTACTTACTAAATTTACCCCCCACTCACAAAACCCAACCACCATCCCTTCACCTCCCACCAAAAATAAAGGGGGGTCACTTAATACCCCCCACTACCCCTCCCCCGCCCCTCTTACACCCCCACAAATAACACGGTTAACCAAACCCCTAACACCCCAAAAACCCAAATACCACAATCCCCCAACCACCAAACTCTCCCTTACCTCAATTAATCCTCCCACTCTACTATCCGTAACAAATCCAATCCCCCCCCCCCCCCCTTACCCCATCTTACCCCCCACACCCCCCAACCCCTACCTTGCTCCCTCTTCAAACATAAACACAACTAACCCACAGTAATAAAATTCCCCCCGCGCACTAAACCTCCGAACCAAATCCAACATACTGTACATCCTCTCCCTCCAGCAAATGACCCACCTATACCCCCCCCCCCCATACAATACCACAAACCACACATACTTAACACCCACACCCATAGTACCCATTACATTCTAAGCAAAACCCCTCCATCTACTCCCTAACCTCACACAACCCAAAATTCAACCAACCCCCACTCAACCGAAGAAATATCTCATAAAATTTACTACTACAAAACCCTAATACCCCCTCCAATCTCAGCCCCTTACCAACACCTCAACACCCCTACGCCCATCTACTTTTAACCCAAATCCACAACCCTCCTTACACCTTAGCACCATCCCATCACCCCCACCCCACACCTGCCCAATCACTCCACCCAAACTCCACTTACCATATACATACATCCCCAACTAGTCACCCCAATTTACACCACCTCCCCACCATCTTGCTCACACCAGTCTAAAACAAAATCAACACTTACCAATACCCACCCCAAACCCCCCCATACTACTCTCTACCCCCCGCACTATCCCAACACCCCCCCAGCCCGCTACCCCACACCACCAAACCACCCCAACACCTACCCCGCATAACCATATCCCCCACACCTTTCCATAACTTACCACATGTACACCCACCCTATATCACCTTTTAACAAAAACCTCCCATTATCATACATCTTCTGGAATCGCCCCAAAAAACTAAACCCAAACACTTCCAAACAACAACTTCAGTCCAATACAAAAATAACCTACATAATTTACACAATCTACCCATACACCTCCACTACCGTTAAATCCATCATTCTACATGACCCAAACAAATCAAAGTGTCCCATAACCACCCACCAAGTTGCATGCCCCTCCACAAAACCCAATCACAATGACCCCGTACATTCTTGGACCATACCTAACAAATGTATACCTCCATCATTTCACCTAACCAAACACATATCTTACATGTATCCAAAAATTGATATCCTAAGTATCACAACCAAACATCCCAAATTCGCACTGAACCTACCAAGTCCCCCCTAAAACTGCAAAACCCATACAGTAATACCACACAACCGACCAATGATTGACATTGAGAATTTTGTAGAAGCATGTTGGCATATTACATGAGGGAACACCCACAAGTGGAAAATTGATCAGGACCTAGAAACACCGCCAACGGGGCAAAGTTAAGGCCTGAAAATGGAAAGAAAAATAAAATTAATAATGTAGACAAAGTTGGAATGGGAGCCCCCTTTTCACAGTCAATCTTCAACTTGATGATGTTTTACCAAATGGCCACCATGCAACGAGTACAAAGAAAAATTTTACCCTAGAATAAGCCGACAATCCCTCGGTCCTAGCAATCAAATGTGAACTGGGTGAAAATAAAAGAGAGAGAAGATCTCTCACAAGGAATTTAAAGTGGGAAGAAAAACTCCAAGAAAAAATTGGTAGAGGTCGATTTGTGAAATGATGATTCTAGAAGAAAAAATCCTCACTATAAAATGGCTTCCAATGGAAGAGACCATACCGGTGCATGGAAAAATAGGTCAACAAATTTAAAAGTCCGTATGTAGCCTTGTTAAGGACATGGACCGATGAAAAGGCAGAAGAAAACATTACCTCATCATATCAATATGTGAACGAGCTGACCACTCGTCTTAAAACTGGCTGGAAACTTGCCAATGAAAATTTAAGACAAGCCAGGAAAAAGCATGCTGCCTATTTACAATTAAGAAGCGAAGGATCGAGAAATTAGCCTGTGGGAGAGAAGGTGCTCCTTCTACTGCCCGGCAGCCATAATAAATTGCAAATTGGATGGCAAGGTCCATATACAGTTCTAGAGAAGGTGTCTAGAACAAATTATAAGATAGATAAGAAAGGGAAAGAGAAAATCTATCATGTGAATCTCCTGAAGAATTATCTGGACAGAGAAAAACCAGGAAGAGACACACCTATTAACCTTGTCTGTTGCAATGGAGATGAAAAAGGAACCACTCACTTCTCATGAAAATCCTTTACATCCCTGTGAGACCGCTGCACAGGTAAAAATCAGCACACACTTAACGGAAAATCAGAGGGAGAGGGTTCAACAGGTTTTGAATAATCATACAGATGTGTTAACGGACCGACCGGGGCATACAAATTTATTAGAGTATGATATGAAACTCATAGACCCAACACCAATCTGTATGAGAGCCTATTCGATTCCGTTCGCTAAGGAAAAAGCTTTAAGGGAGGAGATAGATTATCTGTTGAGAGAAGGGATTATCTCGCACAGTGAATCTCCTTACAGCTCCAGTGTGGTTCTGTTGAGAAAACCCTCTGGAGAACACAGGCTGTGTATAGATTACAGGAAACTGAATGCTGTCACAGAAGGTCAGGTGGATCCATTACCTGATACAAATCAGCTGTTTGCCAGGCTGAATAAAGCTAAATATTTCTCTAAAGTGGATCTGAGCAAAGGCTACTATCAGATTCCAGTAAAGCCGGAGATTAGACCTTATTTAGCCTTTAGCACCTTGGAAGGACATTATGAATTTAATATGTTGCCATTCGGGCTGAAAAATGCACCGAGTGTGTTTTCGAGGATGATGAGAAAGTTACTGGATCCCCTGAAGAATCCATGCATCACCAACTTCATGGATGATATTCTCATAGCAACAGAAACATTTGAGGAACACATTAACTCTCTGAATATGTTGTTTGATCGACTGAGAGAGACCAATTTGACAGCTAGACCAACGAAATGCTGTGTTGGATGTAAAGAGCTGGAATTCTTGGGACACACAGTACATCAGGGAAACATGACCCCTGACCCCAAGAACCTGGAGAAGTTGAAAAAAAGCACCAAGACCACAAACAAAAAAAAAAGATGTGCGATCTTTTGTCTCATTATGTGGTTTCTACCAAAAGTATATTAAAAACTTTAACTCCATATGTGCTCTATTGACTGATATAACGCGCAAAGGAAATCCTGATAGAATTACTTGGACAGCGCAGTGTGAATTAGCATACCAAAAGTTGAAGGAAAAGCTCACAAGCAGGCCTATTTTGAAATTACCTGACTTAAGTCAAGAATTCATTGTGAGAACGGATGCTAGTAATATCGGTTTGGGGGCAGCTCTATTACAACGGTCAAATTCACTTGATGGGGAATTAACCCCAGTAGCTTATGCTAGCCGTAAGTTGAACACAGCAGAACAAAAATATTCAACAAGTGAAAAAGAATGTCTGGCAGTTATATGGGGTATAAAAAAGTTCCAGATTTATCTTTATGGAAAATCATTTAAGATCCAAACAGACCATAAACCACTCGTGTGTCTGTCACAAGCAAGGCATGAAAATGCTAGATTATTACGTTGGTCTTTGCTTCTACAACCATTCCAGTTTACCATAGAGTACATTCCCGGCAAAACCAATGTTGGCGCTGATTTTTTAAGCAGACATCCGTACGACGAACATCAGAGTAGTCACCAGGCATTAATAGTAAACTCATCTATGTGTATTTAGAAGTAGGAACTGACATATGATCGTCTGTTCTAAAGGGGGAGATGTGTAGTGAACTTCTAAATACAATATCTAAATTAGAATATAACAGTATAGGGCATAAAGGCAAAGATAAGAAAGTAGAAAAAAATTTCTGCTAGAACGGTTGGTGTCGCCTACGCCTTCAGATTATTATTTGCTAACGAATAGCCGAACCAAACGGTACCCAATTTGTCAAATTCGTCCTTGACATAAACGAACCACTTTTCCTAGTTCTAAGAAATATTTGCCTAAAATGCATTGTGGAACGAGGAGGGGCAAGGATAGATGGTAAATGCTAATTCGTTTCGCATTGATTTCAAACTAAAAGCCAACCACAGCACAGGGGCAAGCCTTGCCATAGGGGTTTCCCCAATACGATGAAAAAGTTAGAATTGTGGACACTACGGTCATGGAAACATGTCTAGCTCTTTTTTGAATGACCTAAGCTCTCGTATTTCGCTTGAAATTACATGGAAAAAGAGTGAACGAGAGGTAGTTTAAAAATAAACAACTAATGTAGAAAAAAAAGATAGAATTTTGAACCAAACCACATAGCCCCTTGAAAATCGTATATTCGTGTACCTGAAGACTTACTGACCAAGAATATGTTGTTAGTTATCTAAATAGTCCCTTAACTAATCAAATATTGATAAAACAATACATAGAGATCAGAGATACTGTCAGGTCAAGTCATATCTGCTTAGATTGGATCGCATATTTTTGGGAAAAAAGTAGGTGACAGATAGGCTAAGATAGTACAGTGAATCCGATTGGGTGGAATTTGAAGTGAGACGAAATATTATTGGCTGACCTTTGAATAAACATAAATAGCCTAGTAACGTAGAAAAGTTTGAATGATATTTTTTGAAAGACTGTTTACACTGTAATATTAAGAGTGATTGGCCAACTGAGTCGATATTGTCAGAACAAGCGTTAGGGGAGACGCCATTTCTTGAAAAAATTCTACCAGCGATTGATGAGATCAGGCTGTGCTTTCAAATACAATTTCTAGGCAGCCTGGGCAACAAAACAGATCGAAACTGTGTCAGTCATCGTCACTGTGTATTTCATTGAACAAATGTGGTAAGATTGACATTTATTAACATGTAATTTATATAAAAATTGAATGTGAAATAATAATATATGTCTGTACATGAGTGGGTCTATAGCGACCATGAGGCAAAGCCTAGAGATTGATCCACCATGTGCTAGACTGTCAGAGAGGTGTAAAATTACAAGAATATGTATGATTGTCATAAAGGAGCATAACACCTATCCTATTATATGGAAAAGATTACAGCTGGAATTGCAGTGGCGTTGTAACTATTAGGGGAGAGGAATACTGGTGTACATTGTCACATCAAAAGATAAAGGTGGCATAGGTTGGTATAAGTCTATGACCCTATTTTGTTTGTTTGTAATGTACCTGTCCTAGAATGTGGACTATTAGTGTATGCTAGGTATTAAGAAGGATGCATAACCTTCACATTTCAGAGGTCCTGGGTACTGACGTTAATGTGGTACCAAACGCTTGAAAACTGATCGATTCAGGACTCTGTCTGTATACTGCGAGCCCATGCTAGTGGCCATTGCCTATCAAACAGGGAACAGATTGTCAAGCGAGCAGAGGAAACGTTCTACCTGTATTCTACTGCCAAGATAAGTTTTTGTTCGGCACCTGGCAGCTCAACTTAAAAGGAATATAAAGTGACAGTGAATAAAACTGGGACAAATATTTACAATTCCCACAAGAGACAAACGAAAACAAACATAACTAAAAGGGTGTGATTTTAAACAACAACCTAGGGGTACTACCGGTATTACCTTAAAGTAGGAGAATACAACTACATACGTATATTAGACTAATATTTTATGTATGGACAGAAGATCTACTGTGTTATTTGACTGATGTAAATGATTCTTTTGATTTCACTTTTGATTGTCAGTCCTGGTTCAAAATAAATTAGAATCAGGATAATAAATTGTAAAAATTATATTTACACAAATTTCAACCACAGTCTTAAATAAGATAGCCTTTTAAAGTGTCGTTTGTATGTTATTGTGGTAGTACTGTGTGTTGTTGTGAATAATAAACTATTTGTTTGTATGTTTGTTGATTATTGTACATTACACTCTACCTTCATAACCCTAGACACTACACGAAGTCATTTAATATAATAATATAAATACATTTTGAATGAGATAAAAGGGGTGGTAGCGGAAAGGTACCCTGAAAAGTTCACAATACTATTGGCTAAATTCAGGGACCTTCATAGCTAATCTCATTTAATACAATAATAATACCTAACAACCAATTCATAACATCAAAATCCACCACATTAACATTAGAACTGTCTAACTAATTTAACGTGTCATGTGTGTGATTGCAAATAACAAGGCTGTGATTTTGTTTTAACTTTATTTCACAATCAAAAACTTCTAATTAAAATCGTCTGTGGGCTGTTCTTGGAGTATTCTAGTTTTCAATACCTGTCTGGAACACCGTTTCTTGGTTAAGCTTTTACATCTCGCATTGGAACAGGGCATCTGGAACTGTCAAACATAGTCTGAAAATAGAGTACATGATATAGTTAAAACATTTTTCACTTTTGCGTAGACCGTGCATGGATGGGCATGCACATGAACACTTGGTTGTGTTTCAGAACAGCTTTGCGAGGTCCTTGAATTTTTCCATCGCCTCGAGCATTGCAATTTCTCGGCTGGATAGGCGAGCATCATATTGAACAACTGTGGGTGCAGTAGCTGATACAATATTGGCTGATTGTTGGGGCGCGGAGGACATCACATCTTTTGGTTTGGAAGTAGGTGTATGTTTTGCCTTGATTTTTCGTCTGACCTGGTTCTGCGGTACTTTGACACTGTTTACAGTGGGCACAGTAATTTGCACACTGTTGCTTTTGACAGGTTGGTGGTAAGCTGAAGAAAGTGGTACCGACTGTGATGTTGCTTGGGGATGTGTGGCTAGTACCCTTTGGCTTGATTTCGAAACATGCCTACGTTTCTTCAAAATTTTTCGTCGGACATGGTTTTACGGCAATTTCATGCACTTAGTGACAGGAGATGATGCATCTGATGAAGAAAAACAGGTACGTTTGCCAGCTGCTTGAATCTCCGGGGATGAAGTACTAGCAAATGATGTATCAGTTGTGCAACCACGACCAGGCGAATCTATACCAGAGTCTCTTTCATACTTGTTGGTTATCATCTCACCGTACGTTTGAACAGGGCGAATATTGGATATTTCGTCGGTGTGAAAAAGTTGGTCTGTTGGTTCTTGTGTGTCCATGTCAGAATCTGTTCGTTCATTAGCAAAGGTAGAACTTGGGGCCGGTGACGAAATTTTGCCTTTCTAACAGGTCGGTTAGAAGGTTCTGTGGAGTTCTTTTCATGTGTGGTTATCTTGCCTGTATTTTTATTAACAATGCCGGTGGATAAATACTTTTCGTGTGCAACTGTCTTGCCTTTATCTTGATGAACAGTGCTGGTGGATGAATATTTCTCGTGTGGGGTTATTTCTCTTTCATCCCTGTTTACTGCGTCTTTTCCTAACCAGAGAATTTCGTCGCGTTTGGCAGATAGGTCCATATCAAATTTAATCTCCAGCATATTATACACTATCTTGACCGTGAGAATGTTGAGGTCACCCTTTCTCACAATCTTATGTATCTCTGCCCGCAGCTCTTCTGTGCTGGGACCAGTGAGTGGAATAGGTCTCAGGGGTGTTTGTGTGGCTGACTGTCTCACCGCCGTTTGAGTGTGTTGTTTCAGTGGTTCACAAACCTGACCTGATGTGTCAGCGTCTGTCTGTGTGGTGACAGATGTCATTTTAGGCTCATTCATGTGCATGTGTCCGGTGGTTGGTCCATTTACACTGGGGGTACATTTCGTCGCAGTTGGTCTCGTCTGTGTAGCACGAACCTGCTGCTGTATGGAAAACGGTTTTCGCCATGGCAGTAGTGGTTTGATAATTGCGCGCAGACCGTTTTCTGTCGTGATTATGCATGTTTTGTCGTTTGACGTGTAGAAATTCTTTACCGCGCAGATTCTCTGATGTGTGACATTATTGATGAGGTTTCGGACTGCTGTGCGGCAATCTCTTTTATTCAGACTGGTCCAGTGGTTCTTCCTACTTCTGTTGTATTTATACAGCATATGGTCTGTTTCTTCAGGGTTTTGCATCACATTATTTCTGTAACTCTTCGCGTATGTTACCATGGGATTTCTGTGATTATATCTGCTTGAACTAAAAAAGTTCGTATTCTCCTCGGAAGTATGCATCTTCAGGGTATGTTGTGGATTACCTCTCAGCAACAACATTTTGTTCCACTTGTCGGAACTGTGGGGGTAGCGTGGGGCGTAGTTTGGGTATAACGGTAAGGATGGGAATGGATGGTTCTGACAATATTTCCGTGCGTGTCTGAGCTGTACCTGTGGTTGTTGCTGTGGCTGTTCCACTCCTTTATAATGTAATTTTTGCAATTTGAACGGGAATTGATCCATCGTCCTAGAATTTCTGTTTTTGCCTTTAGTGGTTTAATATTCCTTCAATAGTGGTGATCTTAGTTTATCCGTTTATCTGCTCCTTTATATAGAGGACTGGTCACGGTAACATTATACATTGTTCATTCCTCTCCATTTTACAACATTGGGATCATAAGAAAGTGCGTCATATAATATAATATCAAGCATGCTTTGTTTCAATCATTTGTATACATTCTTCTCCATGTTACAACTGGGCGATATACTTCGTGTCAATCATCCTGATTCAATCCTTATAAAAATCTTCTCCTTCAATAATTGTATCCCTTCGCAGTAGGCTTATGCAAAGTAGGGAATACCTGCAGTTATCTATGAACAAATCTTTTTCTTCATTTTTAACAATCCAGCTTCGATACTAGGGAAACTGTCAGTGCTTCTGCATTAATTTTTCCACACTATGCATTGTTCAGAGGGCAATCGTACAGGCATATCTTTTTCTTCTAGATCTGTACGAGCTAGTCTGACTTGACATGGCAAAACGTTATAAGGCATTTGTAGCGAACTACTTACGGTGTTATCCTGAATTGAAATAATGCACCACAATTTAAAACACTGTGAAGGAGCAATACTTATGTGTTCAACAGATAGAATGAAAATCTCATTTAATTCATTGTGAACAATTCTCAACTACAGCATAAGGCCAGTGCGTCTGGTCACTTCGGCTACTTGTCTGCAACTACTTTGGCCGGGGAAAGCCCGCTAGGTTTTTCAGCTCAATCTGGGTCAGCGTTGCGTGATCTTATTTCATCTCACGATTGGACAATAAATTTATCTACGCTGTTACTATCATGCTCCGTTTTTACCGTTAAATTTTAACTAATTTCTATCACCCAAGCTATAGTCTGTTTAGTTAGAAGTGATAGTTCTTAAAGTGACGAGGTCACTGTCACAGATGCACTCAAGCTGAACCACTTGAGTTAAAACTTTGGATTAATTTTTCGGAATGATACTTTGTAAGAAATTCTGTTTTTTTTTTTTTTTTTTTTTTTTTTTTTTTTTTTTTTTTTCCTTTTTGTTCTCCTCTTCGCGGTACATCGCTTTCATATTGCCATATTTGTTTCGCTGCTACACTTGGTATCAGTTTTCTGACAGCGCCATATAGTTTCTTCTTCAAGTTGGTTGTCAGTTTGTTCCTCTCTTGAAGCCGGCATTCTTTTTTTTATAAAAAGTGTAAAGGTAATCCCATATCAGATACTGCCGTAGGGGACTGAATTGTTAGAGACGACCATACTAGAGCCATCATCGAGAGGTGGGTTGACCAGTTCCCTTCCTCGCTGCCTTTTCCTTCCCTAACAAAGTCAGGTTCCCATTTACAACTGGGTAGACTGGAGCGTGTCGTTACCGTGAATAGAACCCGTCACTTTTGACGCGAAAGTTCAAAGCACTATTCACTCTGCCAGTTGGACGCTCCTTCCTGTTTGTAGGAAATGAACAAGAGATATTGAGAGGACATAATGAAGAAAAAGAGAAAAGTTATAAGAAAGACGATGTCATGAAGAGAGAAAAAAAATGAAGCAATAAAGGCAGTTAACACATGAAGACAGGAAAACGATGAACGATAATGAAATAACGAAGGAAGACGCAGAAGATAAATGACAGTAAAGTCTGATGGAGAAATGAAAGAAGAAGTTGACTAAATGGAAACTGAAGATCAGAAAGTGAAGAATGAAGAGAAGAGACGATGATAATTCCTTTAAGAACTATCAACAGAAACACGGGAGACAATCCTGAACAGCTTACTTAGTTTTCCCTGTCACGCTCAAGCCATACGGTTCAGTACACAAGTGGTCCAGCATCTTACTTTATCAGTGTCAATGAGAATCGTTATGATGTTTAAATAAGCTTTGCCCCCTGTATTTTCTCCATGTCTCTGAAAAGACAAAAGAGAAAAAAATACTTCCCCAACTATGAATGTCTAAGAGATGATGTGTGTCACGGGTTGCCTCCCCTTTGCTCTGCAGTAGTGGTCCAACAGTGGCTAAAACTCAAGAGTAACTAATGTGGGTCTTCAAGGGTGTCTACCTTCGCACAAGCTTACTCTTGGCAGAGTTGTAGACAGAAGGATAATGATGCTTCTACCTTGAGGTAATGATCACAAGATATTCAGAAAAGCGAGAACAATGTTGCATGAGGCTGAGCAAATATTAACTCTAGTAGCTGCCGTCAACTTTTGTGAAGGATTGGGTTTTCTTATAATTCGTTAGTTCGTTCAAGCCCCCAGCTGAGTTATTTCAGCGAAATTCCTCTTATTATTATAAAGCTATGTTTAAGTGTATTTAAGAAATTGTAGTCCATTCAAAATGATTAAATTAACTTTAGATTTGTCTGTATACAAGTAACAAATTTAGTAATAAATTATAGTTAACAGTTTAAAAAGTGAATAATTCTTTAATAAATAATAATCATCATTAACTGATGTTAAGAAGTATTGGGTAAGAGTTCACTTGGCAGCTTTTATGTTTCTATTTATCAGCCAATGAGGTTCTCCTCCAGCTGATGTTTGGGTCTTTAAGGATCGATGACTGGATCAAACTCGGCAATGGTCAAGTTTGAAAGTTGTAGCACGTTCGTAGAAGTATCAGGGAGTAACTACCAAACTGGTCCCGCGTCTCTAAGACCCGTCTGATGATGGTGTCTAGCGTCGACTTCAGGCAGTTTATACCCTCACTTGTTCCAGAGATGGTACCCGCGGTTGGTACCACCGTCTAGTTGCACAAAAGAAGAGAACAAATACCCTCTTGAGTATTGCGTTTTCCTGACACACTCTCATGTGCCCCACTCTTTTCATTCCACCATCCCATCTACCTCAGAACTTTTACCCTCGCTGAAAATAATGTTAATCCCGCTGAGCGGAAAAACATTCATTACATTTAGGTTGAATAGATTTATATTTACCTGTACATTGGTTGAAAAGGTTGAAAACTTTCATTACTTTTATAGTAAATATGGTTATATTTACATGTACACTGGTCGAAAATGTTAATAATATAATACGTATATACATCATTCCCTCATCATTCCCTCTCTGCTCCATATGGAACTTGGGACTACCTCTGCTTTTAATTCTCTATAAGAAACTCACATAAAGCAGTCACCAGCCCTTGCAGGGATGGTTCATGACATAATCATTCTATATGTTGAAGTTGCCAGCCTCAAATGACTTGGACATCCTCTTAGCAATTTTCACATATTAATATTCACATGTCAATATTTACATATTATTTCATGTGTTAATAATGCAAAACATAGAATTATAGATATACAACTTATCCCAAATTTTTGGGTTCACAGGACAAAAAACTGGTTCAGAGAAATAGTTAAGGCAACTTGTTGAAAATTCCTCTTACACGTGGTCTGTGGTGTTGTTACTTTACAATAAGTTCCCACTTTTAATCCGTGTTTATATTCCTTTGGATTCCGGTTTTCCGTGTTAATGTAGGTAGAGTATTCCTGGGAGATAATTCCTCAAGATGCTCAGCAAAGTCCGGTCCGATAAATGAAATTCTGATTCTATCATGTACTCTGGCTTGTCTAGTTGTCTTTTGACTAGTTGAATTTCACAGTGTTTGTCCCCAGTGAAAGTGTCAGTTTATATTACAACTTTCGTCCCACGCACGTTGTTGTTTACTCTTACACCAGGCTCCAATAAGAGATGTTGTTATGTTTACATCTCGAATACCGGCTAATAGTTACAATCATGCGTGGTTTGATGGCGTCTATTTAAAAAATGACCTCATAGGAAAAAGCTGCATGTTATTTAAAAGGTCATGTTCCGTATAAGGAGTTGTTAAATCCGCCGATTCGCGGTAATGATTGCACTGCAACTCACTACATTATCACAAATAAAGTCCTTGTAGGTGGTCTGAGTGGCTAAGAAATATGGCGTCCGCCTCGAGTTCTAGAGGTACCAGGTTCGATTCCCAGTTGAAGGAATATAATTTATGGAATTTTTTTTAATAACCAGTGGTCCCAATGATGTCAAATTCCCCCTTGGTCTCCTGGGTAGTGAGATCAGATGCCTAGCCTTCTCGGATAAGGGCGAAATAACATGATGTCCCGTGCGCAAGTTGCGCACGTTAAAAATCCCTCAGCAGTTGGAAATCGTAAAGAGTAGGCCATAAGGCCACTGCCCTAGCAAAATTTTAAAAAAATTAGAAACCTACCCACCACAAAATATTTAAAGAATGTGTGATTCATATATACACACATTGGGATTTTCGCCGGTGCTACGGAGTTCATGCACTGTGCTGAGATCCTCCTTGTGTGATCTAAGGGAAGAGATCGGAGCACTGATGAAGTAGCCCGTGTGCAATGCAGATAATCTTTCAAAGCAAACCAAACCATACCAAATGTCCTTGTAACACTTCAGTCCCGAAGTTATTACAACATTCCGTCTTTCAGGTGCGTGACTGTAATATATCAACAGACGGGTAATTTATCTCCCCGCCCTTGTGCAAACACCGACCCTCGTGTAACCAACCATCTGGGCTGTAACTCCCCACGACAGTAATTAGTGAATCACAATCGCCATAGCATCGTTATATAAACGTGCTGGGCGTACGTCGTGCTAATGCGGCGCGGCTAAGGTTTCGTACACTAGAATTTTACCAACATGACTGCCCGTTAACATTGCATCACCTGTCTACTTTTTCAGCAGGGATGGTCAGGTAAGCAGACAAGACGAATTATTACGGAGAAGAGGTGCAGCCAATGACTCTAAAATAATAATACTGCCGGAGAGGAAAAGAGAACGAACGCAATTATGTGACAAATGTCAAAGAGGTTATATATGAGGTTGTTCATGAACAACATTTGCTACACTATAATTGCACGTGCACATGATATGTCATAATTATTGCACTTTTTCTGTACGATGGTCAAAAGAAGCATGTCTCCGTCTATCAGACTGAACAATTTTAATAAATTTGTGGTCCCATGGCATTAAGTTAACATAGGAATCACCAAATGGGCGGGACAGAAACCAGATAGACCACATCATGATTAACGGTAGATAGAGACTTGCATTACAAGATGTGAAGGTAAGAAGAGGTGCAGATGTGGGAAGTGATCACCATTTAGTAGTAGCAAAACTGAAAGTGAAACTAAGAAGGGCTGGACCAACTGTAACTACACAGAAAAGGTTTGACATCAGCAAATTGAAGGACCCCCTTACCAGAAAAGCTTTTGCGGCTGACATAAAGAAACGATATCAATTTGCCAAAAGTCAGGAAAGGACATTGGCTGATGATGTAGACCAGAAATTCAACACCATTTCAACAATATATAAGGAAAGCAGCAAATCATGCTTGGGATTCCAGGAAAAGAAGAAGCAGGACTGGAGAACACCAGAAACATTAAACACCATAACACTGAGAAAGGAAATGAAAAAAAAGAAAACTTCTTCCTCGTTCGCCTTCAGACTTCCACATTTATGACTCTAATAAAGGCAGTAGTCAACTCAAGGTTCCCGACATCTCCAAAAAGCGTTTCGTTGACAGAAGTGGGTTGTTGCCATTTGCTACTCCGTTCATTACTGTAGGTTGCGCAGTACTGCAGGAGGTGTTCAACTGTCATCGGGCTGGTACCGCAGGTGCAGAGATCTGTTGCACCAATTTTGTATTTGTGGTATAGATGGTATAAATCGAGGATTCCTCAGCAAGAGAGAGGTTGGTAAGAAAACGAAGATGGCTGTATACCGCTCCACCTAAGTCCCAGTCTTGACATATGGATGCGAGTCATGGGCAATGACTACAACCCATAAAAGCCAGATCCAAACCTCAGAAATGAGGTATCTGAGGAAGGTGATTGAAGTAACAAGAAGAGATATGGTACGCAACCAGACGATACGTCAAGACCTTAAATCCTACCCCCTGCAGACCCAAGTAGAACAGTCCCAATTAAGATGGTTTGGCCATGTCTGCAGAATGGGAGAAGATCGGATACCACGACAAGCATGGGAAACAAAGAGCCAAGGATCCAGACCCCGAGGACGACCCAGAGTATGCTGGGAGGACAACAGTAGACAATCTTTGAAGGACCGAGGACTAGAATGGAACCAGGCCAGGAGGAAGACAGCCGATAGGATAGTCTGGCGCTCTCTCTTCCAAACCTCTACACCTCACGGTAGAAGGGGAACGACTAAGTAAGTAAGTAAGGTATAGATGGTATCTCAATCTGTTGTGTCCAGTGCGTAGCCGAAAAATGATGGCCTGTTCTTTCCTGGATAGTTGATGATATGCATCATTTTTCAAATGGCGCGGGTGCTCTCTTTCCCTTTTGGACTTGAATGTAGCCTTTAAAGTAGTCTTTGCTGTTGCGTAAGTTGTCTCTATACCATTTTGTTGTAAGGCACCTCCTTCCTTAGCAAATCTGTCTGCCTCCTCATTTCCTGGTATGTTTCAATGTGCTGGTATCCACTGGATTGTGCACTTGTTGAAGCATTTGGCCAGTCTTTCAAGGGAGATTATCAATCTTTCAATTCTTTAGTTTGGTGGCTCTTCAGCGCTGATATTACCGAGAGGGCATCTATAAAGATTACTATCTATTTTTCTGCCTGTTCTTTGCATTCAATACGAGTTTCAGCTGCCTGTTTCAGGGCTTCTGCTTCAGCACTGAAGTTATTGCAGTATTTCCCAGTGCCAGAAAGAAAACAGAAGCAAAGTACCCCAGGTTAAAGCAACTATATAGCGAACAGAACAGTCAGCTGGACAAGGAAGTTAAACGCCAAACCCGAGCCAACAAAAGGAATTTCCTAGACAATCTTGCAAGACAGGCAGAAGAGGCAACTCTGAGAAATGAACAAAGCACAGTATACAAAATAACTAAATTCATCAGCGGAAAACGAGGTGCAAACAATACTTCATTATTAAGAGATGAGCAAGAAAATCTCATTACGACAGCAGACGGACAGGAAACACGATGGGCAGAGCACCACTTCAGAGAAACTCTTAACAAGGAACCACCAGAGACACAATTGAATGTTCCTGAGGCTGAAGACGAACGAGATGTAAATACAGACATTCCACGAAAAGAAGAAATCATCACAACAATCAAAGGGTTAAAGAACGGAAAAGCTCCTGGCCATGATAACTTAAATGCAGAGCTATTTAAGACAGACCCTGAGCTAGCAGAAGAACTATTAGAACCACTATTTGCACAAGTCTGGAAAACGGGGACAACACCATCAGAGTGGAACAAAGGAATAATTGTCAAATTGCCCAAGAAGGGAGATCTTCATCATCATCATCATCAGTTGCCATCTCCACAACGAAGGTTGGCTGTAATGGTTCTCCAACGTCTTCTGTCTCTTGTCTTGGTGGTACACTCTGATAGACTCTTTCCCGTCCATCTCTTGATGTTATCTTCCCACTTATAGCGCTGTCTTCCCCTTGCACGTTTGCCTTCAACTCTCCCTTCTGTTATGGTCTTCTGCAAGGTGTTATGCCTTTTTATGTGGCCAAAGTATTTTAGCTGCCGAACTTTGACCTCTCTCATTAGTTCTCTTTTCATACCTAGATTTTCTAGGACCTCCTTATTTGTTTTCATCTCTTTCCATGAGATACGCCCCATTCTTCTATATATCCACATTTCAAGAGCCTCAATTCTTTCTTCCAAATGCTTATTCATCGTCCAATAATTGGAGAGGAATCACTCTTCTCTCAGTTCCCAGCAACCATTTACTAAGCAGAATAATTATACAGAGAATTTCAAAAGCAGTAGACCACAAACTGAGGAAAGAACAAGCAGGATTTAGAAAGAACAGAAGATGTGTAGATCATATATTCACTCTCAGGAACATTATAGAGCAGTGCTCAGAATGGCAAAGACAGCTGTACATTAATTTCGTTGATTTTGAAAAGGCTTTTGACAGCATACATAGGGACAGTTTATGGAAAATACTGAGGGCTTATGGAATTCCAAGCTGCATAGTGTCAATCATAAAAAGCCTCTATGCCAACTTTACGTGTAGTGTTGGGCAGAGCAACCTAACCTTTGAGGTGAAGACAGGAGTACGACAAGGATGCCCCCTATCTACTACTCTATTTTTAACAGTCATAGACTGGGTGATGCGCCAGACAACAGAGGGTAGTCCAAGAGGAATAAGATTGACTGCATTCTCTACATTATAAGATCTGGAATATGCGGATGACATTGCACTACTAGCACATTCACATCAACACATCCAGGAAAAAACGGATAGACTTAATAAGTTTAGCCAGCAAGTGGGCTTGAACATCAATTTAAAGAAGTCAGAGGTCATGACGCTCAATGTAAGCAACCCTGAGCCTATATCAGTAAGGAATCAGCAACTGGTACAGACAGACACCTTCACATACCTAGGATGTATAGTAACACCAGACGGCGGGGCAGTCAAAGACATCAACATCAGAATGAATAAGGCAAGAACAGCCTTTTTTAGCCTAAACAACATCTGGAAGTCCTCTCAATACAGCCTAAGTACAAAATTAAGATTATATCAGAGCTGTGTGCTTTCTGTGCTTCTCTATGGTGCGAAATGCTGGAGAGTTACAGAGAAGGAAATGTCGAAATTGTCCTCTTTTCACACAACATGCCTAAAAAAATCCACCGAATCTTTTGGCCGAATACCATCACCAACCAAGAGCTGCTTACTCGGAGCAAGCAAGAGTTCATGCACACCATCATAGCTGGCAGACGCTGGAGCTGGGTTGGCCATGTCCTCAGAAGAGACCCCGATGCCATCACAAGAACAGCTATGCTTTGGACCCATGAAGGAAAACGAAAGAGAGGCCGACCAAAAACAACCTGGCGGAGGACTGTGGAGGCTGAGATGCAAAGAATGAACCAGAGTTGGGGCACTGTACGAAGCATGGCCACTGACCGAGCAAAGTGGAATCAATTTGTTGTTGCCCTACAAGACGCCACTAGGCGTGATGGCCACTGACTGCTTTGACGATCGGCGGCTAAGGATCAAAGAAGAAGAAGAATGGCATTAAGTAGTAGCTGGATTTTACTGTTATATTACTCAGATCCCTCGGCTAGTGGCCGGTACTGTCTGCCGGCGTAGCTAGCAGTCCAGCCGCGGTAGCGCAGTGGTTAGTGCACTGGCTTCCTATTTCTGTGGTCCATGGTTCGATCCCCAGTTGAGGCGGGATTTCTTTAGACCGCAAACGGCTCCGGGTTCCACCCAGCCTCATGAATCGGGTACTAGAGCAGCTTCTGGGAAGGTTAAGGCGGCCGACGTGATGCTGACCACATCACCCCTACTGTGCCGATGGTCAAGAAAATATGGGCCTAACACCGTATTCTCAATATACCTCAAAGGGTGTGCTACGGGATCCTTTACTTTTTTTTTTTTTTTTACACGGACCCCATAGAATCCACAGATTAAGAAACACTAGTCTTAGGGAATTCAGTTTTTTCAACACAATGTTATAGTATGAAAGAACTCAGCTATCTGTGTTTAATGCAGTCACCGCTGTTGCAAATATCAACATCACAGTATGGTTACACTAAGTACAAAGTAAATATTACTTGAATAAGATTGCCGAAAAACCTGTGTACTTCCCGTGAGTTTCTGAAGAGATAAAAGAAATAAATAGTACCATAGCACCATGAGGCATACCATGACTAATGTGAAACTGTGCATGGAGTTGATAACCTCATCGTGAAAAACACAGTGCTACATAAACCGTCTCTGCAAAAGCTTATGTAAGCTTCGTGCAGGCTTGCTTTAAGCTAACTAGCTACAGTAGTAGTGCAATGTTACGTATGGAGCGCGATAGAAAATGATGATGATAACGAAGATTGTCAAAACTTTCCGAGTAAAATTATCCATTGACATTAGCAAATTCTGCTACAACAATACAATTACAACAGCTACCAGCTTATGTAGTACACCCCACGCATATTTTAGAACAATATCAACCATTAAGTCAGGCAAAACTACAAACCTTGCTATAATCTCAATGACACTTTGGAACCAAGTAGGCACTCAGACAGAAAAAAAAGAAAGAATGAAAAGAAAGATAGAAAGGGTACACATGACAGCAGAAAAGTAACAGAAATGATTGCCTCACCGGAGAATCAAACCGGGGACTATCCAAAAGGCACCATCACCTTGCTGGAGAGTGAATTGTGAAAAGACACAAAGTAAACTAAGCAGCTCCCAAAAAAAGTGCCTCATTGGCGGCGGTCATTCATCCGACTAACAATATTATGATCTTCACATTGACTAAAAAAATGTATGCACAACTGAAAGGATTGGAGAATTTGAAGACACGCGTATGTAAAGATGACAACGATGCCTAACAGATGTTTACAGGAAATAAAACAAAAAAATAAAATAAATAAAAAAAGAAACCGTTCTTGCAAAGGCACATCAGCTTTTTAAAATGATTCTATCAGGGATTCCTTCTGTTTCGCTTCCTGTGAGTGTTACGCACAGATTTTTCTGAGGCAATATTGATTTACCTGTCTTGTTGGTACACTTTAATTTTTGTATTCAAAGGTACCTAACTCTTGGTTAGCTGATGTTACATTTTACAATAGTTGTTACCTTCTCTTGTGTCTTAACTAGCGGTTTATTTTTAGACCCATGTCTGGTTGTTTACTTATATGGCTAGAATAGATCAGCTTTTCTTGGAATGTTTGCAACCTGAGTTGATGTTTATTCCCTGACCATATAAGGCTCGATTTGGTCAATATCTTTGCTTGGTATGTGTCCAACATTGGCCCATTTGAGTTTTACTCCAGGGTCAAGCGCTTCTGCGCATGTGTCGAATTTTAGGGGGTTTGAGAAAGACTTCCGTACCAGGAGTCGAAGATGTGATCTGTGTCGGGGTAAGACGTGTTCTCGTCCACCCGAGTTTCTTTTTCATCATGGGCAGGAAGCCTCTGTGAGTTCGATTGCAAGTCTGCTGATATTAGTCCCATGTGTTTATTTCAAACGGCTGGAGACGGCTAGAATTATGGTGTATTTCGAACGTAAAGGTAATTGCTCTTTCTACTTCGATCTGTAGCCAGTTAGGTTTTGACATTGTTGTTCCTACTCGCTCATTATCTACTGGCAGAGAAGCGTCTCTACTATTAGAAGTATCCCAGGTATCCTCATACCTTAGATTCATATGTATCGGGCTACTCTATGCCCAGAGAACAGTTGCTATGTTCCTTGAACTCCGCTATACTAGCGATAATACCTTAATCAAGGTTAGATCTAGAAATGTCCACAGAGGTCAACTTGAACTGTACACATAAGCCCGCCATTTCCGTGCGGCCTGCGGTAGACTTGTCTACACATCTGATTTATTGGTATCAGAGAGGAGTTTGTTAAACTCATAAATTGATTATATTGGACTGAAGCTGTTGAAGCTGGAATTATACGAAATCAGCTTACTTGATATATGCATAATTTTCTGATGAACTTCATTTATGCTCATTGCTATGTCCTGCATTGTCTGTGACTCATATATGTTGATGTCAGCGTACCTGTCGTTGTTGCGTCCCAAATAAATGATGGAAAACGTCACCTGCTGTTCCTATTTATTGGACTTCCTCGTCGTGAGTCAATGTGACGTTCTCATGACCTATGTAATGTAATCTCCTGTGTGGAACTTCATCTACATATCTATCTGATATGTTCCATTAACGCATCATCAATAAACCAGACAAGAGACACCATCCTACACTGCCTCCAACATCCCTGGTGTCTACTGTGGTAGTAACATTACACGGCTACATCTCCAGCAGCAACATTAGACATCTATACATTTCTTGGTAGCCTTGTATAAAATAATACTACTACATTTCTGGTGGCCAACAGCTGGTTTTGTCTGGTATCCAGCAATTACGGGGTCCATAACCCATTCGTCGTGCAACACATCAGAGGTCAAAATACAGTGAACCGTTGTCACTTCATGCCTGCAACATATCTGGGTCAGCTTACTACACAGTTTTCCCTGCACTCAACATTGTGACGTGCCAGCGTAATATGTCTGCTGTACCTGGCAGCTGAAAGTACCCGGCTCTGCTCAATAGATTGTCGACTTTACAGTTTCTACTGTATTTAGAAGGTCAAGTGCCGATTGAATCGAGTTACTGTATTTAGAAGGTCAAGTACCGATTGAATCGAGTTGCTGTCATATATGAGAAGGCCAAGTTCCGTACCTTATTCAGTACTACGTCAGAAGCTTAATTTTGTAACCATTGTCTTGGCAGTTTTGTTGATGCAAGTGCAGATGTTCAATCAGCGTTGGATCATCTGGTCTTTAGAACACTGATTACTACCTGCTCGTTGCCATTTTGACGTTAGGATACATAAGATAAGTGGCATTTTGTTTGTGAACTGTGCCCTTGTATTGTATACTGAGCCTTCTGTATTTTCACATTCATTTGTTATATGTTATATGTTATACGTTGTGTGTATATTTATATTTCAGCGGGTCGGTTGGGCAGGTTATAAGGATATACCACGTGACAGAGGTCTTATAACAGCGTTCTGTAGGAACTTTGCAAATTTCCCATTGTGGAATTTGTTAGCGACATTTGTTGCTATTGTTATTTAGGTGTGACGAACTGTACCTTCCGTTGTTTTCGTCATATGTTTTCTGTTCTTTAGTTTTGTTTTGATTTGTTTGTATCTGTAGGCCTCCTCTTTCTATTGTTTAGTTTTATACAACTTTATATTTATACACTGTGACGTCATTTGTTTTGTTTGATTTTTTCGCAGTTATCATCACAGGCTCTGTGATACTTTTTTTCTTTAGTTTTTCTTGTTGATTTAGTTGATTTCTGCGAATGTTTTCGTATTGTCTTTTATAATTGTTCTTTGTCTATGTTGTTTGTTGACATACGCTATTAATAGATATATTTAGTCATGCACTAATGATAGACATATTTGGTCATGCACTATTAGCTGTGTAGTGCACTTATGATAAAGAATCGACTGGTGGTGTTATTATAATACCGTTGATTATACAAGTTCTTTTGCAAAAGACTTGTCTCCCACAGATATTGGGATAATATAGTGTGATTATACAAGTGCTTTATTTAAGACTTGTTACCATTAAGGTTGGAATAAGATAATTTATTATTTCAGGTTTTGGACTCACATTGTTAGACAAGAACTCTACACTTGAGTACTTTATTGAGCAAGGGAAATCCCTTGGCAAGACTTATGATAAGTTGGAAGAATATGCGACTACTCAGTATGACAAGGCATTAAAGTCGGAAGAAAAGAGAATGGAAATAGAAGCTGAACAAAAGAAAGCAGAAGCTGAGAATTTAAAATTGCAGATGCAGGTGGAGGAAAGGAGATTCCAGATGGAAATGGAAAAACAAAAAAGAGTAGCTGAGGCTGAAGAGAAAAAGTTACAAAGAGAATCTGATGAGAAGAAAATCCAGCTACAAATAGAGGCTGAAAATAAAAAACTACAAATAGAGGCTGAAAATAAAAGACTAGAAAAAGAGGCTGAAAATAAAAGACTAGAAAAAGAGGCTGAAAATAAAAGACTAGAAAAAGAGGCAGAAAATAATAGACTAGAAATAGAGGCTGAAGAGAGGAAATTACAAAGAGAGGCTGAAGAGAGAAAAGAAAAAGCAAAAATGGAGCACGAAGAAAAACTCTTAGCTTTGGAGTTAGAGAAGTTGAAGTTGATGAACATGGGTAATACTAATGATCCAAATAAGGTGTTATCTTCTGATAAGTCTAATGCTAGTACTTTCAAGATTAAGCTACCAGCTTTCAATGCTTCCAGTGACGATATAACGTTCTATCTGGGCAGATTTGAACGCTCAAGTAAAACACATAATATAGATAAATCACTATATGTTGATCAATTGTCGAATATACTTAAAAGTGAAGCTCTGAGTATGCTAAGCATGGTAGATGAGCCTGACAAGAAAAATTATGAGGTTGTCAGGGCGGCCTTAGTAAATAAATAACAACTTAACGAAGACGGCTATCGTCTTCAATTTAAAAATATGTTGCCAGAAACTGGAATAGAATTCTCAGAATTTATTTCAAAAATACGTCTCACGTTTACACGTTGGGTTGAGCTGTCTAAGACAGAACATACATTTGAAGCACTTATGGACTTACTACTTAGAGACAAAGTTATGTCTTCTGTCAATGAGTCTTTTCTTGCTTTCCTTCATGAGCGTAAGCCTAAAAACATAAAAGAAATGGAAGAATATTGTTGCCAGTATGTCACTGCGCACCCTCATGTAACCATTAGCAACTCTAAAGTGAAAGAAGGTTTGCCAGTTGCTTCGGCAGCACCATATGATCCAAACTTCTTCCGTAAATTTCAGGGTACTCAACAACATTTTAGCAGGAAAAGTAACCGTAATTATGCTCAGAATCTGGGCAATCAATCACATAGCGGTTCTTCTTCGAAGAACTGGAGACGGGCTGACAGTCCTCGTTATTCTGTACCAAATAATTATAGACATTTTAGAAGAGGTTATAATAATAGAGGTTATCAAAACTATTCTTCGCGGAGACCTCAATATCAAACTCATAGATGTTCTCATCAATATGGAAATGATAATGATAACTATGGAAACTGGGATTCAAACCAGGATAACAGTTACAATAGAGAATACAATGATAATTTCAGAAGCAATAACAGTCGCGGTAGATCTCAACACAAAAAAAGAGATATCAACAAGCAAACGCTGTACAGCAAGAATCTCAGGGAGCCTGTAAACAGGTTGATGATAATAAAAACTCTAGCGCTGTCACATGTTCTGCCTTTGACTTTGGGAGAGCAAATGAATGCCCCCAATGCACTACTTTGTTTGAACCGACTACGGTAACTACCTTGAGCTGTGGTCACCCTCTTCCCGCTCTTCCTGCTGCAGTTGCGCATGACGGGAGAGGATCTCTTATCCTACATAAAGGTCTAGTAAATAATAATCCAGTCTCAGTCCTTTTTTATTCTGGATGCACTACTATTGGAGTTAAGCAATCTCTTGTAGATCCATCCTGTGCTACAGGAAAAGTGATCAAATGTGTCACATTTGGTGGCACTTTAGAAAAATATCTTACTGCCATAATTCACATTGCTACTCCCTTTTTTACGGGAGATGTGCACGCGTGTCTTCTACCAAACCCTTTTGCAGATCTTATTATCGGTCGTATTCACAGAGTTAGGGAATGTACTCCGCAGCAAATCGCTGCTTGGGAAAAACAAAATATTCAAGCTACCAATGCTGTGGTCACAAGAGCACAGGCTCATCAGCTACCTCAAACTTCATTAACTAATAATAATGAAGTACATAGCCAAGATAGTCACTTGGTTATTTCACGTGACTCTTTCATAAAATTGCAAGAAGAAGATCCTTCTTTAAAAAAATTCTTCATTCTAGCAAAAAAAGGTGATCCAAATCAAAATACAAATCGAAAATCTTGGATTACTATGAAGAACGGCGTACTTGTGCGTATGGTACAAGACTCGACGGCGTCTGCACATTCACAAATTCTTGTGCCTAAGAGTATGAGATTACAGATATTGCAACCGGCTTTTTTTTGGCCATTTGTGAAAAATTTGTGGAGCAAGGATCATAAACGTATTTACTGCTGCCGATCTTGCAAAATATGTCTCAAGAGGGTCAAATCTAGAGGACCACGGGTTCATGCAGCGCCTATCAAGGCTGCAGACATTCCTATTCGGCCGTTTCAGAAAATGGCAATAGATAATTATTGGTCCTTTTGGGATTAAGTCGGCCAGTGGACAATCAGTTTATCCTTACATGTAGTCAAACATGTGCCCACACGTTGGCCTGATTGATTGTTATCCCTCTTAAGAGCATCTCCAACTGCCGATTTAGCAGCGTCGCTCTTTGGGTAATATTTTCTCATTTGGGGGGATTCCCCAGATGAAATATTGTTCAGACCAATGGTAAACCAACTTTATTTCAGACACTATGGGTCCGCAGGTAATGTCTACTCTGCATATTATAATGGTACTCCTCAGAGTAATGTGTGCACCTTTTGGTCGAATGGGGTTAGTTGTGCGGGGGTTTAGTATCCATATCACGGGACGGTTACTGGGGTTTTTGAAAATCACGGTAGGTATCGAATCCTGAGGGTTTTACCGCGGTCATTCTTTGGAGAGGATAGTTCCCAATGTCCACGGGTTTTCAACGCCCGAGAAACGCGTGTGTCGGCTCACGCGGGAGAATTGGTGCTACTAACTGGAGGGGGAGAATAAATGTTTTAATCCTTGGGGGATCTTTCAGTGATAATATTAGCGATGCACACCCAACCAATCCCCCATATGAATATGTCATGAGACCCTATGGGGTACAAAAGATCATACGGAGGCATGCAACGACATAGGCCGTGAGCGGAGGCTGGTTGCCTACGAATTCTGATACCCAGTGGAATTCTCCCCCCCCCACACCCTCTTCCCCCCCCCCCCCCCCCCCCCACCACAGGAAGTTTGCAAATGACCTATTAAGTGAGCGATTCACGACATTTTTTGTTTAGCGCTCGGCATTTTGATTTTATTGTCGATTGAGCAAGCGATCCGCGACTGGCCCTCTAGTCGAGATCAGTGGTCCTGCGCCGAAGCCATTGCGGGGCACGACGAGGTCCGTTCATCTAACCGGTAGTTTCGAGATAGGGCCGGTTTTGCTTAGCTCGGATGTACGAGACCAGCCGAATCGTTTCGGGTATTGATGGGACGATTGCTAAATTCTTCCAATGATACTTCGATAGGAGGCTCCCGTGATCAATATCTTGAAACGGAGTACCGGCAACTTCTTGGGTGTCAATTTCAAGTGGGACTGGGCGATTCAATGCCATTCGGGGGTATGCATTTAAAGCGACCTCGGACATTATTTGGCTAACCTGTATTGCAATATAGGAATGAGGAAACGGGCACTTATCGACTAGGATCTTTCGTCAAGGTTCCTCAATTTAGTGATCTCGTTTCACTGTGTAATTCTAGAGGAAGTCTTGGAATAGAACTAGATGTTTACTCGTTTGACTTAGTCTTGATGAGCTGGGAACTCGCACGTCCAGGGGATTGCGATGTGTACATACTTTTCTAGGGATAGCCACTGTTGATCAGTCTCCACCGACAAACACATGTCATAGAAAACGGGATGGTAAATGGGGGATGACCATATGTGGGTGGGGGTCAGGTGCGTATGGGGTTTTTATACATTTTCAAGCACAAGTCGAAAAAGAATTTGGATAAGAGGGGAGTGCACACTATTGAAAATTCATAATGAACCTCGGGCTTTCTGCTAGTCATAAATTCTTTCCGGTCACGGGAAATTTTTCGAATACTGGCCAGGACATAGACTTACTTGAAATACGTCACTATTTTCAGGCGTTGATTACGAATTCTGCAGGTATTGGAAGATTCAAGTTCCGAGGTTAGTTATAACTGGGATGGTGGGATGAGGTACCACTCATGGACTGCTCGTTATAGAGCTAGCTCATATCTATCTTTCTTCCGTGTATGGTCTTTACACTTGTAATTCTACGACGTATCTTGGAATGAAGTGTTACTTGCGATGGTTTTTTTACTCAGTGGAAGTCCCTATCCGAAGTGAAACACCGGCCAAAGATCCTCTTTGGAGTTTCTCTATCCAAAGAATCTTTTTTCAGGAATGGGTTTCACTGCTTACGGACCATTCCTGGACGCCACGCTGTCATTGAGCACCAATGTTTGGGTTCGTATTTCTGTTGATCTCATAATCGTTCAGATCGTCAGGACATCGGCATATCCTAGACGATAGGAATCCATTTCTCTTCAGTGAGTCTCAAAAAGATTGGAGTTGGATCTGATAGATATTTGTTCCATCGGTTTATTGAAACAGGTACCATCCACGGTTCGCTGCATTACTCTTCGTCGTGGTTTATGTTCGAAAGAAAGCGGGAATATAACCCTCTACTTGTGGTCTTTGCGTTGGGAATTCGCGAGGGAATTGGAAGTCGGAGGCAAAGTTACGCAAGGTTCGATGGCCGTATTACAGTGTTGGTCATTAGTATCGGTAGTTTTGTTGACTGAAGGGACCACCTGGCGTGTTTCCCATAGAAGTATTGTAGGGTAGAAGACTGTTCCCTAATGACGAAATAATCATTGTACGCTACTTCAGGTTCCTAGAGTTTGCCAGTACAATTTACCAAGCGGTCAGGATTTTGGGATACTAATTCGAATGAGGGGGGATGGGGTTGGCGTCCCATACCTTTTGGACATCCAGATAGCTACTTCAACCTTGAGCAAACCTGGACAATACGCTCTAATAGGATACTGCTTTGATTCAGGAGATCTACAAGGTACCGATGGGTGGATTTGAGTTCATAGGGGAATTTCAGATCTTGCGGGCCTTTATGATCTTCCACGCAATACGCCCTGCTAAGGTTTCCTACGCCATTGAGGGCGGCTCGAGGACTTCTGTAATATCTTCGAACAGATGACAGCGGGTGGATGAACTGGGATTGGGGCATCAAATAATGCTGGCATTTTTTCAGGGTTGAGTATGCAGGAGAGTGCACGGCCATGTACATCGGGTTATAAAATAGGATTTTATAAGGGCAGGGAAGGGGTTACTGAGGTTTCAGGACGTGGACATGTTGGCTCACTGGAAAACCCTCGGGGGTCTTTATTGGGATTTAGTCAAAAGGGTACCATGGGATCACCGGATGTCTGGGAGCATAGCTAATTTTTTGTAAAAACACCGAGGAACCACAATATACAGCTCCAAAATACTCGCTGCGAACTTTCTGACTGTCCCAAATGACGAAAAAACAAGTTTAGTAGTCTCCTAGAGGATAACACTCGACTTATGGTATTGCTCTTCTCAACCATTTTCATTTCACGGTGTGTATTGATTTTTTTCCGATAATGTGATGGTCCGGTGCACTTCCAGATGCCAGATGATTTCCTCTTGTCTTTTCTGTCCTTGGGGTTCAGGATAAAAAGTTGATATTTTATAAAAGGTCTCTACTACTAATTACTGATCTCGCACTCTATTCTCCCACTTTTGCCACGAATACCTAACATTGGACTGTATGAATTTCATTCGTTTAAAAACTTTACGTTTCATTTGCGTACCTATCGTTGAAGGTCTTACGTTAGCGGCAAATATAAGGGAAATACAACAAGTTCAACGATGCGCACATACCGGCCTGGATTTTTACTGGACATGTGGCGGTTTACTGTCATTAGCAAAATCTTACATTTTCGATGAAGTGGCCGATTTTATAGTTTAGCAGTGAATACTTGCAATGACAGGAGTGGATGCAGATCGCTGGTAAATTGGGGGGAGGCGTATACGCACCGGGGTCGCAACGTCAGGGCCGTCGGGCCCGGACCTGACTAGACCGGAACACCTTAGCTCACGGTTGTAATGGGATACGTGTCGGTGTAAGGCAGTCGCGGCGGTTAATGAACAGCCCGGGGGGCTGTTGGGCTCATGTACTTGACTGGTTAGTTTGAGGATGCTTAAGTCGTAGGTATGGCGTATCATGGTGGCAGTGATTTTCCTCTGTTTGGGGGGAGCCTTTGGTCCCATTTTCATATTCGCTGGGGTATCCTATTAAGGTTGGACGAGTCCGTACGGGCGCGCAGCTTTTTATACTTGTGCGGACTAACGATTCCCCTTGAGGAGTCATACCTGTGGGGCGCTGTCTGGGTGTTTTTGTTATGACCATTTAAACTCAAAGATGTGCGCAGGTAATATGGGGCATAGCGTAGTGTGCCTGGGAGTATCAAACCTGGGGATTTTCTCGGTGGCGTGCGTCTGCAACGTGTCGGGCAAAGTAACTCTTAGTAACGTTCGATATATTATGTGATGGAGACACTTTGAAAAAGACATTTGACCAGTGTATGATTTATCCTCTGATCCTCAGACAGCACATCTATTCTCACTTTATGAGAATTTATAACATTAAACTGTATGATTTCCTACGTTCTGTTACCGATTTTGGTATAACGGATGAAGGCTAAGTTAGCAATATAAGGGCCAAAAGTCCACATGGCCACAATTTATAGTCAAGAATGTATTTTGATTACTGTATTAGAAAATCTAACATTTATCATATAGAATTGTGTTATTTATAGTTTCGCAGCAAATCAATGATGTGTGCGAGATGCTGTAAATTGAGTCAACCATGAAGTATAGCGAAGTACTAACTTACTTTGGAACGACTCTGTAGATGTGCTCCCTTAATTTATGTCCACGTCTGCTGGGATCATCGACTTAGTTAATATTATGTATACAGCATTATGGCATAATATTATTACATGTTTACATAATGTAATGTTTGGCTGTTAAATGATTATATCTCTATAATGCGGTATATTATGATATGACACCGCTGTGTTGATGACATTCCATTGTTTAATCCTATGATAATATATTTAATGTCAGATATATTTTTATGTGTATAATTTTGATTGCATTATAATGTTGCCAGCATTATGGTGTATGTTGGTGGCACCTCCCTGGAATATATGTATACTTAGGGAAATACTTTCTCTAAGGATCTGAAATATAGTCTCACCTAACGCTCCATGCGTCGAGCTAGCCTTACATTAGGCATTATAAATTTTTTGGTGATACCTTTTGTCCGCGCATCATTCGTGCGTTTTGAGCTTGTTGGATCTTGCTCTTGGATTTTAAAAAAAAAGTTTCATTTTTTTTCCGGGATTGGGGGGGGGGGGGGGGCGGTAGTCTGTTACGCACAGATTTTTCTGAGGTAATATTGATTTACCTGTCTTGTTGGTACACTTTAATTTTTGTATTCAAAGGTACATAACTCTTGGTTAGCTGATGTTACATTTTACAATAGTTGTTACCTTCTCTTGTGTCTTAACTAGCGGTTTATTATTAGACCCATGTCTGGTTGTTTCCTTATATGGCTAGAATAGATCAGCTTTTCTTGGAATGTTTGCAACCTGAGTTGATGTTTATTCCCTGACCATATAAGGCTCGATTTGGTCAATATCTTTGCTTGGTATGTGTCCAACATCGGCCCGTTTGGGTTTTACTCCAGGGTCAAGCGCTTCTGCGCATGTGTCGAATTTTATGGGGTTTGAGAAAATCTTCCGTACCAGGGGTCGAAGATGTGATCTGTGTCGGGATAAGACGTGTTCTCGTCCACCCGAGTTTCTTTTTCATCATGGGCAAGAAGCCTCTGTGAGTTCGATTGCAAGTCTACTGATATTAGTCCCATGTGTTTATTTCAAACGTCTGGAGACGGTTAGAATTGTTGTGTATTTCGAACGTAAAGGTAATTGCTCTTTTTACTTCGATCTGTAGCCAGTTAGGTTTTGACATTGTTGTTCCTACTCGCTCATTATCTACTGGCAGAGAAGAGTCTCTACTATTAGAAGTACCCCAGGTATCCTCATACCTTAGATTCATATTATCGGGCTACTCTATGCCCAGAGAACAGTTGCTATGTTCCTTGAACTCCGCTATACTAGCGATAATACCTTAATCAAGGTTAGATCTAGAAATGTCCACAGAGGTCAACTTGAACTGTACACATAAGCCCGCCATTTCCGTGCGGCCTGCGGTAGACTTGTCTACACATCTGATTTATTGGTATCAGAGAGGAGTTTGTTAAACTCATAAATTGATTATATTGGACTGAAGCTGTTGAAGCTGGAATTATACGAAATCAGCTTACTTGATATATGCATAATTTTCTGATGAACTTTATTTATGCTCATTGCTATGTCCTGCATTGTCTGTGACTCATATATGTTGATGTCAGCGTACCTGTCGTTGTTGCGTCCCAAATAAATGATGGAAAACGTCACCTGCTGTTCCTATTTATTGGACTTCCTCGTCGTGAGTCAATGTGACGTTCTCATGACCTATGTAATGTAATCTCCTGTGTGGAACTTCATCTCTATATCTATCTGATATGTTCCATTAACACATCATCAATAAACCAGACAAGAGACACCATCCTACACTGCCTCCAACATCCCTGGTGTCTACTGTGGTAGTAACATTACACGGCTACATCTCCAGCAGCAACATTAGACATCTATACATTTCTTGGTAGCCTTGTATAAAATAATACTGCTACAGTTAGGTTACAAGTGGACATTTAAATTTTCACCGAGTGTTCAATTACAACAAGGAGTGGCGTAAATAATTGTCAGCATCTGTCTCCTTTTTACTTCCTTTGAAGCATGGAATACTCCGTGGAGTGAAATCAGGATGGGGCTTCTGGGCTTGAGTAAAGGGCAGAGTATTAATAATCAGAACTACATTACAACAGCCTCCAGCATGAGAATAGAGTTAGAGGCAGCTGCTGCAACCCTAAGGTGGCTGTCCGAAACTCCGTTAACCAGGACATTTGTTGCGTGTTCGTCTACCCTGCTCTGCAGTAGTGGTCCAACAATGGTCAAGCTTAGAGTATATGATGAGGGTATTCCAAGGTATCAACCTTTGCTCAAGATTACTCTAGGCAGAGATATAAATAGAAGAGCGTGCTTCCATTTAAGGGGAGTCTCATAGGATGTTTAAAAAATCAAGCACAACAACTGAGATCATCTAAGCTATCATGAACGTATAATATTCTCCCGCCCCTTCTATGCGGTAATATTTGCTCGTGTTTTGTTTGAGCCCCCAGCTAAAGGTTATCCAGCAACTATTAATTATATAGCTCTATTGATTTATGTATTTAACACAATATGAGTCATATGGGTGCAGATATATAATTCACACAATATATATCGATGCAACTATAGCTTTATAGTTACAGATCAACAGGTTTAATAATCACTTATGAGTTTAGCAAGATTTAAAATAAATAAGGTTACTTATAAATAGGTGCTAAATCAGAGGCACATCTCCAATCCAACCTGCAAGTCTGGAAGGAAGAGCTGGAGAAGAGAGGGATAGTCATAAGCAGCTCTAAAACAAAATCCATGGTGATATCACGAGAAGAAAGAAGACACCAGATTAAGCTGGGAGAACAGGTCCAGGAGCAGGTCGACCACTTTAAATACTTCGGAACTATTATAGACCGAAAGGGAGGCATCAAAGAAGAGTTGGCCACTCGAAAAGCAGCAGCTGGGAGACTTTTTCAGGCCATCAATCAAGGATTCCTCAGCAAGAGAGAAGTTGGTAAGAAAACGAAGATGGCTGTATACCGCACAACCTATGTCCCAGTCTTGACATATGGATGCGAGTCATGGGCAATGACTACAACCCACAAAAGCCAGATCCAAACCTCAGAAATGAGGTATCTGAGGAAGATGGTTGAAGTAATAAGAAGAGACATGGTCCGCAACCAGACGATACGTCAAGGCATAAAATCCCACCCCCTGCAGACCCAAGTAGAACAGTTCCATTTAAGATGGTTTGGCCATGTCTGCAGAATGGGAGAAGATCGGCTACCACGACAAGCATGGGAAACAAATAGCCGGGGATCCAGACCTCCCAGGACGACCCAGAGTCCGCTGGGAGGACAACATTAGACAATCTTTGAAGGACCGAGGACTAGAATGGAACCAGACCAGGAGGAAGACAGCCGATAGGATACTCTGGCACTCTCTCTTCCAAACCTCTACCCCTCACGGTAGAAGGGGAACGACAGCCAGGAACACAGAATATCAGGATCCAAATATAGGACTGACCAGAGAACTGGACGTGAATTCAATCATTAGAAGAGAGTAGCCCCAGAGAACTTCCTTTGTGTTTTAAATTCTAGGATCCTAGTTCAAGTGATAAAATTTAGACACTTAACTCACATGAAGAGACGGCAGGTGCCCGACAATATTCAGACGTTTCCTGTGCATGACGTCTGCGTTCGCCCGACAAAACTCGAGGTACGTTATCATCATCATCATCATCATTCTCCGGCCATCACACCTTGCGGCGTCATAGGGCAACAAGAAATTGTCCATTGTTCCGTTACACCTAACGGCGTTTATTGGTACAACAGACTATTAATTGTTGTTTCTGTGATCAATTGACAAGCAAGCGGTTGATCAGTCCGCTGTGGAGGTACGTTATAAAATGCACTTTATCATTTCAAATTTTACATTGTTACAGGTATAATTTCCTTGATTACTTGAGAATCTAAGGAAGCCTTCCTTTCAACACGATAACTCTTATGCGGATTTTAAAAATATTTTTAAATATTCCTTTTAACCGCAATTTTTTTCATATCCGTAACACAGCACAGATTCTGCCACAACTAACATTGACCTTATGAATTACCAATTCAGTGATACTGAAGGGTGCAAATCCCCAGTCTCTCGCTTCTTCAGTAAAAAATGTTAAGCTGCGCATATAATACTAGTAGAGTTTTTGGAAGGACATTTTAAGGAAAAAAAGATTGCACTATATTTGGGCCCATGCGGTATTTATTTTTACAAAATTAACGGCCTGTCTCAGGCTTCTCTCGTTGCTCTGACATCCTTCATCCGTTTATCTCGTAAAGTTTGCAGTCTCTTAGGCTTCTATAGTTGCTCTCATATAAAAACATCTTTGTCTGTCATAACCAGGGGCCCTCAGTGCGGTAAGGAAACTGGGTAGCATCCGAGGTCCCATAGCAGTAGGGTGGCCACTCTCCCCTAGACTCCATCTATCATTTTATGAGCAATGACCCATTTTTCCCGGGGGTCCAGATCACTGGCAGTCTTCCCCTGCTCTCAGGTAATACATATTTACAGGATGCCAGAACACAGAAGGATCCGATGCGAATGAAGGACATTTGCCAGTTTATGAACTATGTTAGTTAGCTATTAGAATATTTTAACATTCATGTGGAACTGGTGAACAAATAAGCGAGTGCCATTAAGATTAAAGGTGTTTTTTAAAGATCGAAAGATAGGTGTAATGAATTCAGTCGCATGGGTTTTGCAAAAACCTGCATCTGATTTGTGACCAGGAAGACAGCTGGTTGGAATGACCCTCAACCCTCATATCAGTCCCCAAACCCTACACGGTATTTATAATGTCGAACCCTTTGGCATATTGTGATTTCTTTGGCCTTGTTCGCCTTTTTATTTTTCATATTATTCATGTCATTTTCTTCTTTTTGTTTTTGATTTAACAGTTAAAAATCCTGTAGAAACCTTAGTTGTAAAATAATATAAATAATCTAGTTGTGACAACCATCGGTTTGCTGAATGAAACATTGGCGATTATGCTATCATTTGTGGGAAAAAAAACCGAATAAGGCCAGTTGTTTCACTTAAAAGAAAATTTAAATAAAGCTACGAGTACTTTATTTCTATAACACTTAAAGGATCACTAATGGCTCTTCGATATATTTGCCTGTTAGTTCATTTTTAAATGTAAAATGTGATTTTTCTTTCTGTTGGTACAATTGGAGTGCATTGCAAATATTAATTCGCATGCTTGTCTAGAGCGATGGAAAACAGTTGTGACGATCGATAATTGACACACTATATTGTTAACTCTTTATCTTTTCTATGCCAAAATCCTGGGCAAACAGTTGTATGGCAATGTATTTTGCTGACAGTGTGACCTGTTTGTAAAATAGCTCGTTGTTCCTAATCTAACCAAGTCACTGTAAAGGCCACATTCATTATAGTTTTTAACGTCGTAATCAATAGTATAATATCATTGCATGTTTGGTTTGGTTTGGTTTGGTTTGGTTTAGTTTGGTTTGGTTTGGTTTTAAGGACTATCTTCATTGCACACTGACAACTCCATCAGTGCTCCGGTCTCCTCCCTTAGATCACAGAAGGAGGATATCAGCACAGTGCACGAACTCCGTAGCACCGGCGAGAGTCTCAATGTGTATGTAGGAATCACACATTATATAAATATATTTGGTGGGTAGGTTAATTTTTTTAATTTTGCCAGGGCAGCGGCCCTATGGTCTACTCTTTACGATTTTATATGATGATTAACACAGTATAACTCTATTGGCACCCATCATCATTGTATCATTATATGATGATTATCATGGTATAACTTTAGTAGCACTTATCATCATTGTATCATTATATGATGATTATCACATTATAACTTTATTGGCATTCATCATCATTGTATCAATATATGATTATTATCATAGTATAGCTTATTGGCTTTCATCATCATTGTATCACACTATACGATGATTATCATAGCATAAATTTATTAGCACTCATCATTATGTATCACTATTTAATGATTACCATATTATAACGTTATTAACAATCTTTATCATTGTATCATTATATGATGATTATCATAGTATAAAGTTATTGGCACTCATCATCATTGTATCATTATATGATGATTATCACAGTATAACGTTTTTGGCACTTACCATGATTGTATCATGTATGCATGATGATAATCACAGAATAACTTTATTAACACTCATCATCACTGTATCATTATATGCATGATGATTATCACAGTGTAATTTTATTAGCATTAATCATCTTTGTATCATTATATAATTATTATCACAGTATAACTTTATTGGCACTCATCATCATTGCAATCATTATATGATGTTTATCGCACCATAACTTTATTGTCATTCATCATCATTGTATCAATATATGTATGATGATTATCACAGTATAACTTTATTGGCACTCATCTTTATGGTTTCATTATATGATGATTATCACAGTATAACTTTATTGGCATTCATCATCATAGTATCATTATATGATGATTATCACAGTATAACTTTATTGGCATTCATAATCAAATTTATCATTATATGATGATTATCACAATATAACTTTATTGGCACTCATAATCATTGTATCATTATATGATGATTATCACAGTATAACTTTATTGACATTCATCATCTGGGACCGGGTGAGGAAAAATGTAGGACTTATGTTGTAAAGCCGTTTTGTGACAGGGTGAAGAAATGAGGGGCTTCTGTTGTAAACTGGCTATCGCCAGAGGTGGTGGTTACAGAAGAGATGTGTAATAAACCCAGGTAGTTGTGGTAGACTCGTCTATGTTGGTGTGTGGCGGTGTGATCGTAAGAATGAAGTACTCTGTTTCCGATAGTCAAATGTCAACAATGTAACTTCCAACTTGTGTTCAAGAAGTAAGTCTAACTTCGTCTTAACTAAACAATACCTTTTATTCAGTGGTTGCATTCGCTAACCATTCCATGCTGGTTCATAGAATATTTTCATTAAAGGTGTACAAACCACAATCCATACGAATCAAAACATAAATGGGACCTGCTAGATGGGAAAACGGCCGCCGCTCGTCTCGTGCTAAAAACAACTCACTCTAATCTCCCCTTAAAAACAATCACTTCCGTTTCTTTACTTGTATCGCTACTACACAAGCTTTGATGACGTCATTGCATGTACACCATGAACGAATGACCGTACTAGGTTTGGGACTAGGATTAATTAACTAACTAGTCACGTTCAAATACTTAGTGTTTAAATCTTGCTAAAGTATTCTTCCACTAACTCTAATAAGTGGCATCACCCTAGTGCTAAAACGACGTAGTGGACCTTACGGTCACATACGCCCGGGGCCACCAAAATGTATCCCGGAAGGGAGACATTTCCGAGGAACTACTGAAAACTAACCCTAAAAAAACCTAAGGGGAAAAAATGTATATACCAGTTCAACCAGATTATACACCAGTATACATCAAAACATCAATCATGGATATGGAAGGTGATGGGATAATATACATCAGTGGAATACAATAGCATGGGAGTTAAGGGAATGGGGAATGGACAATGAAATAAAGAAAACAAAAAAAACTGATGGGGGAATAGTAAGAGAACTAGCTAGTTATGGAAAAAGATACAAAGTGTATGTCGAGAGGCATAAATGACACAATGGCAAAAATGAAAATACTCATATTTCATGGGGATCAATGAACAATGCACCATGAAGTCACAAACATTACTCAAAGTAATGGAAAAAAAAATCATGAATGCATCAAAGCGAGGTAACGTCGCTAAAAGTGGAAAACTCACAAGCAATTAAAAAAAAATGGGTGCCCAAAAAAATTGGTGGACGCTGAACACGGCGGTTGCACCAGACAGGAACATCAGTATGTAGTAAACTAAACTTCAAACAAGGTAGTAAATGGCATGAGTTAATTCACATAAGAAATGTACCGGCATTAAAAAATCCGGAAATCGAACTATGTCTAAACGACATGGAGGAAACAAAATGGAATGATAAAAAAACATTACTGATGCCAACATAAGTGGCGGGTGAACAAAAAAATAATGAACTAATGGTAATCTCTTTGTTATTCACAAATCATCACGAACAAATCATGACCATGCTCGTGACAAAAAAAATATCAACCCATTAAGAAAAAGGCAATAATCATAAGGTCATGACAGCACAGATGCCATCTTATGTACAAAAAAATGATATAGCTAACGCTGGTCAAGGAGGAGTTAATCATGTGGCATGAGGAGTGTCCCAAAACTCAACATCATAGGAGTCGAAAAGCATAGCTAGTGAGGTCACGAAAGACAAACAGATCATCGAATAAGACATAACTGGAAACGACATCTGGGGAAAAAAGAAAGGTCAACTGGTTAACGATTTTATGAGGATATTTAAGGAATCAATGCATTCGATTGCTCGTGTGTTCAAACGTTCGTCACAGCAGGGTTGTTGAGGATGAGGAGAAATTGCGAGGACTTCAGGAGGGGACGGTACATAAAGGGAGGATTGGAGTGGAGGGCGTGGACAGATCGGAGGAAGACGGCGAGGATTACGCGATCTACTGTGTGTCGGTGGGGCAGGGGGGGGGGGGGTGGAGGAGGTACCAGAGGCAACTGACGGGGGCGAGGAAGACGTGAAAAGTGAGTACGGACATGGGCAGTGGGCTGCAGAAGATACTTGGGAAGGGGAGCAGAATTTCCAGAGGAGGTGGAATGCCGACGTTTGGTAGGATAACGAAGAAGAGGGGGAGTCTCGATGTCAGAGGAGGTAGAATCAGGGGCAGTATCAAGGTCAGAAGTAGGTAGGGGAAAAGGTGGAGCGGACTCAGAGGAAAGATGTACTGAAGGAGGAGGAGAGGTATGGGCAGTAGCTGCGGCGGTGGAAGGAGGAACTATGGTATCATGCATGTCGGAAGCATGGGATGGACCGGGAACAACGGAGGGAAACGCGTTGAAACGATCCTGACGGGAGTGGATTCGGGCATATAGTTCAGGAGGAGGAATATCATCCTCAGATATGGAACAGGAGCGATAACGGCGTAGACGACGAACCATCTGTGAGTGAGGAGGAGGTGAAGACTGGACTGAAGAGGCAGGATGTTTCGCAACTCCACGGACATCTCTAGACCGGAGGCGATATACTATATCGTGAGGAGAACTATCAGATTCGGAAGAGGAGGAATCACCTAAAGCATTGGGTGGAACAATCACAGGAGGAGCAGGGTGAGGGACAAAGGAGACGGGGTGAAATGGAGGGTAGAGAGTTTCGGCAGACAAGGATGAAGAAGAAGAGGAGGAAGGGTTAAATTGGAGGGTAGCCGTACGAACGGGTCGGCTAGTGCGAAGAGCAGGAGGAGGATTAGTGTAAGGGCATTGCTCATCTTTTCTAATTTGAGTAGCATGAGCCTTTGTAGAGTGGTGACGCTCTTCGTTCCACAAGACGAAGGTAACTGGAGAAGTTTGCTCGACAATCTTATAGCCTGGAACCCAATGGTCGTCAAATTTGGAGTTCCGAACATGCTTACGAAACCACACCAGGTCACCAATAGTAAAGGATGGCAAGTGAGCGCCCTTATCATGTAACCGTTGACGCTTCTTAAATGCCTTAAGAGTGTTATGGTGAACTCTCTGGTGGGCTTCACGTTTATTACGCAGAATAATCTCTATGGGATTATCAAGATGGGATGAAAGGGAAGAGTTATCAGGGAGTGATGAAGAAGAGGAAGAAGAAGAATGTCCCGATCTTATTGGATATATGTGGGCCTTCCAACACCCTTTTGTTATCATGAAACAGCTTCGTTTGTTTCTACTTGTATTAAAGTTTACCTCCCATATCTTTATTTGTCTTATCTCTGTATTTAAATTTCTTATTGACATCCTATTTCTTCTCCTGTTCAGGCTGTTCCAATGGTTTCCCTGGTCCACAAGAGGTCTGGGGTAGGACTGTCCACGGGAAAAAAATAGGAAGGTCTCTGACTGTGCTGGTGATTACGTGGTTGCTGCTTGGTGTTAGTTTGTGGCCTTACAAGATGCTGTTGTCGGTGGACACAGTTCCTAGATATATGATTAGGCTGACCACAGGTGAAGCAAGTAATCGTAGATACCTGATGTATCAGAGGTGCCTGTCCACTTCGATGATGTCGCGATCGATGTTGATAACTTGAATGGGTCCCTGACGGAGGAGCAACAGGTCGATGTTGTGCAGGTGGGCCTTGCCAACTGTAGCTATAATGACTCACGTCCATCGGTTCATGTTCTTCTTGGGGTTCTACTCGAGGGTCACGTCCCAAACGCTGTTGAAAACGTTTCTTCACATTCTCTTCAACTACTGCTAACTGTATGGCTTCATTGATGGATTGAGGATCTTTTCGAATTAGATGAAGTTTGAGCGAGTCTGTAGAGAGACCATCAATGAAGATGCCAACAAGATGTTTAGCTAGATCAGCTGAAGGCAAAGAATCTTCAAAGAAAGCATCCTCAGAAAGATTGAGCAGCCGGTCACCATAGCATTGCACAGGTTCGTGTTTCTCCTGATGAATGTGCCGAAGAAGAGTCCAAGCGTGTTCACAGTCGGTCACTGGAGAATAACGATAGATTAACTCTTTTCTCAGGGAGGGGAAGGTTTCCATAGGGAAGTTCTTGAATCTTCGTCGAAGGAAGTCTGTAACCAGAGACTGAGACGACAAAAATGCGACCCTTTTACGGTCTTCATCTGTAGCTGTAGGGATTAATGAGACGTACTTTTCTATGTCCACTAACCACTTCTTAAACCGCGAGGGGTCCCCATCAAAAGGTGTAACAATGGAAGCAATGTTCTGATAATGTGCGGACTGAGTAACATTGCACAAAGTGTCCGTTATGTTCTTCAAAGTAGCAGTATGAAAATTATCAGAGTCTGGTAGGGGTTGTTGTGACGCTGTATGCTGTGTCTGAAGCAGAAGCTGTTGCTGTAATTGTTGGTTCTGCTGTTGCAACAATACCAACTGGTGCTCCAGTTGCGGCCGGTCTGTTTTCATTGTAGAATGGATGCACCAACGGAGACGAGTTGGTCACGGGCACCAATAAAGGTACACCAACGGAAACGAGTTGGTCACGGCACCTATAAAGGTTACTGTGACCGGGTGAGGAAAAATGTAGGACTTCTGTTGTAAAGCCATTTTGTGACAGGGTGAAGAAATGAGGGGCTTCTATTGTAAACTGGCTATCGCCAGAGGTGGTGGTTACAGAAGAGATGTGTAATAAACCCAGGTAGTTGTGGTAGACTCGTCTATGTTGGTGTGTGGCGGTGTGATCGTAAGAATGAAGTACTCTGTTTCCGATAGTCAAATGTCAACAATGTAATTTTTAACTTGTGTTCAAGAAGTAAGTCTAACTTCGTCTTAACTAAACAATACCTTTTATTCAGTGGTTGCATTCGCTAACCATTCCATGCTGGTTCATAGAATATTTTCATTAAAGGTGTACAAACCACAATCCATACGAATCAAAACATAAATGGGACCTGCTAGATGGGAAAACGGCCGCCGCTCGTCTCGTGCTAAAAACAACTCACTCTAATCTCCCCTTAAAAACAATCACTTCCGTTTCTTTACTTGTATCGCTACTACACAAGCTTTGATGACGTCATTTCATGTACACCATGAACGAATGACCGTACTAGGTTTGGGACTAGGATTAATTAACTAACTAGTCACGTTCAAATACTTAGTGTTTAAATCTTGCTAAAGTATTCTTACACTAACTCTAATAAGTGGCAGCACCCTAGTGCTAAAAGGACGTAGTGGACCTTACGGTCACACATCATTGTATCATTATATGATGATTATCACAGTATTACTTTATTGGCACTCATCATCATTGTATTATTATTTGATGATTATCACAGTACTAGTGTAAAAGTCCGTCATAAGATGGGAGTTAAATTCAAAAGCACCAATACCTAACGGCAATTTTACTTATTCAAAAGTATTTTAAAAAACCACTGTGCATCACAACAGTATACGAACTACGTAGCAGCAGCGAGGATCCCAGTGTGTGTGTACGGGATCACACATTCTATAAATATATTTTTGTGCACACTGTCATTTGCACATTCTTCTTTGGTAAGTGTTACTATTTTCGGGAGAGTACATATAAGGGAAACAATACAATTAATGTCTAACTTTCAACCAAAGTTGCATCCCTTAGCGTTACGCACTGACAGAAAAACTGGGATTTTATATATAGGATAACTTTATTGGCATCCATCATCATTGTAATCATTATATGATGATTATTACAGTATAATTTTATTGGCATTCATCATCATTATAATCATTATATGATGATTATCACAGGATAATTTTATTGGCATTCATCATCATCATTTCCTTCGCTCTCCTCATGGAACATGTAGCCACCACTGTAGAAAGTCCCCTGGCACTAAGCATTGCCAAACTGCTACAACGGTGGTTTCTCTGGTCATTTGTTTGACATGATGAGGTTGCCAGCCTTATGCACAACCTCACATTGGACGCCTTATACGACATGCTTGAATGTGCAGAAATCCTATTCTTTCTTGTCTTTTCAAAGAACCCCAGATACTACCCGGGGCATTTTGCCGTCACCATCGGTATAAAATATAGCTAGACTGAAAACACACGTAGAAGGGTACTGGTTCCAGGCATGACAGAAGACACAGAAAGACGTAAACGGATGGCACGGGAGGGGAAGGCTTGGTAATGAACTTGTTGAAGGCCTATGTTCCAGAGAGAGCTAAAGTGTAATGAATGGTCGCCGGCATCATTTCTTCACGTATTCCTGTAGTAATATAATAATACGCGTAATTATTATTCAATAACTTTCCTCTGTCATTGCATAACTTCGTCATAAATTTTTCCTTGTTACAGCTTATAGTTTTATTCTGTCACTTCATCCCATTGTTTTCCTTTCATAATAAAATGTCGTTATACATGCCATATAATCTAATAATCAGGCTATTATCATCATTTCATACTAAAATCTTTAAAAAGGTTGAAATGTTATAAAAAAGTTTACTAACGTTAAAATGATGACAAGTGTTTTAATGGCACCCTTAATATGGGTGGGATGACCAAGAGACAGCTTGTTGTGGGACCTTTATCCTTTAGTTGTTGCCAGGATCGATCTTATATATGATCTTGGAAGTTGTTGTAGTACTAGAAGTGATATTAGTATTATTTGAATACTGGTAAGTTGTCGAGATAGACTGGTAATTTCTTGTGCTTTTTGAGTACCTCATAAATATGTCATGTACTAGTTGGTATTATATTATGTCGAGATTGACACAGTCTTTGAGTTCACTTATTTATTGCTATATACAGTATGGAGACGTGTCCTCTAGACTACATTGCCGTTGTTGTTTTCGCTGATTGTGTGAGATGAGTGCTAACAGCGATAGTGTCGCTGCTGTCAGAGACAAAGGTGTGCGTATAAGCATCTTGTTGTCTCGTGACATTTGGAATGGCAACGTAGTCTAGAGTAATTTTGAGCGAAAGGTAGATACCTTTGAAGACCCTCAGTAGATACTCTGAACTTTAGCCCCTCTTGGATCATCACTGCAGAGCAAGGGGATTAATCCCGTGAAAATGAAGACACGTGTTTCCACATAAAAGATTACGTAAAGCAACATTGTCATTATCAGGTCACAGAACATAAAAATTAGATTATTCATATAATCATAAACATGAAATATAAATCATCATTACATGACGTAAAAGTATGTAGCAGAACTAGATGTGGCATTAGATCACCATCTTCAGTTAGCCAAACAAAGATGAAACAGCAACACATAGATATAGACATCTTTTAAATGTGGTATATCTTTGTAATCAAGAAACAAAATTACAGTTACAATATTCACGAAGTACCAAGTGCTTCAACAACTAAAAGGCAACGTTAAAAAAAAGAAGACCACTGATAAACGCCTTTTCTTGAGGTCCCATAGATAAAGACTGTTACCATGAAGTGTACGTTGTAAAGATGTATCGGGACTGAATAGTCAACTCAAACAACCAAGCACAGTGTCAGGTGTACAGGTCATCTTGCTCCAAACGTCTTGAGGACTCGACAAGGATGTAATGTGTATCATGAGTGGTAGAGTGACTGTTAATACGCGAATGTGTGAACTGTTCTGTAAAGTTGACTGGAAGTACAAATACACACTCATACGTATCAGAAGTTAAGGATGCAGACTACCGTGAACGTTTCAACAGTTTTATGGGACGCACACACTTGACAGAACGGGTACAGTTGCAGGAACACAGGTCGACATCAATAACATATTGTTGACCCACGGTGTATGATAATAAATTGGCATCCATGTTGAGGAAAATCACAATGGAACCTCAGTATACAAACGTTCAGAGTTCCATATCTCATATAAATATTCATCAGGCCTTACTGACTGATCATGTCAGTTAATATATAATATTTAACAAATCTTCATCAGGCCTTACTGACTAGTCATGTCAGTTAATCAATAATGTTTACGGTGACTCCTGGACAGAACCTCCTTTAGCATAAGTGTAGCTTGCACTCTAGCGGAGATTTCTTTAAATAGCATTCAGCAAATATCTTCTGAGCGAATGTTAGGCCACCCATAATAGATTTTCCTTTCATCAGTGTGATCTCTTGATCATCATCGGATAATAAGGGCATCCCTGTTCTCGGATAGATGACTGACAATAGGTAGGATTCCAAGATGGCTCCTGGTCCTGTAAACATCGCTCACCATAACGATGCACGACTAAGCTTCAATAAGGATTCAATTCATGAATATCAAAGTTTCCACAAGCATCAGCATAATCTGTCCTCATAATTGCTGTATAGAAACATAACCAGTGCTGCTAGATAATATGTCGTTCTGACATACTGACATAAGTAGATTCATGTAAACGTCTGCCCATCTTAAGCCTAGGAATGATCGAAGTCAACAAAAGTACGTTTACCTTGACATAAGAATACACAAGCAAGCACAAACGCTCTCCCGGCGTTATTGAATCACCACTGGGGAACTCATAGACTAAACAATCTTGGAAGAAACTATCTTCGTCCCCATGATAAATTGAAGAGATCACAAACTTTCGGGCAGGTCTAAGACATGACTTCCCGCCATAGGCTTCGACATCACCGAAGAACTCTCTAACCTATCTTCATCCGCCGAAAAGCACCTGACCCCTAAAGTACAGTACAAGAAAAATAGTTCCACTTAAACATACTAAGATATCAAGATATAAGACGTACTCGTCCCACATAGACAAGAACTACACATAGTTTCGGGCCACAGACATTCTGAAGCAAGAACAATCTATTTCTAACCAAACACAGAATAGATTAAAGTAAGTCTAAATTCCTCCGCTGAGTTCGATTTTCAGGAACGATACAAGGAGCGATAACTCACAGAATGAATACCCATCGCCTAATCTGAGTTCTGTCCCTTTAGACCGAACAACGTGCATTCAAAGAAAAATATATTTTTCTCAGACAAATAAATACATTTTACATATGTATGCGTAATCCGTGCGTCACCAAAGAATATGTGCGCAACAGATTACCACACCCCCCGGGAAAAAAAAGAAAATCATTTTTTTTTATCTGAGAGCAACATACAGTAGGCTCCCAACGCATAAATACTGCGCAGATGAGAAATATCTGGAATTATTTAAGCCAGATTAATGCAAAGTCGAATTATAGATCTCTCAGAGAAAGCATTTCTCTTAAGCATAAATGTTTCCAGGGAGGTGTCACCAACGCATACTACTATACTTGCAATGACACAATGCATATAACAATTTCAGTTTAAGCATTCTAAGTACATGATTGACAAAAAGAAAAATCATCAACGAGTACCGGTGAATATATATATATATCAATGAACGTAGTATCATTACGAATTACAATGTGTATCTATCCTGATATAGAAAAGAAAAAAATCTGTTGTCGAGTTGGAAGTGTTAAGAAGTCCAAGACTCAACAGTTAAGTAGAATCATGTGGGCATCTAGACAGAATGTCTGCCATCACATTGTCTGATCCACGGATAGCTCGTACCGAAAAATGAAAAGGTTGAAGAGCAATTGCATATCGAGTAGACCTCGAACTCTTCAAATTCTTACTCTGTATAGCCGTAAGAGCTTTCTGATCGGTTTCTACTATGAAATGTGCGCCTAGAAGGAATCTTTGTAATTTGAGAATTGACCATACCATAGCCAATAGTTCACGGTCTAAGACCGAATAATTCCTTTCTGCAGCATTAAACTTTCTGGAAATATACATTACAGGATGCAGAGTTCCAGAGTACTCCTGCATTAGTGCCGCTCCAATCCCAGTGGATGAAGCATCACTACGAAGAACAAATGTCTTATCTTTAGTAGGTAACACTAAAATAGGTGCAGTAGAAAACATAGTTTTGATCTTATCCAAAGAGGATTGACATTCTTGAGTCCAATGGACTATATTAGGAGACCCTTTCTTTAGCAAGGAAGAAAGAGGTGCCATGATCGTGGACAGATTCGGAATGAATCGTCCATAAAATTGTATGAGACCTAAGAGACTTCGCACTTGCTTTTTAGTCTTAGGAATAGAAATGTTAAGTATTTTACTTGTATTATGGTCCTCTGTCTTTAGGAAACCATGACCCACTCGATGACCTAAGAAAGAAATTTCGCTAAAACCAATGCAGGCTTTAGAGGGTTTCGCTGTCAGGTTTTACTCGCGTAGAGTAGATAGCAATTCAACTAACCCCGAATAGTGATCTTCCCAAGTATCGCTGAAAAGACATATGCCGTCTAGGTACGCAATGACATCTGACCGATAAGATAGAATTCAACGCATCGTGCGTACGAATGTACCTGGTGCGTTCATAAAGCCGAAAGGCATGAAATTCCATTGAAAAAGGCCTCTAGGTGTAGAAAAAACAGTAAAAGGTTTGGCGCGTTCAGATAGAGGAACTTGCCAATATCCTTTGGACAAATCTAGTTTAGTGAAAAAATGAGATTTAGAAAGCCTAGTAAGTAGCTCTTCTAGTAAAGGCATAGGTTCAGCATCAAACTTCGTGACTTGATTCAATTTGCGATAGTCAACGCAAAGACGTATGTTATTGTCTTTTTTCCGAACAATAACCATCGGCGAAGAATGCGCAGAAGTGGATGGTTCAATTATTTTTAAATCTATCGTCTCATCCAACTCCTTCTCAACCTGTGCATGAAAATGTATAGGAATAGGATAAGGTTTGATTCTAATAGGATTATGGTCAGTTAGAATAATGTCATGTTCAATGACATGAGTTAGTACAGGAATGTCAGTAAGGACATCCTGAAATGTTTGTAACATAGCCGAAACTTGTCGCTGTTCTCCTAAAGATAAATCCGGAGAAACAGTAACGTTTTTCCATGATTCACTAGAATGAAGTGTAATCATCGGAAGCGGAAGATTAACATACGAAAAACTTGTTTCCTCATCCTGTATTACAGACAGTGATGAGTAATGACCATGTTGGACTGGTGAATCGTCCGTTGCCTGGAAAATAGGCTGTAAATAATACGGACGTTCATGGAATTCCGTAAGCATATTGATGTGGAAGGTTTTATGCTTCCCATCAATATCGACAATGTAGTCAACATCGGAAATTTTCGAGATTATATCGTACGGACCTTTCCAAGAAATAAGAAGTCTGTTTTCCCTACAAGGTAGCAAAACAAATGCTTTGTCACCAGGACAAAGTTGTCGTAAGGTTCTTTTCTTATTGGCAAATTGTCTTGCTTTCTGTTTAGCAAATTCAGAAGAAGAAGTTGCCAATTTGCACGCTTCGATAATCTTTTCCCTCAGCGCGATGACATATTCATAAGAAGATTTCGTGTCATCGGTTATATTATCGGCGGTTATGAGATCATGAAGCAAAGACATAGGGCAGCGCGGTCGCGCGCCAAAGACAAGTTCAAAGGGAGAAAATCCTGTATGTTCATTGGGGACCTCTCTGTAAGCGAAGAGGGCCGCGGGTAAAACCCTGTCCCAATCTTGAGGATGATCCTCAGTTATCTTCCCTAATAAGTTCTTGAGTGTTCTATTTAGCCGTTCGACCATCACATTGGACATAGGATGATAGATACTACTCAAAGATCTCTCTATCTGCAGAGTCGACATCACTTGAGACATGGTATCCGATATTAGTTGGGTGCCATGGTCTGATAATATTTCTCCGGGGAATCCCAGACGAGAAAATATAAGCCAAAGAGCATCTGCAATGTCAGCAGTAGTAATGCTCTTCAGAGGGATAGCCTCTGGTCAACGTGTGCACATGTCCAAACACGTTAAGATAAACTGATGTCCTCTAGCAGATTTGATCTTAAATGGACCAATGATGTCTATCGCCATTTTCTGAAATGGTCGAATAGGAATGTCTGCAGCCTGAATAGGTGCAGCATGGCGTGGACCTTTGGATTTGACTTCTTGACATACTATACAAGATTGACAATAAATCCGTATGTCTTTGTTCACAAAAGGCCAAAAGAAAGCCGCAAGAACTCTTGACTTTGTACGGGAAAAACCCATATGTCCAGCACACTGAGAGTCGTGTGCGTGTTGTAAGATTTTAACTCTCAAATTCTTGGGCACAAGAATCTGAGAATGACTTGACTTGTCGGAGTCTTGCACCATACGTACAAGTACGCCATTCTTCATTGTAATCCAAGATTTACGCTTTGTATCTTTATTCGGATCACCTTTCGTTGCAAGAGTGAAGAATTTCTTTAGAGTCGGATCCTCTTCTTGCTGTTTTATAAACGAGACACGAGAAATTACCAAGGGATCATCTTGGTTATGCACTTCATTATCTTCAGTAGGTGAAGATTGAGGCACATTAAGAGCTTGAGCTCTAGTGACTACAGCATTAGCGATTTGCATATTTTGTTTTTCCCAAACGGAAATTTGTTGTGGAGTGCATTCTTTGACTCCGTGAATACGACCGATGATAAGATCAGCGATCGGATTCGGCAGAAGACATGCGTGTACATCTCCTGTAAAGAAAGGAGTAGCAATCCTAATGATAGCAGTAGAGTATTTCTCTAAGGTGCCGCCAAATGTTACACATTTGACTACTTTTCCAGTGGCACGAGAAGGATCTACAAGCGACTGTCTAACACCAATTGTGGTGCACCCAGAATCAAAAAGAACTGAGACTGGATTGTCATTTACTAAACCTCTATGTAAGACAAGAGAACCTCTTCCATCATGCGCGACTTACGCAGGAAGAGCGGGAAGAGGATGGCCACAACTTAAAGTGGACACCGTAGTTGGTTCAAATAATGTTTTGCATTGGGGGCACTGAGATGCTCTCCCAAAATCAAAAGCGGAACATGCCATATTATTAGCATCATTATTATCTTTAGTCTGTTTATAGGCTTCATGTGACTCTTGCTGTGCAGAGTTTGCTTGATAATGAGATTTATGTTTTTTGTATTGGGATCTACCTCGATTATTATTGCCTCTGTAATCATTATTATTCCCTCTATTGTAACCCCTATTTGGGTTTGAGTCATAATTTTCATGGTTACCATTATCATATTCATTATAATGAGTATCTCTATAATTATGGTCTTGTTGTCTCCATGATGGATAACTTGGATAGTTCCTATAATGACTTCCTCTGCGGAAATTTCTATAATTATGACCACCCCTGTATCGAGGGCTGTCAGCTTGTCTCCAGTTCTTCGCAGAAGAACCCTGAAATGATTGGTTTCCTTGGTTTTGATAACTATTATGGTTACCTTTTTTTCCAAACTTGTTTTGTTGTCCCTGAAATTTGTGTGAATAATTAGGGTTGTATGGTGTTGCTGATGCAACTGACATACCTTCTTTAATCTTAGTGTTGCTAAGAGTTATGTCAGGGTGTGCCGTGACGTATTAGTCACAATATTCTTGCATCTCTTTTAGTGTCTTGGGTTTACGCTCATGTAGGAATTCCAAGAAGGGTTTATTAACACATGACATAATCTTGTCCCTGAGCAACAAGTCCATAAGGGCTTCATATGTCTTTTCTGTTTTGGACAACTCAATCCAACGATTAAATGTAAGACGTGAGCTTGCAATGAATTCTGAGAATTCCACCCCTAATTCAGGTACCATTTTCTTAAACAAAATACGGTAACCTTCCTCAGTTAACTGATATTTTTTTAATAAAGCTGCTCTAATAACATCATAATTATCCTTGTCAGACTCTTCAACCAAACTTAAACTAGTCAGAGAATCACCTTTCAAATTTTCTGACAATTGATTAGCATACTGTGATTTATCCACATTATGAGCTTGACAGGAGCGTTCAAAACGATCCAGCCAGAATGTAATATCGTCACTGGAAGGATTGAACGCTGGTACCTTGACATTGTAAGTAAATGGTTTACCACTGTTACCATTTGACTGATTAACATTACTCATATTTGTCCATTTTAATTTTTCTAATTCAAATGCTAAAAGTTATTTTTGATGTTCATGTTCTCTCATTGCTTTTTTCTCCTCAGCTTCCCTGTCTAATCTCTTCTGCTCAGCTTCTCTTTCTAATCTTTTTTTTCAGCCTCAGCTTCTCTGTCTAATCTTTTCTGTTCAGCCTCAGCTTCTAATCTTTTCTGTTCAGCCTCAGCTTCTCTGTCTAATCTTTTCTGCTCAGCTTCTCTTTCTAATCGATTTTTTTCAGCCTCAGCTTCTCTGTCTAATCTTTTCTGTTCAGCCTCAGCTTCTAATCTTTTCTGTTCAGCCTCAGCTTCTTTGTCTAATCTTTTCTGCTCAGCTTCTTTTTCTAATCTCTTTTCTTCAGCTTCTTTATTTTGTTTTTCCTTTTCCATTTGGAATCTCTTTTCCTCAACCTGCATCTGCAGTTTCTTTTGTTCAAACTCTATTTCCATCTTTCTATCCTCACTTTTTTGTTTTCTCTCTTCAGCCTTCAGTTTCTCAATTTCCAATTTTTGAGCTTTTTCATAATGACTGGTAGCATACTCCTCCAACTTATCTCCAGTCTTGCCTAGGGATTTCCCTAACTCAATAAAGTATTCCAATGTAGACATGATGTCTACTAATGATAGCAATCACTTGAAACAATAATATAATCTATCACCAAATAAACAGGAGCAAGTTCTCAATGAACTAGATTAATTAGCTCACAATCCCAATCTCTGTGGGAGACAAGCCTTACAAAGGTCTTGTATACTTCCTTGTACAACAATAATAATAATAAAGTACTGGTCTATACTATAATCTACGTGTACTCAACTATCTCATATCATATGTCAACCAATAACATACATAAAATACAAATAGAAAGACAATCAAGGACAACAATACGAAAACATTTGCAGAAATCAAATAAATGAAAAATCTTAACCAAAAATCATGTCACAAAGTATGTGATGATAACTGCAAGGAAATAAACAAGACAAATAACGCCACAGTGTATAAACATAAATTGTGTATAGAACTGAAAGATAGGAAAGGATAGACCTACAAATACAAACAAATCAAAACAAAACTAAAGAACAGAAAAAAATGTTACAAAAAGAAAAAACACAGCTCGTCACAGCTAACAGCAATCGCAACAAATTGTCGCTAGCAAATTTTCAAGTGAGAAAATTGCACCTATAGAACACTAATATAAGCCCTATGTTACTTGGGAACTCTTATATTAGACACACGCCCAACCACCCACTATATAGACACAAAAATAATATATCACATTTAAACATAAATACATATATCATCATATAAATAGAATGCAATAGCATATGAATGCAATGTGTTGCAGAAAGAGTTTCAGTTCAGAAATATAATGGGACAGGTTCTGAATAACCAAAATGAACTGTCACTTTAATAAATACTAGATTTTTTTGATTTAAATCTATTACAGTGTTCAACAAATACTAGATTTTTTTGATTTAAATCTATTACAGTGTTCAACAATATGAGCATCAGAAGATCCAACAATGAGAGTAGGACTTCTCAGCTTACTGTATTTCTTGCTAACACAATTAATTCGCTTGCCAACGTTCTGTGTAATGCTGTGATGTCCAACGAAAAATGTCAATAAACCCTGACCTAGTTTTCGTATTTGTTTCATCCGTCACGTGAGGAACTGACAATCAAGTGTAAACTATCACTGTTGGTGTGTCGTATCAGGCGTCAGGGAAACGAACTGGTATCGGTAGCTGTTACTTCCGGTAATCTTCACTGTGCAGGTCAAACCCGGTAATCTGGCCTACCACCTTGATAAACGCCTTTTCTTGAGGTCCCATAGATAAAGACTGTTACCATGAAGTGTACGTTGTAAAGATTTATCGGGACTGAATAGTCAACTCAAACAACCAAGCACAGTGTCAGGTGTACAGGTCATCTTGCTCCAAACGTCTTGAGGACTCGACAAGGATGTAATGTGTATCATGAGTGGTAGAGTGACTGTTAATACGCGAATGTGTGAACTGTTCTGTAAAGTTGACTGGAAGTACAAATACTCACTCATACGTATCAGAAGTTAAGGATACAGACTACCGTGAACATTTCAACAGTTTAATGGAACGCACACACTTGACAGAACGGGTACAGTTGCAGGAACACAGGTCGACATCAATAACATATTGTTAACCCACGGTGTATGATAATAAATTGGCATTCATGTTGAGGAAAATCACAATGGAACCTCAGTATACAAACGTTCAGAGTTCCATATCTCATATAAATATTCATCAGGCCTTACTGACTGATCATGTCAGTTAATATATAATGTTTAACAAATCTTCATCAGGCCTTACTGACTAGTCATGTCAGTTAATCAATAATGTTTACGGTGACTCCTGGACAGAACCTCCTTTAGCATAAGTGTAGCTTGCACTCTAGCGGAGATTTCTTTAAATAGCATTCAGCAAATATCTTCTGAGCGAATGTTAGGTCACCCATAACAGATTTTCCTTTCATCAGTGTGATCTCTTGATCATCATCGGATAATAAGGGCATCCCTGTTCTCGGATAGATGACTGACAATAGGTAGGATTCCAAGATGGCTCCTGGTCCTGTAAACATCGCTCACCATAACGATGCACGACTAAGCTTCAATAAGGATTCAATTCATGAATATCAAAGTTTCCACAAGCATCAGCATAATCTGTCCTCATAATTGCTGTATAGAAACATAACCAGTGCTGCTAGATAATATGTCGTTCTGACATACTGACATAAGTAGATTCATGTAAACGTCTGCCCATCTTAAGCCTAGGAATGAACGAAGTCAGCAAAAGTACGTTTACCTTGACATAAGAATACACAAGCAAGCACAAACGCTCTCCCGGCGTTATTGAATCACCACTGGGGAACTCATAGACTAAACAATCCTGGAAGAAACAATCTTCGTCCCCATGATAAGTTGAAGAGATCACAAACTTTCGGGCAGGTCTAAGACATGACTTCCCGCCATAGGCTTCGACATCACCGAAGAACTCTCTAACCTATCTTCATCTGCCGAAAAGCACCTGACCCCTAAAGTACAGTACAAGAAAAATAGTTCCACTTAAACATACTAAGATATCAAGATATAAGACGTACTCGTCCCACATAGACAAGAACTACACATAGATTCAGCACAGACATTCTGAAGCAAGAACAATCTATTTCTAACCAAACACAGAATAGATTAAAGTAAGTCTAAATTCCTCCGTTGAGTTCGATTTTCAGGAACGATACAAGGAGCGATAACTCACAGAATGAATACCCATCGCCTAATCTGAGTTCTGTCCCTTTAGACCGAACAACGTGCATTCAAAGATAAATATATTTTTATCAGACAAATAAATACATTTTACATATGTATGCGTAATCCGTGCGTCACCAAAGAATATGTGCGCAACAACCACTCGCACCAAACAAAACATACATAGAATGAGAAATCTTGAGAATTAATTATAAGGGAAATTTAAAAAAAAAATCAAAATAATTGTACATGGTGTTAAATGCCCTTTGAGAGGATGCATCTAGTTTTAGTCATTTATATTTCTTGTGGGCGTAATACCACTCCTTTGTGCGTGCGGAACTTTGAGACATAAGCTTGAGACATAAGCTTGAGACATAAGCTTGAGGCATAAGTGTTTCTCTGTTTGCTCCTTGGGGAGCATGGAGACACCAGTGCGGCTGGGTCCAACAGAAGCCTGCACGAAGCATTTACACTTGTATATGCTATGGCAGTAGTTGGTATCTGTAACAACGTGTTTCATATGATGAGATTCCCAATCTCATCAGTCAGCATATACGAGCAGAAGCAAAACCAGAAGTTCCGAAGCCAATGCTCAAGATTTAAACATATGAATAATCAAGGAAGCAAGAAAAAGAGCCAGAAGCGACAAGACGAAATAAGACAGACAGAAGAAGGTGAAACCAACGGAAACATGAAGTAAGTACAAATAAGCTGACAGAGATGTATAGTCAATAAAATAGCATTATCAATGTAAAGACTGGAAAATTGCTTAGCAGCATAATAAAAGAGCAAATGAAGAGATGGACAGAACGTTCCGAGGAACGCCATAATAGACAAGCTCTGCTAGATCCACTAGACATCTATTCAGCAGAAAATGAGTTCCAAGTTCATTGTTAAAAAACCAAACAAGGGGGGGGGGGGGGGGGAACACCATAAAGCTTTCAAGGATATGGAAAAACCGCTGACCCGTATATTAGAGTGATCGAAGAAGAGGAAGAAGAGAAATATATTTTTTTTTCCATTATTTAAGATAAAGTTTTTCCTAGTTTTAGCGAGGCGTGACCCGTTCAACCTAAAAACAAGGTACGTCAGTTATATTAGGGTGCACGTCCAAATATAAAAGACCGAGGGGTCTTATTATTCTTAAGAGAACTATCAAACTCTTCTTAAAGGACGCAAAGAACACAACAGTGACCAGACAGAACGTCTGATAGATCTTTGACAACAATAGATAATTGGGTTGAGAATGGAGTTAACGTAGGCCAGCCACAAAACAAACAATGCTAGAATCGGGTTGGTAAAATTCTTGTAGATTGCCACCACAACGGCGATATTCAGTGGTAGCCAGCACACAGTGAAGCAGACGACAATGATGCATATTGTAACCACAGCTTTCATGTTGGATCTTGGTCTAACTTTCTCAACGACGGGTACTCTTGTGGATTGCTGCTCGGGAAATAGAGTACTAACCGCAAGGTTCTGCTGGATCGCTGGGAAATCAGCAAACATTACCTTTGCCGGTAACAGTGTGCTTTCTACGGAAGAGCCGGGTTCATCTTCCAACTCCATTGGCTTCAAAGTTGAGAAATGTGTATCAGGTCGTGATATCTTTAAATCTGTAGTCAGTCGATTTGCTTCAGAGGATTCTAAAAATCCAGACGGATTGTTTATCATTATTGACCTTTCTCTTGTTGATGACTGTATTTTTCTGTCACTAAAGTGATCCATTAAGCAACTGAACCGTTTTCTACTGAAGAATACTTGTTGTATGCTTTCTGATGTGTTCCCATCTCCCAGCTTATTTTGATTCAATGTGTGCGATACTTCCGACGAAATTAAATGTTTAGTTTTAAATAGTGTCCTGTTTTTGGGTGTGTTTTGTAAAGCTGACTTTTCATGACAGTAGTTTGACTTAGGCTTCCTCTGGTGATATCTTCGAACTTCTAGTAAAATAAGAAAGTACAATATGAAAGTTGCGATAAGTGGTATGTCTAACAGTACAAGGACGGTGACAAATAAGAACGGTTTGTTGTGGTGAAAAAGACAGATTTTCTGGAAATGTGAGCAGAAAACGAGGTCCTCAATTCCAGTCTGATGCCAACCGCTGAGAAGAACGATGCTCATAAAAGACGATGGTATAATCCAACAAGCACCAATCATAACCAGGCTAGTTTTATAGGTCAATGTTCGAAAAAGCAGAGGTCTGCATACAGCAAGATACCTGTCTAAAGCCATGCATGTCACATGAAGAAATGACACCGCAGTTAGAATGATGTCAAAGACTTCCCGTACAGTGCAGAGATCATGACCAAGCTCCCATCGTCTGTTTTTGATAATATTATAGATGCCAAGAGGCATGATGAAACTCCCAAGAGCTGCGTCGCTTACCGCCATTGACATCATTAATAACTGTGTATTACAACTGCTGTAGTTGGGCCTTATTTTGAAACGTCTTAAACGAACACGAACAAGAGCAACAAAAACCGTGAAGTTTGCAGCAACTGTGAGGACAGCTATGACTGAAAGCGTTGCAGCGACGGCCACTAGAACGTTCGGACGATTTGTGACGATGTCATGATGGGGATGAGTAAGACCAAGATTGGCACAAGTAGTCTAGTTCATTGTGCAGAGGTCTGGGTTTAGATCTAGGTATGATTCTCCTGAGTCCTAAACAAGTAGATAGATAAGTATACGGTAATTATATAGAATTGCAATAAAAGTTTTAAAAAGTCTTGACATTGCTATGTAGATGCATGATGTACACAAAGTTCCGCAGCAAAGGAAAAATTATGTTGCTGTGTTATTTTATATGTGTCCTAGTAATTAATTCTCACATACTTCGTTATCGGTGAATATTTGAAATTGTGAGTGCATTCTGGGAAAGTATCCATTTATGAATACCTCAACGAAATCTAGATGATGTTTGCTTTAATCAACCCAATTATTCTTACAAATATTCAAATGAATATTATGTTTTCCCCTTTACAAACGCCCATCGAAATCAATAGAAGCATTTTAAAGAGTTAAAAAAAAACGCTTGAAAAACCATACGTGACAATAAATGTTTTTTTTAAAACTATAATACAAGTATTGTATTTGTTCATAAATTACACGTACAGAAAAAAAAATACATACGCACATATGTATATGTACACACCTATACGTATACTAGCACGGCGGGAAACAATTGGAATAACACTGACAATGAATAAGTGGGCTCAAGTACTCTAAATCAAAACAGTATTTACGTTAGAAACAACTTAACAAAAATTTTTTTTCTTTTTGCGCATTCACAAGGTTCATATTGAAAGTTTTTCGGCCCTGGTCTATTTCATATTTCAATCCTTCCCCAAAGACCACCTTATATGAAGAACTGGCGGATCTAGGCATTGTTCTGGGGAGAGAATACATCAGAATGATAAGGCTCTCCTCTCCTTATTTACACATATATTTTTTTTAGACAACTAAAATACAAAATATCGAATTTTGAAGAAAAAAAAATGACAACTTGAAAGTTTTTATTACACAGTAACTCACAAATCTGGCATCAATGGTACCTATAGCTTGTAGCGGTATGGCAGCTTGTGTACCCTGACAATCCCCAGAGCTATGCCAGTGGGAGTTTTACTCCTGGTAGGTTCAACCAAGCTGGACTGGTCTGCGTGGGTAGGGGTCAGACAAAAGCTGGTACCCTGGTCCTCCAGGTTGGGGGTTTTAGCCCAGGGCCGACACCCCTGTCTGTGTAAAAAATCGCACATGTTACGGAAACAGCAATAAATGAAAAAAACGTTGATGCGGGACGGACATCCGGAGTCTCAGGCTCGTATGACTGACAGTGGTGAAAGCTGAAAGGAAGCCACTGGCATGAAAACGGATGCCCAGACCGCAAAACACGAAACCAGAATTGGTTTTTGGAATGTCAGAACTATGAATGAGGCAGGAAAGCTGAGACAGATCACAGCAGAGATGAGGAATTACAAACTACATATCCTGGGAATAAGCGAGAGCAGATGGACAGGGATGGGGAGAATAAAAGCAGCTACAGGGGAAACAGTACTTTATTCTGGTAGAGAGGATGGTCAGCACAACGAAGGTGTAGCCATTATCCTTAAGAAAGGAGTGGAAAGGTCTCTACTGGAATGGGAACCCATTAACAACAGACTAATAAGATGAAGACTGGGAGGGAGATTCACCAACACCACAATTATACAATGCTATGCACCAACAAATGGGAGCGACGAAGAGATTAAGGACGAGTTCTATCAACAGGTACAAAAGGAAATGGAAACTGTACCCAGGTATGATCTTATTATAGTAATGGGAGACCTAAATGCGAAAGTTGGAACACACAATAATTATAACGAAAGAGTAATGGGGAAATGCGGCAGTGGAACAGTAAATGAGAATGGGGACAAATTAATAAGCTTCTGCAGTATTAACAACCTGGTCATTGGAGGAACACTTTTTCAACACAAAGAAGTGCACAAGTTAACATGGGAATCACCAAACGGACGAGACAAAAACCAGATAGATCACATAATGATCAATGGCAGATGGAGACATGCACTACAAGACGTGAAAGTAAGAAGAGGCGCAGATGTGGGAAGTGATCATCACCTAGTAGTAGCAAGACTAAAGGTGAAACTCAGAGCTGCTGGACCAGTTGCAGTCAAACAGAAAAGATATAACATCACGAAACTTAAGGACCCCCTCACCAGAAAAGCGTTCGTGGTCGACGTAAAGAGACGATATCTGATTACCAAAAGCCAGGAAAGAACAAAGACCGACAATGTCGACCAGAAATTCAACACCATCTCAACAATATACAAAAAAGCAGCAAGTCATGCTTGGGATTCCAGGAAAGAAAGAGCCAAGACTGGATAACACCAGAAACACTAAACACCATAGCGAAGAGAAAGGAAATGGAAAGAAAGAAAACAGAAGCTAAGTCTCCCAGGTTAAAGGCAATATATAGTGAACAGTACAGTCAGCTGGACAAGGAAGTAAAACGTAAAACCCGTGCTAACAATAGGACATTTCTGGATGACCTTGCAAGACAGGCAGAAGAGGCAGCACTGAGAAATGAACAAAGCACAGTTTATAAAATAACTAAAGCTATCAGTGGAAAACGAGGTGCAAACAACATAACGTTAGTAAGAGACAAGCAAGGAAATCTCATCACCACAGAACAGGGGCAGGAAACAAGATGGGCAGAGCACTTCAGAGAAACACTGAATAAGGAACCACCAGAGACTCAGCTGAATGTTCCTGAGGCTGAAAGCGACTTAGACGTAAATACAGACATTCCACGAAAAGAAGAAATTATCACAGCTATCAAAGGGCTAAAAAATGGAAAAGCGCCTGGTCACGACAATCTAAATGCTGAGCTATTCAAGACAGACCCTGAACTAGCAGCAGAACTATTAGAACCACTATTTGCACAAGTCTGGGAAACTGAGACAACACCAACAGAGGGGAGTAAAGGTATAATTGTCAAATTGCCCAAGAAGGGCGACCTTGCAGACTGCAACAACTGGAGAGGAATTACCCTCCTCTCAGTTCCCAGCAAAATACTAGGCAGGATAATCATCCAGAGAATTTCAAAAGCAGTTGACCATAAACTGAGGAAAGAACAAGCGGGCTTCAGAAAGAACAGAAGATGTGCAGATCATATATTTGCCCTCCGGAACATTATAGAGCAGTGCTCAGAATGGCAGAGACAGCTGTACATTAACTTTGTTGATTTTGAAAAGGCTTTCGACAGCATACACAGGGACAGCCTATGGAAAATTCTGAGGGCTTATGGAATTCCCAGCCGCATTGTTTCCATTATAAAAAGCCTCTATTCTAACTTTACGTGCAGTTTTGGATCGAGTAATGTAACTTTCGAAGTGAAAACAGGAGTACGACAGGGATGCCCCTTATCAACAACATTATTTTTGACAGCCATAGATTGGGTGATGCGCCAGACAACAGAGGGAAGTCCAAGAGGAATTAGATGGACAACGTTTTCTACGCTGGAAGATTTGGAATATGCAGATGACATTGCACTACTTGCGCATTCACATCAACACATTCAAGACAAAACCGATAGACTGAATAAGTACGGCCAGCAGGTTGGCCTGAACATCAATTTGAAGAAGACAGAGGTCATGACACTAAATGTGGGCAATCCTGAGCCAATAACAGTAAGGAACCAGAAGTTAGAACAGACAGACACATTTACTTACCTAGGAAGCATAGTAACACCTGACGGCGGAACAAGCAAGGACATTAACAACAGAATGAATAAAGCGAGAACCACAGAAAGTACACAGCTCTCACACAGTCTTAATTTGCTGTTCTCAACAACATTTGGAAGTCTTCCCAGTACAGCACAAACACCAAATTAAGACTGTGTGAGAGCTGTGTACTTTCTGTGCTTCTCTATGGTGCGGAATGTTGGAGAGTAACAGAGAAGGAAATGTCGAAACTGTCCTCCTTCCACACAATCTGCCTAAGGAATCTTTTGGCCAAACACCATCAGCAACCAAGAACTACTTATTCGGAGTAACCAGGAGGACATGCACACCATCATAGCTGGCAGACGCTGGAGTTGGGTTGGTCACGTCCTCAGAAGGGACCCTGATACCATCACAAGAACAGCTATGCTATGGACCCCCGAGGGAAAGCGAAAGAGAGGCCGACCAAAAACAACTTGGCGGAGAACTGTGGAAGCTGAGATGCAAAGAATGAACCACAGTTGGGGCACTGTACGAAGGATGGCCGCCGACCGAGCAAAGTGGAATCAATTTGTTGCTGCCTTACAAGACGCCACCAGGCGTGATGGCCGCTGACTGCTTTGACGGTTGGTGGTTATGGATCAAAGAAGAAGAAGAACTCACAAATATGAATTTTAATTTTTTTTTAATATAACTATTTATAACATAATTACATAAAAGTAAGGTACGACTACAAAGAGACAAAATTTGATAAAAATTCATACATATTTTATACTATAGCATAACAACAGAACTAAAAAATATTAATACTTATAAAAATATAACTATTTATAATATAACTACACGTGAAAAGTACATTAAATTATAAAATCAAATTTTCTTCTGTTTTTTCCTGAATTTGCAAACCTGTCAGTTACATTTTATATGTTTATGTCGATATCTTGATGTACATGCATTAACGCCTACCCTAATAATCTTTCTTCTGTTATTCTATTTCTCAGCCACGTTTTTAATCTGCTAAGAGACAAAAAGCTACGCTCTGCACTGGTCACACTGATAGCCAGTGTTCATAAAATGTGTAATAAAGTGTGACAATTGGGATAAACGTGACGGTCACAGTATGAATATACTTTTACAGCATCTTTCATATCACATGACTGATTTTGAAGAAACCGCAAAAATTTAGATTGCTAGATCGTAACTTTTGCTCTAAAGATTTGTAAAGAAGTCACTTGAATTGTCATAAACATAGTCTCATATTTTCTTCATAATCTGTCAGTACATGTTTGCAGATCTTCTGTATTAATATTGGTTACATATTCCCAATATGCCTCAATGGGCGTGTAACGGGATCCTTTACCTTTTTTCTTTTTAATTGATTGGAAGACGAGTATTTAAATAGAACGCATGAAGCGTATCTTCTGAAAAACGCGTCTTGACATCAGTTACCACAAAATCCAACACAGAAATAAATAAACTTCTATAATATTCTTCTACACTACTTGGTGCATGATTATCCCGCCTTGTTTGTTGTCTAGCAATGCTCGGCTTTCTAATAACAATTTCAAGATTTCAAGCCGACTGTTCTATTGATTTCCATATTGACGAAAACACATTTTCTGCATCATCTTTTTGGCTATCCGGAACTGTAAGAAGATCTTTAATGCACGCACCAGCTGAACTTAAATTAAGGGTTTGTTTCTGTAATATTCTGCTTAGTGGTAACGTTAACGCAAATATATGCAAAAGGCATACTAAATCTAATGTGAAGTCTGATGATAACTAAGAATGAACTAAACAACTTGCTTTTGACGATGATATTTTATCATTCCATTCACTTATGGTGTTTAGAGTATCCACAATGGCAACACTATTTTTGTTAAAGTCAAGGATAATGATGCTTCTACCTCAAGGGTGTGTTCACGAGATATTATGCCGTTCTACACAGCGAGTGTCACATAGGCCAGGGAACCTACTATAGAGCCTTTTAAATTCATTTTCAACACAAACGTACGCTTAGAAGAAGCATGAAAAAATGAAATAGTTTCTTTCAATACTCCGAAATAGTTTCTAATGCTTTGACTTCCACGCATGTCGAGATGGTCAAATTTAATGAATGGTTCTGACGAGGAATCCATGCTCCAAATGGTGCACATTTTACAATTTTCGCTACTGCACTGCGTTGTGAGGAAGCAATTACACTGCAGGTGTCAGTAAAAATTCCTACATAATTTTGTATATCAATATGATATTTTTGTAATGCTTTATTTTACAAATTGTCCAAGAATTGGGTGTGGCCGCTTATATTAGATTCCTGATGAACATTTGTACTTCTTTCAAAATTACTTTAGTGCAAAGAAGAAAAGAAAAAACCAACACAGTATTCCCTTATTTGACCTTCGTTTGCACATCTTATTAGGATACTTAGTTGGGAAATTGTCGATAAATCAGTAGTCTCATCAATAATTAAAAAAACAATTCATGTATATATCGACTAAGTATATAGTTAAATCATTCTTTCACTGTTAAATCTTCTTTGGTAAGTGCTTCGGGAAGACAGGCAGGGAGAGAATGGCCACCACTGTTAATGGTTAAGTGGGGGGAGTGTAAATGTGGTTATAGATTACGCTGATAAAGGCGATTAGCATGTGTCGGGCTTACGGATGGCCGACGGGTGTGGATGTATAGATGTTAACTCACGCGAATGTCATGTAGTCCTATTAAGTCACTTGCAACCACACACACCATAGCAAACATCGGAGTCAGTAAACGTTGAACTCCTAGTAACGTTTTACACTGTTTATTACGATACAGCAAACGTAGACATATGGTAACACAGTACATAAGCACATCATTGAACATCAGCAGTTTAACACATTCGTATACAGCATACACAGTATATAATTAAGCCTATCCCTGGCTTAGAAGTAATATAAATATGTTCTCTATGTCCTCTTTCAACCTACAACAGCGTGCACAGCACATGATCAACAAGCCGCAATAATCCTTGGCTTGGAAGTAATATAAATATGTTCTCTATGTTCTCTTTCAATCTACAATAACGTGCACAGCACATGATAAACAAGCCGCAATAATTCTTGGCTTAGAAGTAATATAAGATTCTGGAATTATCACATATTCCTTTTATTCGAAATATATCCTATCCTGGGACACACTAACGAAAAATGGTCTAACATCCATTTCGGAGCTCTGCCCGGATTCAACTGTCACGAAAATATCCCCTGCTCAAAAACCGCTCATCAAAAATTCATCCAGGCGCTAACTCCCTCGCTGAGATGTGAGTAGAGTTCGTCCGCCTTCTACCCCAACCTATCAATAGAATGATCGACCAGTTTCCTTGTGTTATATTTTTAAACAAACTAACAAGCAGGTACAATAGAGCTGTGTTCAAAAATTACTGGGTATACAGCTCCCCACTAAGAACAACCTCTCATCACACAGAGCGTGTGTACTAGCGTGTTTACAAAAAATCCGACCTGTACATACAAGTCTTTTAACACTTAACTCCCCTTAATAAAACATGACTTAACAGACTACACCGACCCCCGGGGAAAAATGATATAATCATTTTTTTGTGTAAAAAAAATTACATCGAACAAAAAAAAACATAGAGGTCGATGCAATCATAATATCTACCCATAAGGATTACCCTATGTTAAGTCATGTTAACAAAAAAGAACAAAAGAGTGATAGAAGTAAGTGTAATGTAAAATGAAGTATAGAAAGATGATGAGATAAGCATATGAAGATCAACAAATTCAAAGATATATAAAGTATCAAGTATAGATTAGCTATGCAATCACATGTGAAAAGTGAAAAGACCAGATGAAGTACAAGAAGAATGAGCAGCAATGAAAGAAAGCAATGCAATCAGCATAGACAAAAACAATGATATATCACTGTAGTGGATTTTGATGGTATTGTATGGTTGAGATGTTACCTAGTGTAATGAATGAGGTCAGCTGTGAAGGCTCCTGAGATAAATGTTGATGCGAATTACAGAAGTCCTTTCTTACTACCACTTGCGACCTCAAACATATCTTTTTTTTCTCTACTAATATGCATGTAGCTACGTTAAAAGTCTAGGGTACTGAAATGTAATGTGTTGTAGTAGATTACACACACACACACACACAGATATTTAATAAGTCTAATAATAATAATAATATTTATAACACACTGAACTAACTCAGGCTGTTTTAGTTTTAAATATTAAATCTTTTGTTAAATTTATTTGTTCTGAACCAAATGTTTGTTGGTCAGAACATATGAAATATTATGGAGTTATAAATGGAATGCATAATTATATGACATAATAAAATGGAATGTGATTACAAAGGTATGTTATAAGTCTGGTTAATATTAATTATATTAGATTGTCCTAGGAGAACTAATACTGAATGTACTGTTGGGGTGGTATCATCACGCCCAGTCCGTGACTACCAAACATTGTCCATTGACTTATGGGATGAATACATGGTTTATTTTCCCACAATGGTATGTCTTTATTAGATGGTGAATTAGTTGGTGGATTAGTTGGTAAATTAGTTGATAAATCAGTTGATAAATCAGTTGGTGAATTCCCAGCAGGCCAGATCTCACTTATCTCGACTGCGTCGATCTTGTACAAGAGTCTGGTGGCCCCTCCTCTCCGTGCTGGGGTACACTATTCGGCTGCTCTGACACAATGTTAGACTGCACTGGTCCAAGCTTGTGTATATCATAACAGCATTTGGCACCTCTTCGGTGCCAAACAGAAACTCACAATTCTGAAATAAAAGTTTTGTGGCATGTGTCAGAACTCTACCTACTGAGCCACTTCTGCACACAACACTACACAACAACACCACTCAGACTGGGTCAGATCTCTCTGACCACACAGTACCTCTTACCCCGTTGTTTTCACATAGTACCAGTTCCCCAAGACTACATTGCATCTGAGATATGTTCAATAGTTTCCTTCTATTCAATAAGATAGGTGATATGTTCCACTGATCTCAACAATAGATCCGCCTTCCATAGCTTTAGTAGGCGTCCATATTTTTGGTTTGTCTCTAGACCCTGAACTGGGGCTGGGGATCTAGAGCGAGCACTTACTTGTCGTAATCATTTTATATGTTATGGCAGTATCAATCACTCGAAATATTAAAATGTACAAAAGAATTGCTTTCATTCTTATCAGAATTCAGAATTGAGAACACAGTTAAATGCTAGCAAATCTCAGCTGAGCTGCTGGCTATATGATGGCGTCCCACTAAAATATGTATTATTTTCTGGAAACAACACCACAGGTACTAAACCACTGTGTCTCTGGACAGTCTTGTAACGAATGGCAAAATTGCGCATTTCTGTCCTCCCAATATGATTTCATTCATCCAATCACCGACTCCCCCCCCCCTAACTTTCAAATCTACAACCAAAAGTCAAATTTCAGTCAGCTCTCAGTCAAGTATGTATTACTGTCTGTTGGTCCGTCTGTCTCTACTTGTTTGTCATACAAAAAACACGCTTGGTTCTTGGACCAACGCCATGCAATACCCTACACACTTCTGCCTCCGAAGTTATTTTTAGCCACAATTCTCCACCGTACCCCTCTATTCCATTACAGCTCGATTTTTGCAATTGCGTCTCAAGGACGAAAATTTTGAAACTTTAGTGACATTTTTTAACAGTGCGGTCGCTCGTCTGATATGAACAACACAGTCTTTTGTCAATATCTTCCTTATTATCTATCCGTTTGTATAATTTAAAGTATATTATTTCGCTGCTCAAGACGGGCTATCAAACTAGCTAGGTTTTATATTCATAACGTTATTATTAAGAAAAAATTACTTTTTCAAGGTTAGTTTTTTTCTTTTGAAATCTGTTCGAGAACCTTCTCCACGGCGTTTGCCGCTGAATTCAAATAACAATCAAGTATCGTAAAAGTCCAAGAAATGACTGTTTCTGACAAGAGCTAAAGTCGTTTTTTGTCGATTTCTTTACCTTGTGTCAACTAGTGACGTGAATTTTTTTCTTTTTTTACTACCAATTGCGTCTTTTAGCCTTGCTATCTTCAAACACGTGTTCAGTCATATTTTTCCTTGTGTTCTCCGTTTTCTCTCCCGTCTACAAAGGGTAAACGTTTCGTCTGCACGTCTAACTCGTTAGTTTTAAATGGCGGTGGAAAAGGCTGGCATGGGCGAGCATGTCTCCTAGTATCTTACGCAGTATTTTTAACCCTACATTTTATCGTTAAATTTGGAGATATTTTAACGTTGTATCATGGTAAATTCATCACAATCACGGTAAACAATAAGTTAACCAATGCATATCTATACCAAAAACAAATAACTAGTTACCATATAAAATAGTATAATGTGCATGATAACCAAGTTAATAAACTTATAAAGTACCAATGATGAACTTAAAATAAAGACATCAATTAACAATATCGCTATGCGTAGTTACCCCTAACGTACACTCGAGCGCTGGGCAAAGAAAAAATACATCACAACCTCAGGAAAAACATTTTTCTATGTACTAATATCACTATACATAATTACCCCTAGCGCACAATCAAGCGCTGGGCAAAGAAAAAATACATCACAATGTCAGAAAAAAATATCTTCTTCTTTTTTTCATGTTCTTTCCCAACAGAATGTACAATACTAAAATGTATCATAATGATAGGTTAATTAAAAATAGTATAATCATTACAATTGTCTTACGTTCATCATTTCAAAACACAGTAGTATACGAACAATACAGCAATGAAATGGTGCATAAGGATGAACGAATATATTATCATAAAGAGGTTATATCATATCCTAATACAATACTCTCTAATATACTTTACTATACTAATATACAATATTATTTACTATCCTAAATAAGTTACACCTTACGGACAAATTGAAGTGGTCTTGTAACATCCTGTGAGTACGAAGGTACAAAAACATCTAAAGTAGCGTCAAACTGCCGACAAGTTTCACTGGAACAGCAAATCTAGCGGTAAATCAATATAGCAGCTCTGACTCTCATGGAAAAGCATTTGCTGTGAAAAAACACAAATGAAAATCTTTGTTTGGTAAAGGTAAGATTTTATGATAGACAATAATTAATTTTAATTTAACAAATGTGGCCGTGTAAACTTCCGGCCCCTGTATGGTGATAATCAAACCTTCCTCCGTTACACAAGAAAGGGTAACAGAGAAAGTAGCACAGACAAACTTAGAATCATTAATTGTATAGGGCGATATAAGTGTTCGAGAAAAATAGCAGTGTGTAAAGATATATGGAAAAGTCGTGAGTATACACATGATACCCATGTCAAAAGGCAAATGTAGAAGATGGTAATGATGACTAAGAGTGTCATGATGGCTGACAATATTAGATTTTGCGCAAGAAAAAGGAAATGCAGTAGACACAGGTGTATATCTTAAAGGCTGAACTGAAGTCATAGCCTGTGTACTGGGCAAAGAAAAAAGTAAGAAAGATATAATAAAGATGTAAAAGCATCCAGTAGTAAACTTGGACCTACGTCGAAGTTTAAAAGGAGCGCAGTGAGTGCGACAAAAAGTCGTAAAAGACGAAGACACCGAGCTAACCGGTCCAGCAAGAAAGCTAAAGAAACTCATAAGGTGCATATATGTACTAGCAACTAAGTTCGTACATGTGGCAAAGATAACGCTAGTCATTGCAGCAAAGAAGTTGCAATCAACGTGACTGGATGTAGATTCAGTCGTAGCTATAGAATTAGTGTGTATATAAGGCAAAACAGAAGGTTCCTCTTCTATAATAGTAGTTAAAGAAGAATCAGAGTTAGAGCAACGACGTACTGAGGTATGTCGAACTGGGTTACAAGAAGCACTAAAATTAGCATGATGAACAATCGTGTCATCAATACAGCAAGATTGCACAAAATTAGCAGAATGTACTGCGTTAGCAGAATGTACTTGGTGAAAAGATTTTGGCATAGTTGCGGCAGTAAGATTATGTTGCCGTTCCCAAGCAGCAATTTGTACTGGCGTACATATCTTTATACCATGTATCTGTCCAACAGTAAGGTCGGCGATAGGCGCTCTGAGCATACATACGTGTATATAACCAGTAAAAAATGGTGTGGCAATGTGGACTATGGCAGTCGGAAAAGTCTCAACTGTCCCACCGAATGTCACACATTTCACCATTTTACCTGTTGCGCAAGATGGATGGACTAGAGACTGTCTAATCCTAACAGTCGTGCATCCAGAATCAAAGAGAACTGAAACTGGATTATTATTCACAAATCCTTTATGTAGAGTAAGAGACCCTCTTCCGTCGTGTGCAGACAAGGCAGGAAGAGTAGTCGGAAGAGGATGACCGCAACTCAAGGTAGTTCTAGTTGTAGGTTGGAACAAAGTTGTGCATTCCGGGCACTGAGATGCTCTCTCGAAATCGAAAGCAGAGCAAGCAGTAGCATTAGAGACACTATTATTATTGTTACCTTGATCATTAATAACCTGGGGCTCTTGTTGAGAAGAGTTAGCATGACGATACGATCTATTATTTGGAGATCTACCTTCATATCGCGATCTATCGCGGCTATTATCCCTATTGGAGGCATTGTTGTTTTCTCTATGGAAACTATTGTTCTGATTTGAGCCCCAGTTAGCATTGTCGCGATTACTATTTCCCCTTTGATCAAAATATCTATTTGATGGGTTTTGCTGTCTCTGAGAATAAATTTGTAGGGTTGATAATTTCTATTGTAGTTACCCCTTCCAAAATTTCCATAATTGTTGGAACTAAAATGTTGAGGACCGTTAAATTGTCTCCAGTTTCCTGAAGAAGGAGAATCGTTACGTGATGGACCCCTTTGATTCTGTCCAAAATTACGATTATCTCTCCTACCAAAATTGCGATCAGCACTTTGAGGTCTACGGCGCAAATTAAGACCATATGGTATTGCTGAAGCCACGGGTAAACCTTCTTTGACTTGAGAATTGCTAACAGTCACATTTGGATGTGCCGTGACATATTGGCGACAGTATTGTTCCATATTTTTTTAAGTTTGTAGGCTTTCGCTCATGTAGAAAGGAAAGAAAAGATTCATTAACTGATGACATGACTTTGTCACGAAGCAATAAGTCCATAAGGGCTTCATATGTGTGTTCAGTTTTAGAAAGTTCAATCGAACGTGAAAACGTTAGACGTATATTTGCTATGAACTCTGACAAATCTACCCCAGTCTCCGGTAACAGAGTCTTAAAGCGCAGACGATACCCGTCTTCGTCAAATTGATATTTCTTCAATAATTCAACCCTGGCAGTATCGTAGTTATTTTTGTCAGGCCCCTCCAATCTCATTACAACATTCATAGCATCACCCGTAAGTAGTTCCACAAGTCGTGCACAATATTCCGACTTGTCTATCTTCTGAGATTCACATGTAAATTCAAATCTATTCAGGTAAAATAAAATATCGTCGGAAATAGGTTTAAATGGAGGCAATCTGAGTTTTTGGGAATTATTATTTGTTTTATGAGAAGTAGTTTAAGTGTCTGTCGCACTCTCTGTATTAATCACATTCACTACCTTCATTTTCTCCAGCTCCATAGCTAACAACTTTTGCTCATGGAGTCTTTGGTTTTCTTCAGCTTGCATATGAAGCTTTTTTTCCTCCATTTGCATTTGCTGTTGAAGTTTTCTCTCTTCAGCTTCTAATTGAATTTTTCTCTCTTCAGCTTCTAATTTCTGTTTTTTAGCCTCCAATTTCTGTTTTCTTTCTTCAGCCTCTAATTTCTGTTTTCTCTCTTCAGCTTCTAATTTCTGTTTGTCCATTTCCATTTGAACTTTTCTCTCTTCTGCCTGCATCTGCAATCTCCTATCTTTAGCCTCCATTTTATGTTTTTCAACCTCTAATTTCTGTCTCTTTTCTTCCGACTTCTGCGCCTTGGCATATTCGACAAGTGCGAATTCTTTTACTTCCTCAGTAGTCATACCAAGGGATTTCCCTTGCTCAATGAAGTAATCTAAAGTAGACATTATGTCTAATTATATGATATAGATAACTTGTAAATATATTGGAGAAACTCACTTTATCCCAACTCAGTGGGTGACAAGTCCCTGCTCAAGAACTTGTACAATTACCTTTAACTATTAATAGTGTAGTTAATTATCTATAAATTATACATTATAATATTGACAGTGCATGACAAAAAAGAGAGTACAGACAAGAGTGACAAAGACAAGATATGAAGCACAAATGACCACGTTCGCAGAATAAGCTAAACAATAAGGCGAACTAAAGGAAAAATATTGCAAAAAATGCAATGACACTGCGAAAAGTAAGACAATACAAGCGACAAAACAGTGTATAAACGAAAAATGTGTATAGAAATAAAAGATAGAAGGGAGAGAAGAACACTCACGAACAAATTAATTAACAAACTAAGGAACAGAGAAAAAATATAACGACAACAACACTGAGACGTTTCGTCACACCTAAACAAAGATGTTAATGATTACCAGACACAGTGGACTGAAATACGTCAGCAAAAAATTCGCTGGAAATTTCCACTGCGGGAAATCCGCAAGAATGTCCATAAAGAACGCTTTCGTAGGCCCTCGGTGAAGTGGGATATATCCTACCGAAAGTCTCCACCCAACCAAACCCGCAGAAATATGAAACATGTAACATAAAAAACAAGGATCTAATAGCGTAAGTACTGAGGAAGGCTCAATCAGACATACAGTGGCACAGTTTACAAAACTGTGGTAAAGTGGGATGATATAAATATTTATAGGGGACTTAGTGTACTGACTGAGATCAGCTGTGAAGGTATCTGTATCTAATAGGTGTAGTGTTTTACAGATAACCTTACTTGCTACCACATTTATACCTCAGTCAGAATTATTCAGGAATATTGTGATGACTACGTTAAATGTCTAGGGTTATGTAAATGATGAAGTGTAAGTCACAACAACAACAGACAGATAAACAATTTAATTTATTCCACCACACTTGACAACACTGTGACACTCACACACATTTAACACTCTATCAGACTATCTTAAAAGAGTCACTGGTAAAGTTTCAAATATATATATATAAATGTATTAATTACTTTCTCTAATAGAGATCCTGATTCAACTACACAGTGAACCAGGAAACATAATAAAATATAATTACAAGTATTATGTACACAGTTTATAGATATGATCTTTGTATTCACATATATTATTATTAGTATTCTATGTGTGTGAGTTGTGATGTGGTACTAGGAGGTAATACTGGCTGTTCAAGCTATGTTGTTGATTGTCATCACGACTTCAAGTGTTTGTTTCTGTTGGAACTAGTATTGGAGATGTTCTCAGTTCCTGGCATTAAAACAATTAATTGCCCTTCTTTATTTAATACAATGTCAGTTTTAGAGGGGGTACATAATGTTGAGCTCCTCTGGCCACATAAGCTTATCTTTCGTGATGGCGGCAGGAAAAGACTCCTCTGCTCGATTCCTTCAATGTTTTCTGGAGACACCTCACTGGTTGCTATCTGGACCAAGGAGTATGCTGTCAGCCTCTGGATTCAGCAAAACTCAGACCAGGTGCTGCTTCAATAACTAGGACCACAGTCCCACAATTCATGGAAATATTACACAGATACGTTGACTAGCGATGAATAATGGCACAAATTATGGCACAAATTCCGATCCGCTTCTGTCCCAGGCTTGTATTTAGAAAAATATAAGCTGAATCTCAACGCACTGTTGCTTTAGAAAGTTTAATTGAAAATGTGGTGCTGAACGACGCTTCTAATTGACTATATTGGCGGGTATAACCAATCGTGCCATGTTTACACAGCCTTTCAAAAAAGTACCTCTACTACGGTTTCCCCTAACAACAAAAAATAGTATTTATAGTCCGACTAATCGTGTTTAGCCTTACATTTATTTCTATCCAATCAAATAGGATTTAACATGGGGACCTATTTCCCGTACAATGGTGGTTTAAAAATCTGCCACTGAGCGATTCTGATTTTGGTGTTGTCTGACAGCACCACCATTTTATTTTGGCTATAACTTGTTAATTCCTAGACTATTTGCATAACACTTAACATATTCTTTGTCAGCAAGTCCTAAGGAACCCAAATATATAAGTTTTATGGGGCTAAGTGGCGGCGTTCAAAATATGTATTTTCTTCTAGGATAGTCGTGCTGTTACCACTTCCTCACTTCCAAACTTTAGGGTGTCTGCTGTACTGTCAGGATTTCAAACGTAAACCAGTATAATGTCATGTTTCCCAATAAGCATTTTTCAGGTTTTTAAACCTAACTCTCGTATGGGTAGTGTTTTTTTTATCACTGTCCATCTGAAAAAAAGTATTGCTTCTGGCCTTACGCTTGTTGGGGGTGGCATTAATATCACGAGACTGTGGTAGTATTGCCTGCGTTCCTTCGTACATCTCTCTCTCTCTCTCTCTCTTTCTATCCTAAGTTCATCTGTCTTTCCGTTTATGTTAACGTAGTGTAATTAATGTTAGTATTAATTTAGTTCATTACGCGGTGTGCCTATCTCAAGGTCTTTCTTAGAAATGCAGTACACGTTTTATTGTGTTGTGGAAACGCGTGTATGCTGCTATAGACTTAACTATTAACGTGGAAACGTTACAATTTGCAGACGAAGCATAAAAAGGGGTTTTTATTGTTCAACTAGCATGACGTTCTATTAACACAGGCGTACGCTATTGGAAAGCACGGGTCTTTAACCATTTCTCTATCCTTTTATTGAATTTATGTGTTAGGCTTTACATGTACCTTTTAATTTATATATGTGTATTTAGAATGTCTCACGACAAATTCTCCCCTCTTAAAACAGACGTTATATGTCAGTCTATAATTCTATATACACATAGAGAAATTTATTATTATTTCTGGGGCTTACAGTGATTCTCATCACACGGATGGCGGCTTAAAAAATCCGCTCCCAGATTTGTTTTTCCACTTATATACTCTATGCAAAACTCATAGGGCTGCATCAGTAATGACCAACGGAGTAATCTAGAATTTTCATGTCTAGACTACGCTAGAAAAGACAAGGGTTTGTGATCCGTTTGCAACTTAAATGCCTTCCCATGCAGATAAATATTGAATTTCTTTATCGCCCATATTACTGCAAGACATTATTTTTCGCTAGTTGAGTAGTTGGTTTCAGCTTTATTCATTTTTCTGCTAGCATATGCCACTGGGCTTAGTTCCCCATCCAATGCATCCGATTTCTGTAGCAGAGTCGCACCTAACCCAATATTACTGGCATCAGTCCTTACAATGAATTCTTGACTTAAGTCAGGTAATTTCAAAATAGGTTTGCTTGTGAGCTTTTCCTTCAATTCCTGGTAAGCTAACTCACATTGTGGTGTCCATGTAATTCGATCTGGATTTCCTTTACGGGTCAAATCAGTTAACGGTGCACATATGGAATTAAAGTTTTTGATATACTTTTGGTAGAACCCACATAATGAGACAAAGGATCTCACGTCTTTCGTAGTTTGTGGTCTCGGGGCTTTCTTTAGTTTCTCTAAATTCTTGGGGTCAGGGGTCATGTTTCCCTGATAGACTGTGTGTCCCAAGAATTCTAATTCTTTACATCCAACGCAACATTTGGTTGGTCGGGCTGTTAAATTCGCTTCTCTAAGTCGATTAAACAGCATGTTCAGAGAGTCAATGTGTTCCTCAAATGTTTCTGTTGCTATAAGGATATCATCCATGAAATTTGTGATACATGGATTATTCAGAGGGTCCAATAATTTTCTCATCATTCTAGAGAAGACACTAGGTGCATTCTTCAATCCAAATGGCAATCTGTTAAACTCATAGTGTCCCTCTGAGGTACTAAACGCTAGGTATGGTCTAACCTCAGGCTTTACTGGAATCTGATAGTATCCTTTACTCAGATCTACTTTTGAGAAATATTTAGCTTTATTTAGCCTAGCAAACAACTGATTTGTATCCGGCAATGGATCCACCTGTCCTTCTGTAATAGCATTCAGTCTCCTGTAATCTATACAGAGTCTATGTTCTCCAGAGGGTTTCCTTAAGAGTACAACACTGGAACTATACGAATATTCACTGTGTGAAATAATTCCTTCCTTCAACAAATAGTCTATCTCTTCCTTCAAAGCTTTCTCCTTAGCAAAAGGAATCGAATAGGGTTTCATACAGACAGGTGTGGGGTCTATCAGTTTCATATCATATTCCAATAAAGTTGTATGCCCCGGTCGGTCCGTTAACACCTCTGTATGATTATCTAGAACCTGTTGCACTCTCTCTTTCTGATTTTTCGTTAAATGTGTACTGATTTTCACCTGTGCCACTGTCTCACAGGGGTGTAATGGATATTCAAATGATGAAAGTGGTTCCTTTTTCATCTCCATTGCAATGGACAAGGTCAACAAGTGTGTCTCTTCCTGATGTTCTCTTTCCAAATATTTCTTCAGGAGATTCACATGATAGATTTTTTCTTTCCCCTTCTTATCTATCTTATAATTTGTTCTAGACACCTTCTCTAGAACTGTATATGGACCTTGCCATCCAATTTGTAACTTATTCTGACTACCGGGGAGAAGAAGCAATACCTTCTCTCCCACAGCCAAATCTCTGTCTTTAGCTTTCCTGTTATAATAGGCAGCATGTTTCTTCCTGGCTTGTCTCAAATTTTCATTGGCAAGTTTCCAGCCAGTTTTTAAACGAGTGGTCAGCTCATTCACATATTGGTATGAGGATGTAATATTTTCCTCTGCCTTTTCATCAGTCCACGTTCTTAACAGAGCTACATATGGACCTGTAATTTTGTGGACCTATTTGTCCATGCACCGGTATGGTCTCTTCCACTCGAAGCTCTATAGTGATGATTTTTCTTCCCAGAATTATCATGCACAAAACGACCGCTACCAATTTTTCTCTTGGGGCTTTCTCCCCACTTAAAATTCTTGATGAGAGATTTCCTCTCTACATCCTCTTCCTCCAGTTTGTTTAAGTCCGATTGAGGGATTTTCGGCTTATCCTGGGGTAAGACATCTTTTTGCACTCTCTGCATAGTGGCCATTGTAAAACAGTTAATTGAAGCTTGTCCGTGAAAAGGGGCTTCCCATTCCATTTGGTCCACTTTATTAAATTTATTTTTCTTTTCAGTGTTAGGCCTGCGTTTGCCCCGTGGCGTGTCCAGGTCCTGATCACTGTTCCCACTTGTGGGTGTTCCCTCATGTGCTATGCTACACCTCTCTACAAAATTCTCAATGTCCCATCTTGCCTTGGGCCAATAATAATTTTGAGCTACCTTTTGGATGATGGTACCTATTTTCTCATGGTCCCCATCTTCTCTCACATGTAAGCTCTTTATTAATTCTGCCTATATGTCTTTGGAAGAACCAACTGTCCGTGACCCTTGGATTCAGTTCCGGCCTTCCTATACATCAACTTGTTTTTCATGTAAAAATCTCCCTTGCCTGGAGTTGTATGACAAGTTGACAATTTCCTAAAACAAGGCTTGAGGGTCTTATCCCCAGCCTGTGCCTTCCTCAACTCTTCTGGAGTGGTATTTAACATAATATCCTCCTCCTTTCTTGAGGTCGACCTGACCTGAAGGGTGGCCATTACTATAGGATTCCTTCTACAACGGTGAGTGTCATGATTGTTCATCTTACAATTTTTACACCACCTTTTTCCTTGGTTGTAAGATTTTCTTTCATCATATTTCCTTTCATCGAATTGTGGGGTTTTATTTTTATTGTCGTACCGTGGCCTATCAAACTGGTGCTTACCTTTGTTTTGATCTCTAAGATCAAATTTATTAAAGTTCTGTGGTGCCTTAAAATTATCTACCTGTTTCTTCTTATTACTGATACCTCTGCCTGAGCTGCTTGATACCTTTCAGCAACATTTAGCAACTCACCCAGCCTCTCTGCACCTTGTTCCATGAGAAACCTTCTCAGGTCTGGAGCCATGGACTCTCTTAATTGTTCAATAAGGACCATTTCCTTAAGATCTTGGGTTTTCCCCAGAGAAGTCCATTTCTCCAAGTATGTCTCTAACCGTGCAGAGAACTGGTGATAGGTTTCACCTGACAGTAGTTTAGCATTCCTAAATTTTTTTCTATAAAATTCTGCGTTCTTTTCGTATCTTAACAAAAGAGCCTGCTTTAGCATGTCATAATTTTCTTGATCACTTCTGTTCATTTTGGCAAAAACTTCATAAGCTGCCCCACGAAGACCTTGAGATAACTTTAAGCTCCACCTTTCTCTCTCTAACCCATACGTGGTAGCTAATAGTTCATATCTATTTAGATAGCTCTCAATATCATCTTCTTTCTCAACAAAATGATCTAAATGAAAATTCATAGCTGAGGTTGAGGCTCCCTGACTAGCAGTGGCATCAGAGGTAAAGGGACTGGCACCATTTTCAGGAGCATGGCCTTGAAACTCAAACTCCCTTAGTCGTAACTCATGTTCCCTTTGTAATCTCTTCTCCTCCTTTTCTGCTTCCCTCTCTGCAGTCAATCTTCTTTCCTCTCTTTCTGCAGCTAATTTCTTCTCTTCTCTTTCTGCAGCTAATTTCTTCTCTTCTCTTTCTGCAGCTAATTTCTTCTCTTCTCTTTCTGCCTCCAATTTCTTAGCCTCAACCTCAATCTGCAGCCTCTTAGTCTCAGCCTCAGCCTCAAATTGTAACTTCTTAATTTCTTTTTCAGCCTCTAACCTCTTATCTTCGGCCAACCTTTCAGATTCTAATTTTCTTTCGGCCTCTTTTTCTAATCGTCTTTCTTCCCGTTCAATATATTTGTCACATTCAGCAGTGACATAAGCAATCATAATTTGCCCGTCTTTTGCAGTCTGCACAGCAGCAGATCGAAATTTGGCCAGGTCCGCCATTTTCTAACAGGTAAATGTATATAATGTCTAACTAAACAATACAATTTCTAACTAAATAGCCAATAACCACCACAGGCACTGAGAGCTCAACGTTATTTATTTTCACCCAAGGATACCTTTTTAATTTTTATTATTCCCTGAAGTGAATTACCCCCAATATTTATAATAGGGAAAGATTCAAAATCCCGGACGAGCCCCCAATATATGTGGTAAAGTGGGATGATATAAATATTTATAGGGGACTTAGTGTACGGACTGAGATCAGCTGTGAAGGTATCTGTATCTAATAGGTGTAGTGTTTTACAGATAACCTTACTTGCTACCACATTTATACCTCAGTCAGAATTATTCAGGAATATTGTGATGACTACGTTAAATGTCTAGGGTTATGTAAATGATGAAGTGTAAGTCACAACAACAACAGACAGATAAACAATTTAATTTATTCCACCACACTTGGCAACACTGTGACACTCACACACATTTAACACTCTATCAGACTATTTTAAAAGAGTCACTGGTAAAGTTTCAAATATATATATATATATATATATATATATATATATATATATATATATATATATATATATATATATATATATATATATATATATATATATATGTATTAATTACTTTCTCTAATAGAGATCCTGATTCAACTACACAGTGAACCAGGAAACATAATAAAATGTAATTACAAGTATTATGTACACAGTTTATAGATATGATCTTTGTATTCACATATATTATTATTAGTATTCTATGTGTGTGTGAGTTGTGATGTGGTACTAGGAGGTAATACTGGCTGTTCAAGCTATGTTGTTGATTGTCATCACGACTTCAAGTGTTTGTTTCTGTTGGAACTAGTATTGGAGATGTTCTCAGTTCCTGGCATTAAAACAATTAATTGCCCCTCTTTATTTAATACAATGTCAGTTTTAGAGGGGGAACATAATGTTGAGCTCCTCTGGCCACATAAGCTTATCTTTCGTGATGGCGGCAGGAAAAGACTCCTCTGCTCGATTGCTTCAATGTGTTCTGGAGACACCTCACTGGTTGCTATCTGGACCAAGGAGTATGCTGTCAGCCTCTGGATTCAGCAAAACTCAGACCAGGTGCTGCTTCAATAACTAGGACCACAGTCCCACAATTCATGGAAATATTACACAGATACGTTGACCAGCGATGAATAATGGCACAAATTATGGCACAAATTCCGATCCGCTTCTGTCCCAGGCTTGTATTTAGAAAAATATAAGCTGAATCTCAACGCACTGTTGCTTTAGAAAGTTTAATTGAAAATGTGGTGCTGAACTGACGCTTCTAATTGACTATATTGGCGGGTCTAACCAATCGTGCCATGTTTACACAGCCTTTCAAAAAAGTACCTCTACTACGGTTTCCCCTAACAACAAAAAATAGTATTTATAGTCCGACTAATCGTGTTTAGCCTTACATTTATTTCTATCCAATCAAATAGGATTTAACATGGGGACCTATTTCCCGTACAATGGTGGTTTAAAAATCTGCCACTGAGCGATTCTGATTTTGGTGTTGTCTGACAGCACCACCATTTTATTTTGGCTATAACTTGTTAATTCCTAGACTATTTGCATAACACTTAACATATTCTTTGTCAGCAAGTCCTAAGGAACCCAAATATATAAGTTTTATGGGGCTAAGTGGCGGCGTTCAAAATATGTATTTTCTTCTAGGATAGTCGTGCTGTTACCACTTCCTCACTTCCAAACTTTAGGGTGTCTGCTGTACTGTCAGGATTTCAAACGTAAACCAGTATAATGTCATGTTTCCCAATAAGCATTTTTCAGGTTTTTAAACCTAACTCTCGTATGGGTAGTGTTTTTTTATCACTGTCCATCTGAAAAAAAGTATTGCTTCTGGCCTTACGCTTGTTGGGGGTGGCATTAATATCACGAGACTGTGGTAGTATTGCCTGCGTTCCTTCGTACATCGCTCTCTCTCTCTCTCTCTTTCTATCCTAAGTTCATCTGTCTTTCCGTTTATGTTAACGTAGTGTAATTAATGTTAGTATTAATTTAGGTCATTACGCGGTGTGCCTATCTCAAGGTCTTTCTTAGAAATGCAGTACACGTTTTATTGTGTTGTGGAAACGCGTGTATGCTGCTATAGACTTAACTATTAACGTGGAAACGTTACAATTTGCAGACGAAGCATAAAAAGGGGTTTTTATTGTTCAACTAGCATGACGTTCTATTAACACAGGCGTACGCTATTGGAAAGCACGGGTCTTTAACCATTTCTCTATCCTTTTATTGAATTTATGTGTTAGGCTTTACATGTACCTTTTAATTTATATATGTGTATTTAGAATGTCTCACGACAAAAACAAACAACCACTTATCTTCAAAAGGAAAAATCCTGGTCTCCGTAACAGCAACTCTGATGTACATAAAGTATCACACAGTCCGAACAAAGAAAAATCCACCGATGAAAGTACTGGAACTCGTCACTCTCAGGTTCTTGATACTGTATGACATGTTGAACTTGTATAGTACTCCTTCTTCAGTTGATAAGATACCCCGAAACACAGGAAAACTCCAATGTTAACAGTGAGTGGTGTCAGGAGGCAAATGTTAATGTAATTTCCGCACTTAACATAGGAGTCAGGAAACGTTGGAATCTTGTAGAACAACTTGTGCATCACATCATAATCGCCCCATATCACTGGTGACCACTGTTAAATCATCCTTTCACTGTTAAATCTTCTTTGGTAAGTGGTTCAGGAAGACAGGCAGGAAGAGAATGGCCACCACTGTTAATGGTTAAGTGAGGGGTGTGTAGATGTGGTTATAGATTACGCTAATAAAGGCGATCAGCATGTGTCGGGCTTACGGATGGCCGACAGGTGTGGATGTATAGATGTTAACTCACGCGAATGTCATACAGTCCTATTAAGTCACTTGCAACCACACACACCAAAGCAAACATCGGAGTCAGTAAACGTTGAACTCCTAGTAACGTTTTACACTGTTTATTACGACACAGCAAACGTAGACATATGGTAACACAGTACATAAGCACATCATTGAACATCAGCAGTTCAACACATCCGTATACAGCATACACAGTATATAATTAAGCCTATCCCTGGCTTAGAAGTAATATAAATATGTTCTCTATGTCCTCTTTCAATCTACAACAGCGTGCACAGCACATGATCAACTTCTTCTTCTCTTCTTTGATCCGTAGCCGCCGACCGTCAAAGCAGTCAGTGGCCATCACGCCTAGTGGCGTCTTGTAGGGCAACAACAAATTGATTCCACTTTGCACGGTCGGTGGCCATCCTTCGTACAGTGCCCCAACTCTGGTTCATTACCTGCATCTCAGCCTCCACAGTCCTCCGCCAGGTTGTTTTTGGTCGGCCTCTCTTTCGTTTTCCTTCAGGGGTCCAAAGCATAGCTGTTCTTGTGATGGCATCAGGGTCTCTTCTGAGGACACGGCCAACCCAGCTCCAGCGTCTGCCAGCTATGATGGTGTGCATGTCCTCTTGCTTGCTACGAGTAAGCAGATCTTGGTTAGTGATGGTATTCGGCCAAAAGATTCGGTGAATTTTTCTTAGGCATGTTGTGTGAAAGGAGGACAATTTCGACATTTCCTTCTCTGTGACTCTCCAGCATTCCGCACCATAGAGAAGCATGAGGGCATGATCAACAAGCCGCAATAATCTTTGGCTTGGAAGTAATATAAATATGTTCTCTATGTTCTCTTTCAATCTACAATAACGTGCACAGCACATGATAAACAAGCCGCAATAATCCTTGGCTTAGAAGTAATATAAAATTCTGGAATTTTCACATATTCCTTTTATTCAAAATATCTCCTATCCTGGGACACACTAACGAAAAATGGTCTAACATCCATTTCGGAGCTTTGCCCGGATTCAACTGTCACGAAAATATCCCCTGCTCAAAAACCGCTCATCAAAAATTCATCCAGGCGTGAACTCCCTCGCTGAGATGTGAGTAGAGTTCGTCCGCCTTCTACCCCAACTTATCAATAGAATGTTCGACCTGTTTCCTTGTGTTATATTTTTAAACAAACTAACAAGCAGGTACAATAGAGCTGTGTTCAAAAATTACTGAGTGTTACGGCCAGAAATGTAACGGCCACCAGAAATGTTGCTGTATTTTTTCGTGCGTGATGTAAATTTAGGTCACCAGTGTGAGGCGCTGGCAGGGTATAATATGTCACTTGCACAGAACAGCATACATGTTATTAAATGTGTGGTATTGACCTGATGACGTGGTGAGTGTGGGTGTAACTGAAGACACGAATGCTTGAGGTTCTTAATACAGTAGATAACACACCCATACACTCGCATGCAGTAGTCAATGATGCTGTAAGACTGCTGGCACGTTTCAAACATTTATTCACGAAAACCAACAGTAGCATCAACAGGAGCAGTCAAATTGACAAGATCAAGGACTTCACATAAATACTGAGTCACTGTAAAATGTCTGGTAATCTAAAGGCTTGACTCATACATCTGATAGGACATGATTAATCATCATCTGTCCTGAGGTTACAGTTTATCATATCTCTTCCGTACCATTGACTCAGCGCGTCAATGTACTCAATCAGCTCCACTGTCCAGAAAAGACGAGCTTCTTACTTGTGTAGCAATAAGACATAAGGCTGTTATTCCTTGGCATAACCCGCCAGGTATATTTTCTCTTGCTGAAAAATATTGGCCGTAATACAAGGCCTCAATATGTAGACAGCTGTGTATCCTTCATTAGCAGGCACCATCAACCATGCTAAAGCTATATCTACCGCCAACCTGCGGTTTTACACTATAATCTATTATCATCATCAAGCTTCTGTTCAATAGGAAACACATAGTCTCTTTTGGCTATAACACGAAGCGAAAAGGAAATCTGTCTCTAACGATCTGTGAGTTTCACTCGCAGAAAAGGTAAATTCAAATGTTCTGCAGCCAAAGGCATAGTAATGTGAATGTCTTTACCTTATACAGAATCCTCTGGATACACACAATAAACAACTGTCGTCATTCTTGACGAACAGAGAATCTCTGGGGAGAACAATGACATATCAGTCATATCGAAGACTTTCCAAACCCCATAATGATATAGAGAAAAACACAACGGACATCATCGTCCGACAGCCCAGCTCACAATCTCACCTGCCGGAAGAAGCAGTTTGCGCCCAGAACTCTGCGCATGCCTAGACAGCATAAACGTGAGCACTACTAAGACAGATCAACGACAACGATTAAAAGAAAGGGAAGATAACCCTTAAACAACCCGTTATGGAAGTAAATACCCAATTATCCAACTTTGACCAACAAAGTTTTACAACAAAAGTATTAAATAGATTTACCTATTATGACTCCGTCAAAACGACAGCAACAGACTACCGCCCCCTCCGAATAAAAAAAATGAAACATTTTTTTTTAAAGTACATCAATGAACAAAACATAATAAGCTCATAACGCATGAATGATGCGCCGATGAAAGCATCAACATAAAATAATGCCTTAATGTCCGACTCAATCGATATACTATAGAGCGACTAGTGAGAACAACAGATCATCTCACCATATAAACGAAAACATATCCGGGAGGTACTATTCAAAAACCTCTGTTGCTGGCAATGCTAACAAAAATTACATACATATCACTAAAATGCAACATTGTAGCAATGACAATATATCAAAAAGTCATATGAACATATTAAATTGACGTATAAATGCCATCTAATCATTAACATCTAATGGATGGACATAATCAATTTATTAAAGTCTTTAAGTATTTTATCTATCAATAAAGGATGGCATCCCAGGAACAAAAGATATTGAGTCCCGAAAGTAAGTAGTATCCACATAGTAAGTACTGGTGACATAAGACCTCGTCATGATTCACCAAAGCACTCCAAACTTGGTACTAGCTTTCTGAGAACAATACAAATGATACAATTGGTAAAATGCACTATAGTCATTACAAATATGAGTATTACATATGGCCGCATTAAATTATTTTTTTTGGACCTTTATTTTATGTAAACTCAGCCCTCTCCATTACACAAAAAATGGTAATAGAGAAAAAACAATTAATTTACCACTCTAATGTGAGACAAAAGTGCTAATATATATATGATCTTAAAGGAATGTCATAAGTCTAAGAGTGTATCAGGAAATATAAGACACAAGACTTAAGTGGACTCATGTGGGCATCTAGACAGTATGTCTGCCTTCACATTATTTGCACCACGGATAGCTCGAACCGTGAAATGATAAGGGTGAAGAGCAATAGCATATCGAGTAGATCTCGAGCTCTTCAAATCCTTATTCTGAATAGCCGTAAGAGCTTTTTGGTCAGTTTCCACAATGACAGGCGCGCCCAGAAGGAATTTTTTGTAGCTTAAGAATGGACCAAACCATAGCTAGCAATTCACGGTCTAGAACCGAATAGTTCCTTTCTGCCGCATTCAATTTCCTAGAGATATACATCACAGGATGCAGAGTTCCTGAATACTCTTGCATAAGTGCCGCCCCGATACCAGTGGATGAGGCATCACTACGAAGAACAACAGTCTTATCAGTGATAGGTAGCTTTAAGTTAGGAGGCGATGAAAACAAATTCTTAATCTGATCCAATGAAGATTGGCAATCTTGGGACCAGCGCACCGTATTAGGAGACCCTTTCTTCAATAGGGTTGAAAGAGGTGTCATAATAGAAGATAGATTCTGTATGAATCTTCCATAAAATTGTATCCAACCCCAAAAGACTACGCACTTGCTTTTTTGTCTTAGGAACAGAGATATTTAATATCTTAGAAATGTTTTGATCCTCTGTCTCCAAGAGACCTTGACCAACACGATGTCCTAAGAAAGAAATCTCACTAAACCCAACAAAGGCTTTAGAGGGTTTTGCAGTCAAATTATGCTCGCGTAGAGTAGACAGCAGTTCCTGTAAACCCAAATAGTGATCTTTCCACGTATTGCTGAAAAGACAGATGTCGTCTAAGTAAGCGATGACATCTGCACGATCAGAAAGAATTCGACGCATCATGCGCACGAAAGTAGCTGGAGCGTTCATAAGCCCGAATGGCATAAAATTCCATTGATACAAACCCCTAGGTGTTGAGAAAGCAGTGAAAGGTTTGGCGTGTTCAGTTAACGGAACTTGCCAATAGCCTTTCGACAAGTCAAGTTTAGTAAAGAATCGCGATTTAGAAAGTCTAGTAAGTAGATCTTCCAATAAAGGCATAAGTTCAGCATCGAACTTCGTAACTTGGTTCAATTTGCGATAATCGACGCAAAGACGTATGTTATTGTCTTTCTTTCGAACACTAACCATGGACGAAGAGTATGCTGAAGTTGATGGTTCAATTATTTTCAATTGTATCATTTCATCCAATTCTTTCTCTACTTGCGCTTGGAAATGAATAGGGATAGGATATGGTCTTACTCTGATCGGATTATGATCAGTAAGTATAATGTCATGTTTGATAATATGTGTGTGTCCAGGAATGTCGGTAAGGACATCCTGAAATGATTGTAGCAATGAAGATACTTGAAGCTGTTCCTCAAAAGACAAATTAGAAGAAACCGAAACGTTTCTCCATGATTCCGTAGAATTAAGTGGAATCATAGGAAGAGGTAGATTAACATCTGAAAACGTAGTTTCCTCCTCCTGTATAACCGACAAGGATGAGATATGACCATGTTGGACTGGAGAATCGTCCGTCGCCTGGAAAATAGGCTGCAAATAGTCTGGTCGTTCAATAAATTCCGTAAGCATATTTATATGGAAGGTTTTATGCCTTCAATCAATATCGACAACATAGTCGATATCGGAAATTTTCGAGACTATAGCATAAGGACCTTTTCATGCAATGAGAAGTCTGTTCTCCCTAGAAGGAAGTAACACAAACGCTTTGTCTCCAGGACAAAGTTGACGTAGACGTCTCTTCTTATTAGCGAATTGCCTTGCCTTTTCTTTGGCAAATTCGGAGGATAAAGTTGCTAGCCTGCATGCTTCAATAATCTTATGCCTGAGAGCAATGACATACTCATATGAAGATTGAGTGTCATCGTCTATATTATCGGCAGTTATTAAATCGTGTAGCAAGGACATAGGACCGCGCGGTTTCGCGCCAAAGACAAGTTCAAAAGGAGAAAACCCTGTATGTTCGTTTGGATCATCTCTATAGGCAAAGAAAGCCGCGGGTAAAACCCTGTCCCAATCCTGAGGATGATCCTCAGTAATCTTGCCAAGTAAGTTCTTGAGTGTTCTATTAAGACGTTCAACCAACCCATTAGACATTGGGTGATAAATACTACTAAGAGACCTTTTAATATTTAGGATAGACATCACCTGTGACATAGTGTCTGATATTACTTGAGTACCATGGTCTGACAATATTTCTCTGAGAAAACCCAAACGAGAAAATATTAGCCAAAGAGCGTCTGCGATATCGGCAGTAGATATGCTCTTTAGAGGTATAGCCTCTGGTAACGTGTGCACATGTCGACGCATGTTAGGATGAATTGATGTCCTCTGGCTGACTTAATCTTAAAAGGGCCGATAATGTCTATTGCCATCTTCTGAAATGGTCGAATAGGAATATCTGCAGCCTGGATAGGCGCAGCATGTCGTGGACCTCTAGATTTGACTTCTTGACAAATCTTGCAAGATCGGCAATAAATTCGTATGTCTTTATTTACGAATGGCCAAAAGAAAGGAGCTAGAACTCTCGACTTAGTGCGAGAAAAACCCATGTGTCCAGCACACTGAGAATCATGTGCATGTTAAAGAATTAAGGCTCTCATACTTTTGGGCACAAGAATTTGAGAGTGCATAGACGTGTCTGAGTGTTGTACCATACGTACAAGTATACCATTCTTCATAGTGATATACGATTTGTGAATTGTATTTTGATTCGGATCACCGTTTTTAGCGAGAAGAAAGTATTTATTTAAAGAAGGATCTTCTTCTTGTAGTTTCACAAACGAGTCATGCGAAATCACCAAGTGATCATCTTGGCTACCAACTTCATTACTATCATTAGATGAAGTTGAAGGAACAAGAGCTTGTGCTCTTGTTACAACCGCATTGGCTGTTTGGATGTTATGTTGTTCCCAAGCAGCAATTTTCTGCGGGGTACATTCCCTAACCCCATGAATACGACCGATTATAAGATCCGCAATAGGATTAGGTAAAAGACACGCGTGAACATCTCCTGTAAAGAAGGGAGTAGCTATGTGAATAACAGCAGTAGGATACTTTTCCATAGTACCACCAAATGTTACACATTTGATCACTTTTCCTGTGCCACAGTGTAACTGTCTTTTTTTCTTGTTGAGGTGATCACTGGCCCAAGACAGTATACATGTTGTTAGATGTGTAGTGCGAGCGTATGATGAATTGAGTGTGGGTGCGAATGAAGGCGCGAATGTGTTTAGGCTCGTATAGATGTAGATCCTGCAACCCATACTCTCACATGCAGTAATCAAGGATGCTTTGACACTGCAGGCATGTTTCAAGACATTTATTGACGGGAACACACATAATATCAACAGGAACAGTCAGTGTAACAAGGTCATGCTGACCTGACATCGATAGGTATACATTTGGCATTCAAAAAGGTAAACATCAGAATAGACGTGCATGGTCAATAGCAAAGTTCTTCAATAATGACAGTTCGTAGCGTCGCCCTTGGCGTCTCTGACTAAACGCGTCAGATGCCTTAGTCACTTGGACACATAGGTGCAACTTGGCACTCCCCGCCAATTTCACATATCAGGCTGTAGTATAATAGCCGAAAGCACAGGCCTCGTTCTGACGTCGGCCGTGTACTTCTGTTAAATAGGTTATCATCAACCCTGCAGTAATACTTATTGTAGATAGAAGTTCCGCCAATCTGCGGCTCCCACAATATATCTTCGTCACTGGATTTCTGGACAATATAAGACTAACAGTCTTGGATGGCTACCTCGAGCACAAATATATAAGTTCTGAAATGGCGGATCAGTGAGCTGCTGTTCACCCTAGGTAATCCTTTACATGTTCTGCCACCGAAAAGCGTAATAATGCATAAAGGTCGGTATTACCTGGCAAATGAATCCTCAGAACATCACAAGGAATTCTGTCGTCATCCCGACGCACAGAGATTCACTGGGGAAAACTGCCATAGCAGTTACTTCGAAGATTCTCCCCGAAAAACAATGGACTCTTGGTCCCTTCAGAAAAACAGGACCTTCCCCGGCTTGCCGGAAGTATATCTCACTCCCGCTTAAAAAACCTTCCCATAGGCCTACGCCGAACTGTCAACCTCTGACCCTAGAGGTCAAACACAATGAATGAATAAACAAGGGAAGACAACCCCTAATCAACCTGACATCGCAGGTAAAGACACAATTATACTTATGATACAAACATAAGCAAATAACTTGACAGATGACTCCGTCGAAAATGACAGCAACATTACTACCACCCCCCTGTAAAAAAAAAATGCAATTTTTTTTTTTTAAATATGTTCATGAGCAAGATAGCACCAGTATCACTTCTGTGCTCATGCAAACAATGAACCTAATATCAGGTACAATAGAAGAGGGTACAAATCATCTCTCAACATAGGAGAAAATATTTCCTTTAAGCCAAACAAACTAAGGGATACCATTCAAGAAACCTAAGTTGCTGGCAATACCAATCATATATCAAACATTACTAAATAATATAACCATAGCAATATACAAATGTCAATGCTATTTTAGCAACATATCACTGATGGATGGACAAAATGAAATTTGTTAAATTATCTAAACATCATCCAAATACATTTGTATTACAACATATTATGATATTAAGGACAGACCTAAGTCTGAAAATATATCAGGAAAAACTAGGACACAAGATTTAACTGGAATCATGTGGGCATCTAGACAATATGTCCGCCATCACATTATCCGAACCACGGATAGCTCGCACCGTGAAATGGAAAGGCTGAAGAGCAATAGCATAACGAGTAGATCTCGAGCTCTTCAAATCCTTACTTTGCATAGCCGTAAGAGCTTTTTGGTCGGTTTCCATAAAGAAATGCGCGCCCAGAAGGAACCTTTGTAGCTTAAGAATGGACCAAACCATAGCCAACAATTCACGGTCCAAAACCGAGTAATTCCTTTCTGCCGCATTCAGCTTCCTAGAAATATACATTACAGGATGCAGAGTTCCTGAATATTCCTGCATTAGTGCCGCTCCAATGCCAGTGGAAGAGGCATCACTACGAAGGACAAAAGTCTTATCAATCGTCGGTAGTCTTAAGATAGGATGAGATGAGAACAAATTCTTAACCTGATCCAATGAAGATTGGCATTCTTGGGACCAACGCACCATATTAGGAGAACCTTTTTTCAATAACGTTGAAAGTGGTGCCATAATGGAGGACAGATTCTCAATGAATCTTCCATAGAATTGTATCAATCCCAAGAGACTACGCACTTGCTTTTTTGTCTTCGGAACCGAGATATTTAATATCTTTGAAATGTTTTGGTCCTCTGTCTTCAACAGACCATGACCAACTCGATGACCTAGGAAGGAAATTTCACTAAACCCAACAAAAGCTTTAGAGGGTTTAGCAGTCAAACTATGCTCACGTAGAGTAGATAGCAATTCCTTCAGACCCACATAGTGTTCTTCCCAAGTATCGCTGAAAAGACAGATGTCGTCTAAATATGCAATGACATCTGCACGATCTGATAGAATTCGTCGCATCATGCGCACGAAAGTCGCTGGGGCGTTCATAAGCCCGAAAGGCATAAAATTCCATTGAAACAGACCCCTAGGTGTCGAAAAAGCAGTGAGAGGTTTGGCGTGTTCCGTCAGTGGGACTTGCCAATAACCTTTCGACAAGTCTAGTTTAGTAAAGAATTTAGCTTTAGAAAGTCTAATAAGTAGATCATCTAATAACGGCATAGGTTCAGCATCGAACTTCGTAACTTGATTTAATTTGCGATAATCAACGCAAAGACGTATGTTATTGTCTTTCTTTCGAACAATAACTATCGACGAAGAATAAGCTGAAGTGGATGGTTCAATTATTTGTAGTTGAATCATTTCATCCAATTCTTTCTCGACTTGTGCTTGAAAATGAATAGGTATTGGGTATGGTCTTACTCTGATCGGATTACGATCAGTAAGTATGATGTCATGTTCTATGACATCTGTGTGTCCAGGAATGTCGGTAAGGACATCCTGATATGATTGTAACGTAGAGGATACTTGACGCTGTTCCTCAAAAGACAAGTTGGTAGAGACTGTAACGTCTCTCCACGATTCCGTTGAAGTAAGTGGAATCGCAGGAAGAGGTACGTTCACGTCAGAAAAAATAGTTTCCTCATCCTGTATAACGGACAGGGATGAGATGTGACCATGTTGAACTGGAGAGTCGTCCGTCGCCTGGAAAATAGGCTGTAAATAGTCTGGACGTTCAATAAACTCTGTTAGCATATTTATATGGAAGGTTTTATGCCTTCCATCCACATCGACAATATAGTCGACATCAGAAATTTTCGAGACTATAGTGTATGGACCTTTCCAAGAAATGAGAAGTCTATTCTCTCTTGAGGGCAGTAAGACATATGCTTTGTCTCCAGGACAAAGTTGACGTAGGCGTCTTTTCTTATTAGCAAATCGCCTAGCTTTTTCTTTCGCAAATTCGGAAGATGAAGTTGCTAACCTGCACGATTCGATAATCTTTTCTCTAAGAGCTATAACATATTCATATGACGATTGTGTATCATCGTCAATATCATCGGAAGTTATCAAATCGTGTAACAAGGACATTGGCCCGCGCGGTTGCGCGCCAAAGACAAGTTCGAAAGGAGAAAACCCTGTATGCTCGTTGGGAACCTCTCTATAGGCAAAGAGGACTGCAGGTAAAACCCTGTCCCAATCTTCAGGATGATCCTCCGTTATCTTGCCAAGTAAGTTCTTTAGTGTCCTGTTAAGACGTTCTACCAATCCATTGGACATTGGATGATAAATACTACTGAGTGACCTTTTAATGTCTAGCGTAGCCATTACCTGAGACATAACGTCCGAAATTAACTGAGTGCCGTGATCCGACAGTATTTCTCCGGGGAATCCCAGACGAGAAAATACGAGCCAAAGAGCATCAGCGATATCGACAGTTGATATGCTCTTCAGAGGAATAGCCTCTGGCCAACGCGTGCACATGTCCACGCAAGTGAGGATAAATTGGTGTCCTCTGGCTGACTTAATTTTGAACGGACCAATGATGTCTATAGCCATTTTCTGAAACGGCCGAATCGGAATATCTGCAGCCTGAATAGGAGCAGCATGTCTCGGACCCCTAGACTTGACCTCTTGACAAATTTTGCAAGATCGGCAATAACTTCGGATGTCTTTATTCACGAATGGCCAAAAGAAGGACGCAAGGACTCTAGTTTTAGTTCTGGAAAAACCCATGTGTCCAGCACACTGAGAATCGTGTGCATGCCGAAGAATTAAGGCTCTCATACACTTAGGCACAAGAATTTGCGAATGCATAGACTTGTCCGAGTGTTGTACCATTCGTACCAATATACCATTCTTCATAGTAATATACGATTTGTGATTCGTATTTTGATTGGGATCCCCTTTCTTTGCCAGAAGGAAGTATTTCTTCAAAGAAGGATCCTCTTCTTGACGTTTAACAAACGAGTCATGGGAAATCACCAAGTGCTCGTCTTGGCTATCAACTTCATCACTATTATCAGATGAAGTTGGGGGATTAAGAGCTTGAGCTCTTGTCATCGCTGCATTGACCGTTTGAATGTTTTTTTCTTCCCAACTAGAAATTTGTTGCGGGGTGCATTCCTTAACCCCATGAATACGACCGATTATAAGATCCGCAATAGGATTAGGAAGAAGACATGCATGGACATCTCCTGTGAAGAAAGGAGTGTCAATCCTAATAATAGCAGTAGGATAGCTTTCCATAGTACCACCAAATGTAACACATTTGATTGTTTTTCCAGTGGCACAGCAAGGATCTATCAGAGACTCCTTAACCCCGACGGTAGTACATCCCGAATCGAAAAGTACTGAGACTAGCCTATCATTTATTAGACCTTTATGTAAGATGAGAGATCCTCTCCCATCATGCGCAACTGTAGCAGGTAGAGCAGGAAGAGGGTGACCACAACTTAGCGTAGATACAGTTGATGAGTCAAACAATGTTAAGCATTGGGGGCATTCAGTTGCTCTCCCAAAATCGAAAGCACAACCAGTGATAGCCCTAGAGTTACCACTATCATTTACTGTATTACAGGCTCCATCAAACTCTTGTTGCGCAGAGTTTGCCTGTTGGTAAGGTCTTTTCTTGTTAAACCTAGGTCTACCTCGATTATCATTTCCCCTGTAATTATTTTGACTATCATTTCCCCTGTAATTATTTCGACTATCATTTCCCCTGTAATTGTGATCATATTGTCTATTGTACTCATCATTCCGGTTTGAATCCCGGTTTCTAAATTCACCATCGTCATAATCTTGACGTCGAGAATGATTACCTCGAAAATTTGAATAGTTATTATTTGGATAGCCTTTGCGAAAGTGTCTCAAATTATTACCACTAAAATTACGAGAACTACCATCTTGTCTCCACTGCATAGACGAAGAACCATCATGTGTTGGATTACTCCGCTTCTGAGTGTAATTTTGATTACTTCCCCTATTCCAATTTTGTTGAGCACCCTGAAATTTTTTTTTGAAATTAGGGCCATATGGTGTTGCCGACGCAGCTGGCAACCCTTCTTTCACTTTAGAATTGCTAACTGTAGCATGGGGATGTGCTGTGGCATACTGACAACAGTATTCCTCCATTTCTTTTAAGTTTTTAGGCTTACGCTCATGAAGGAATGCAAGAAAAGAATCATTAACAGATGACAAAACCTTATCTCGCAATAATAAGTCCATTAGACCTTCATATGTTTTCTCAATCTGAGACAACTCAACCCATCGTGTAAATGTACGACGTATCTTTGTAACAAAATCAGAGAAATCTACTCCATTTTCTGGCAACATTGTCCTAAAACGAAGACGATAGTCTTCTTGTTTTAGTTGATATTTTTTTAGTAATGCTGCCCTGACAACATCATAATTAGTCCTCTCATGTTCGTCTATTGTCATAAGAGTAGTCACTGTGTCACCTGTAAAAAATGGCATCAGTTGTTCAACATATTTTTCCTTTTTTATGTTATGCGTATCGCACAAAAATTGGAATCTATCTAGATAATCTGCTACGTCATCCTTTAAAGGATTGAAATGAGGCAATTTAATCCTACTAACAAACTCCCTTGTCGTACTCGAAGTTGTTTGCTGAGCACCCGTACTCGCCAATTTCAATTTCTCTAACTCCAAAGTTGCGAGTTTTTCATCAAGTTCCATCTTCTGTTTTCTTTCCTCATGTTCCATTTTTCTGATTTCAGCCTCAGCTTGAGCTTTCCTCTCCTCTGCAGCAGCTTCTTTGTCTAATCTCTTTTGTTCAGCTTCTTTGTCCAATCTCTTTTGTTCAGCTTCTTTGTCTAATCTCTTTTGTTCAGCTTCAAATCTCCTTTCCTCCACCTGCATCTGCAATTTCTTTTGTTCAGCAGCAATATTAGCTTCTCTGTCTAGCCTTTTTTGTTCCGCCGCAGCTTCTCTTTCTAATCTTTTCTCTTCAGCCTGAGCTTTTTTCTCTTCTGCAGCTAATGCTTTGTCATACTGAGCAACAGCCCATTGTTCTAACTGTTGACCAGTCTTATCAAGGGCTCTCCCTTGTGTAATAAAGTAGTCCAATGTAGACATCTTGTCTACTGAGATCAGTAACTTGCAGAAGCAAATATATTAAATTATCCCACTTTAATGGGAGACAAGTCTGAAATGCTAGACTTGTATACTCACTTCACTTTATTTTACTGTCTTAGTCTTAGACAAAGACTTTGTATGTTCCTCTTGTTTATAATGTACCCAAAAAATCACTTGAGTACCTGTGGAAAAAAAAATTCCCTTATATCCCACTCACTATGGGCACAAGTCTTTTTTATAAAGAACTTGAATATGTATTTCACCTTGTCTCAATCTTTGTAGATAACAAGTCTTTTATCAAAGAACTTGTATAAATATCTTATATAATAATATTTTATCAACAAACTCTATATGAAGAGTCTACCTTATCAATAATATCAAAACATGACCCAGTATGTGTATGTAGACTGTGCATGACAGTAATGTAGTACAACCAAAAAAAAAAAATACAAAGACAAAGATACAAAACAATACAAATGGCAACACTGTTTTAACCAAAAATGTGTAGAGAAATACACAAGAAAGGAGAGACCTACAGAATACAAACAAAACAAATCGAAAATCAAAACTGAAAAGCAGACAAAATATTACAAAAACAACGTTAAGTACAATTACATCACAGCTAACATCAATAGCGACCAATTGTCACTAGCAAATTTCCAAATTAAGAAAATTTGCACCTACAGAACGCTTACAGTAAGCCTCGATCAAGTGGCATATTTACCGTAAGACCCACCAACCGAAAAACCCGCAGAAAAATACACAAAACAGTAGAAGTAACATAATATAGCAATCAATTTCAATGTGTTGCAGAACAAGTTCAGTCACAGCTGAAACTAAAATAAATTCCTTGCTCCTTGCGAACACAGAAACGAAATGTCAAATGCGCACTGAACGTCAAATCCACTGTAACATAAAGTGGTATTCACGAACCAAAGTTACTATGACCTTCTCAAATTAGGGCTTGCACATTGAATGTTTACTATTTCCACGTACTGTTTACAGACACTTGACCTCCAACAATGTAGCTTGAATGCTCTGACCTAGAAAAGTCTGTTGTTGAATGAAACGTGTAACAACCAGCAGTACTGTTTACAATAGGAACCCGCCTTCTATGCAGTTATGGTCCACGTAGCAAATGCCTAGTAGTTAACTTCAGTACATGTCTTGTTATGCTTTATGTAGCATTATAATATAAATGCTCGTACTGTTTATTTGGGTCAACCGTTGATGACCTATATCTGTCCTGTTGTAGCCAAAACTTGCAAGTGTAGAATTAGCGCTGTGTGTTACGGCTGTCCCGTGTGTAGCTTAGACCCACAGATCAGAAGTGTAATGTGTACTTGTCCTTCTTGTAACTTTCTCGACAAAACTGGAGACATCATACATGTAACAGCCAACCAGGAATGTAAATTTCTGGATCCATAAATGTCAACAATAATGTCAAATGCTCGCTCTGTTCTTTTTAAACCCACAGATCTGGTCCATCAGAAATGTAAGTTTCTAGGCCACATTGGCGACAAGAAATGTATCATAAGAGCCCACGTAACTGGTCCACCAGAAATGTAACTGTCTTTTTTTTTCTTGTTGAGGTGATCACTGGCCCAAGACAGTATACATGTTGTTAGATGGGTAGTGCGAGCGTATGATGAATTGAGTGTGGGTGCGAATGAAGGCGCGAATGTGTTTAGGCTCGTATAGATGTAGATCCTGCAACCCATACTCTCACATGCAGTAATCAAGGATGCTTTGACACTGCAGGCATGTTTCAAGACATTTATTGACGGGAACACACATAATATCAACAGGAACAGTCAGTGTAACAAGGTCATGCTGACCTGACATCGATAGGTATACATTTGGCATTCAAAAAGGTAAACATCAGAATAGACGTGCATGGTCAATAGCAAAGTTCTTCAATAATGACAGTTCGTAGCGTCGCCCTTGGCGTCTCTGACTAAACGCGTCAGATGCCTTAGTCACTTGGACACATAGGTGCAACTTGGCACTCCCCGCCAATTGCACATATCAGGCTGTAGTATAATAGCCGAAAGCACAGGCCTCGTTCTGACGTCGGCCGTGTACTTCTGTTAAATAGGTTATCATCAACCCTGCAGTAATACTTATTGTAGATAGAAGTTCCGCCAATCTGCGGCTCCCACAATATATCTTCGTCACTGGATTTCTGGACAATATAAGACTAACAGTCTTGGATGGCTACCTCGAGCACAAATATATAAGTTCTGAAATGGCGGATCAGTGAGCTGCTGTTCACCCTAGGTAATCCTTTACATGTTCTGCCACCGAAAAGCGTAATAATGCATAAAGGTCGGTATTACCTGGCAAATGAATCCTCAGAACATCACAAGGAATTCTGTCGTCATCCCGACGCACAGAGATTCACTGGGGAAAACTGCCATAGCAGTTACTTCGAAGATTCTCCCCGAAAAACAATGGACTCTTGGTCCCTTCAGAAAAACAGGACCTTCCCCGGCTTGCCGGAAGTATATCTCACTCCCGCTTAAAAAACCTTCCCATAGGCCTACGCCGAACTGTCAACCTCTGACCCTAGAGGTCAAACACAATGAATGAATAAACAAGGGAAGACAATCCCTAATCAACCTGACATCGCAGGTAAAGACACAATTATACTTATGATACAAACATAAGCAAATAACTTGACAGATGACTCCGTCGAAAATGACAGCAACACACAGCAAGGATCTATCAGAGACTGCCTAACACCGATAGTGGTGCATCCAGAGTCAAAAAGTACTGATACTGGATTATCATTCACAAGACCCCTATATAAGATGAGAGATCCCCTCCCGTCATGCGCAACTGTAGCAGGAAGTGTGGGAAGAGGATGACCACAAATTAAGGTCGATACAGTAGAAGGCTCGAACAATGTTGAGCATTGGGGACATTCGGCCGCTCTCCCAAAATCGAAAGCAGAACCAGTGATAGCATTAGAGTTCCTACTATCGTTTACCTGACCACAGGCTTCCTGAGATTCATGTTGTGCAGAATTTGCGTGTTGATAATATTTACTTTTATTATATCTAGTTCTGCCGCGATTATCAATTCCCCTGTAATTGTCATTACATTGCTTACTGTAATCATCATTCCGGTTAGAATCACGGTGTCTATAGTCACCATTGTCATATTCTTGACGGCGAGAATGATTATTATTGTGATAACCTTTGCGAAAGTGTCTGTAACTGTTAGACGCATAATTACGAGAACTATCATCTCCTCTCCAATTCTTTGAAGAAGGACCATTATATGATGGATTACTTTGATTCTGAGTGTAATTCTGATTACTTTTCTTATTAAAGTTTTGTTGAGCACCTTTACATTTACGATTGAAATTAGGGCCATATGGTGTCCCTGAAGCAACAGGTAATCCTTCTTTCACTTTAGAATTACTAACTGTAGCATGGGGATGCGCAGTGACATACTGGCAACAGTATTCCTCCATGTATTTTATGTTTTTAGGTTTACGCTCGTGAAGAAAAGCAAGAAATGTTTCCATAACAGATGACATAACTTTGTCTCGAAGTAATAAGTCCATTAGGCCTTCATATGTTTTCTCTGTTTTAGTCAGCTCAATCCAACGTGTGAATGTAAGACGTATCTTTGTAATGAAGTCAGAGAAACTTACTCCATTTTCTGGCAACATTGTCTTAAAACGAAGACGATAATCTTCTTCTGTTAATTGATATCGTTTAAGCAATGCTGCTCTGACAACATCATAGTTAGTCCTGTCATGTTCCGCTATTGCCATAAGAGTAGTAACTGGTTCACCTGTAAAAAATTGCATCAGTTCTTTGGCATAATGTTCCTTTTTTATCTGATGCGTATCGCATAAAAATTGGAATCTATCCAGATAATCCGTTATGTCGTCCTTTAAAGGATTGAAATGAGGCAATATGAGCTTACTAGCAATCTCCTTTGTCGTACCCGAAGTTGCTTGATGAGTACCCGTATTCATCAATTTCAATTTCTCCAACTCCAAAGCCATGAGTCTTTCATCATGTTCCATTTTTGCTTTTCTCTCCTCGGCTTCTCTGTCTAATCTTTTCTCTTCAGCCTGAAGTTTTCTCTCCTCTGCAGCAGCTTGAAGTTTTCTCTCTTCAGCAGCAGCTTGAGCTTGAAGTTTTTTCTCCTCAGCAGCAGCTTGAAGTTTTTTCTCTTCAGCAGCAGCTTGAAATTTTTTCTCATCTGCCTGCATCTGTAATCTTAAATTCTCAGATTCTCTGTCTAATCTTTTATTTTCCTCTTTTTGTCTCTTTTCTTCAGACTTCAATGCTTTGTCAAATTGAGCAGTTGCAAATTCTACTAACTTCTCACCTGTCTTCCCAAGGGCTTTCCCTTGTTCAATAAAGTAGTCTAGTGTAGATATTCTGGCTAATGAGATCAGTAACCTGAAAAATTAAATAAATTACCTTATCCCACTTCAATGGGAGACAAGTCTGAAATACTAGCCTTGTATACTCACTTCACTTTATTTAACTCTCTTTGAGAGACAAGTCTTAGTCAAAGACCTTGTATAGTTACCTTGTTTCTCTATGATATCACCAACAATAATCTGTATCTGAAAAGTGTATTATCTTAACAATAATAGCCTATGATCAAGTATGTAAATAGACTGTTGTAAGACAATAATATATCACAACAACAAGTACAAAGACAAGGATACTGAACAACCGAAAACGTTTGCAGAAGTCAAATAAACAATACAGCAAAACTAAAGCAAAATATTACAAAAATGTGTAATGATGACTGCGAAAAGTAAACAAGACAAATGGCAACACTGTTATAAACAAAAAAGGTGTAAAGAAACAATCGAAAGAAAGGAGAGGCAGACAGATACAAACAAATCAAATCAAAACTAAAGAACAGAAAAAATAATATTACAAAAACAACGAAAAAGTACGCTTCGTCACAACTAAACGTAAATAGCAACGAATATTGCTAACAATTTCCAATTACGGAAAATCGCTCAGTCCCTAAAGACACGCTCTCAGTAGATACCTCTGTCACGTGGTATTATCTACAGGAGTCATCTTTCCCAACTAGCCCGCAACATATACACACTAACAGCACATGTAAACAAAAATACATGTAAACACAGAATGCATGTAATACGTAGATATATAATGAAAAGAATGTGCAAAGAGGAAGGCTCAGCTGACACAAATAAAGGCACAGTTTAACACCAAAACAGGCCACTTATCTTAGCACAATCCTCAACCACTGCAAAGATGCAGTACAAATGCTGTATACTGTAAACACTAATGGAAGATGATCCACAGCTGAAGGTCACCGTAACCTGATAACAGGCAGTGGACTCCAAAGTGTAGCTACAAAATTCACACTCGACAAACCAGTTGAGACCAGAAGATCCAACGTCGACGTGTTTGTAGTATGTCATGTAAACAACCAGCGGTACTGTTTACAATCTTAGGTTGACAGGGAACGATGTGACTTGATCAACCAGATATCTTGCCTTCCTTTGTAGAACTTTAGAAACGTATAACAATGTCACTTCCGTAGCAGTTTTGGTTCTTGTAGTATTAACACAACGATGCCAATGCCAGTGTTCATGTGAGTCAGCAGTTGTTGACCTATTTACCACTGTAAATGTAGAAACCCACAAATCTGGTCCGCAAGAAATGTTACGGCCAGAAATGTAACGGCCACCAGAAATGTTGCTGTATTTTTTCGTGCGTGATGTAAATTTAGGTCACCAGTGTGAGGCGCTGGCAGGGTATAATATGTCACTTGCATAGAACAGCATACATGTTATTAAATGTGTGGTATTGACCTGATGACGTGGTGAGTGTGGGTGTAACTGAAGACACGAATGCTTGAGGTTCTTAATACAGTAGATAACACACCCATACACTCGCATGCAGTAGTCAATGATGCTGTAAGACTGGTGGCACGTTTCAAACATTTATTCACGAAAACCAACAGTAGCATCAACAGGAGCAGTCAAATTGACAAGATCAAGGACTTCACATAAATACTGAATGACTGTAAAATGTCTGGTAATCTAAAGGCTTGACTCATACATCTGATAGGACATGATTAATCATCATCTGTCCTGAGGTTACAGTTTATCATATTTCTTCCGTACCATTGACTCAGCGCGTCAATGTACTCAATCAGCTCCACTGTCCAGAAAAGACGAGCTTCTTACTTGTGTAGCAATAAGACATAAGGCTGTTATTCCTTGGCATAACCCGCCAGGTATATTTTCTCTTGCTGAAAAATATTGGCCGTAATACAGGGCCTCAATATGTAGACAGCTGTGTATCCTTCATTAGCAGGCACCATCAACCATGCTAAAGCTATATCTACCGCCAACCTGCGGTTTTACACTATAATCTATTATCATCATCAAGCTTCTGTTCAATAGGAAACACATAGTCTCTTTTGGCTATAACACGAAGCGAAAAGGAAATATGTCTCTAACGATCTGTGAGTTTCACTCGCAGAAAGGGTAAATTCAAATGTTCTGCAGCCAAAGGCATAGTAATGTGAATGTCTTTACCTTATACAGAATCCTCTGGATACACACAATAAACAACTGTCGTCACTCTTGACGAACAGAGAATCTCTGGGGGGAACAATGACATATCAGTCATATCGAAGACTTTCCAAACCCCATGATGATATAGAGAAAAACACAACGGACATCATCGTCCGACAGCCCAGCTCACAATCTCACCTGCCGGAAGAAGCAGTTTGCTCCCAGAACTCTGTGCATGCCTAGACGGCATAAACGTGAGCACTACTAAGACAGATCAACGACAATGATTAAAAGAAAGGGAAGATAACCCTTAAACAACCCGTTATGGAAGTAAATACCCAATTATCCAACTTTGACCAACAAAGTTTTACAACAAAAGTATTAAATAGATTTACCTATTATGACTCCGTCAAAAACGACAACAACACTGGGTATACAGCTCCCCACTAAGAAAAATCTCTCATCACACAGAGCGTGTGTACTAGCGTGTTTACAAAATATCCGAGCTGTACATACAAGTCTTTTAACACTTAACTCCCCTTAATAAAACATGACTTATCATATATCAATTATACACAAAATTAGCTCTTTTTGAGTTGTTTTAGATATGTAAGTTGCATTTGCCGAAAAGTTTTTAAGTGATCATCTGAAGTTACATTGCCCGCTCTGAACATTAACTTATCTTTAAAATGGTAATGTTACTGTCACGGATTGCAGTAGTGGTCCAACTGTGGCCACAACTAAAGGGTAACAAATTTGGGTCTTCAGAGGTGTCTACCTTTGTACGAGATTACTCTTGGCAGAGTTGTAGATAGAAGGATAAGGATGCTTCTACCTCAAGGTTGTATCCCAAGATATTCAGAAAAAGCGAGAACATTGCTGCATGAGGCTGAGCAAATGTTAACTCTAGTTTCTGCCGTCAACATTTGTGAAGGATTGGGTTATCTTATAATTCGGTATCTCGTTAAGCCCCCAGCTGGTGTAGATTCAGCGAGATTCCTCTTATTAGTATTATTATGATTGGTATTATTGTTATTATAGTTATTATTGTTATTGGCTCTTCAAGTGTAGATATAACTATTTATTAAATCAATCAAAACTCACACATGTACCTAACTCTCTGTAATGATTAATTCAACTATGGATATGTCAAGATCAACATATACAAATTTAATAATCAATTACTTTAACAGTTGTAAATAAATATGAAACAGTGATTCTTAATAGATATTTATCCTCATAGAGTTTATATCGGTTTTTAGGAATAAGTCTCTTGTTTTGGCCTTTTAAAACATTGAACTTGCCAAACTGCTGGTGTGTCGATGTTGCTTCTCTGTAGATTTCGTCTCTGTTTTGAGGAGCACGTTTCCCGTTCAATCGCGAAGTAACTCCCCCTGATCAAAGCAAGAATCTTCAATGGTTCATCTCAAGCTTCAAACCACCACAGACTTGTAGTACAGCTAATGATCCCTGTCGGTCGTAACTCAAATAGTCGGGTTGAATCGTACTTGTACAACAAACTCTAGAGGTAATAAAAAAACATATTCCGCTGCTGAATCTTTTTGCTGTGTTGTGAATCGGGCGGCTTCCCCACTGTCCGGCAACCGATTCTTTTTTCTTTCACATTTTACTCTCCCTGGGCGTAAATTATCTAACTTAGGGGATGTGATGAAAAATCACCATTATTTCAGTTAATCTAATGAAAATTATGTGACTAGACAGTGGCGCGCGGCTAGTGCCTGAAGCAACATAAAAAAATTACATTGATTTAAAAAATGATAATACACAACTATACACATTTTGATAAAATCATCACTCACTCCCTGCTCCATTCGAAGTCTGGTGTTACTTCTGCTTTTGGTTCTCTGTGAGAACTAGCATGAAGCAATCACCAGCACTTGCTGTGATGATTCGTGAATGTATCATTTTCACAAGTTGAAGTTGCTAGCCTCGTGTGAATCTTTAACACCACTAAAAAGTGTACACATATAAATTCAAAGTATAAAATGTAGGTACCACTTACCATAGTAACTAGGAATATTTTTAGACTTCTGGCACAGTAGAATAGTCTCGGCAGTCTGAGACAGCATCGAAAAGACGTCTGTGATTGTCTTTATTTAAGAATTCCTCTGTGACTTGTGAGTGATTTCTGTTGAAGTCCGGTTCCGATTAATATGGGCGAGTTTTCTTTTCCAATAGGTAAAAGATGCTCTAATACGTGTTTTCCATTCGTAATAAATTAGAGTCCTTTACTCTTTCCTGGCTCCTGTCCGCTGTCTACTGGCGACGATTTCTGGAATGCAGTCCCGTATATCAGAATGTTCTACATTTTATCGTAGATTTTCTGCCCACGCTGTTCCGGGCGGCTGGCACAAACACCCAATCGACGCAATTATTATTCGCGCCTCAAAGTGCCAGCCACTCTTATTTGAAAGTTTTAGTTATAGCAACTTTATGATGACATATTTCGCACGACTCATGTAGTGCACTATTTCAAACATTACTTTTATAAAAAATGGGCTGTAAACATCGTATTCTTTTCTTCTTGGTAAAGTTACATCAAAATGCCTTCCCAGATTAGGGATTTTCTGATTTGCCTACCCCACGTAATTCAGACGTCGCTATCAGACTATGACTCAGCGCAATTCAACCATCTGTCTGGGCATTTCGTGGTTTATCCGTCCCTCCAGTATGCAAGTCTATTATTCTGTAGAATTGTAAAGAATTATTCCAATCTTGTACAAACATCGACAATAGCCTGTCACCTGGGATCAAATGTGGGACCTTCACGTTTTGTGGCTTAATTAATGCCTCAGGGATGGATTGTCGAATTGAAGTGAATTGAAGTGTGAAAGTTATGTAAACATTGACCGTTGAATCAGTTTTCTATGTTGACAGAAATGGGCCAAGTAGGGCAGGGGAGAGAGAGAAATATCAACATATCGCGCGCACAGTTCAATACTGCCGGAGTGGAAATGAGATCGAACAAACCATTTCGATACAGTTACCACCTTTGGCAATAACCTGTAGTACTTTCGGGAAAGTCGTCAAATAAATCATCGTTCCGATGTCCTCGAGATGTAGTGCTCTGTTGTCCCATTGTAAAGTTGTTTTTCACATAGGTGTTAAGGGTGCGAGGCTTAACATAGCTGGATGCCATTCTAACTGTGTTAGATGCACTATGTGTGTGCGTTCATGTCTGACTTCGTGTCAGCATTTTGTTACTTGTGCGTGCGCATGGGGAAAGCATATTTGGTGAACACAAGTCTGGGTGACTGAGAGAGTACCTGATTGTGACCAGGGGAATCTGTGATTTGTGGTCGAAATTTATGCTCGTAGTTTGTGGCAGTTGGAAACCACAGTTGTGATTGATATAGTGATTATATTATAGGTCTTATGTATTGTTGTATGGGTGATGTTTTTCCGCCTAGGAGTGTTCCTGTAGGACCTTTGGTAAAGTTCGTGGAGAACATGTTAAGGCGATGAGTTGGTCTCTTTATGATAGTCAACACCGGCTTTGAATAAATCATGGGAAAACATGGGCTAGGAACAATGAATGACAGTGGGGAACTATTCACAAACTTCTGTGCTTCAAATCAACTGGCTATAGGAGAAAGCATGTTTCCACATAAGAGAATACACAAGGCAACTTGGATATCACCAGACCAAAGAACAGAAAATCAGATTGATCATATATGCATAAACAAGAAGTCTAGATCATCATTGCAGGATGTAAAGGTATATAGAGGAGCAGATGTGGCATCAGATCATCATCTTCTGGTAGCTAAAGTAAAAATGAAACACAAGAGATAATCAATAATGCATAGTTATAGACTTCTAAGAAATCAAGAAACAAGAGGCAAATTTACGGTCACAATATCCAACAACTACCAAGTGCTCTAATAGTTGGAAGATGTAGTGAATACAGAAGACCACTGGCAGCAAATCAAAACTTTATGAAATGAGAAATGTGAAGAAATACTGGGGAAAATGGAACGACAACAAAAAGCATGGATAACAACAGACACAATCAATAAGATAAAAGACAAAGGAAAAAAAACAAGAAAGCAGATTTAAATAGAAGCAAAACCAGAAGTTGAAAGCCAAGGCTTAAGAAGCGTACACAGAAGCAAACAAAGAATTAAAAAGAAGTATCAAAAGAGACAAGAGGACATATATTGAGGAGTTGGCAAGAGAGGCAAAAGATGCTGCAGTCAAAGGACATTTGAGAGAACTGTATAACAGCACAAAGAAGATAACATGGAAATTCAAGCAAACAAGTTGCCATAGAAATAACAAGAATAGAAAACAGCTTAGCAATATACAAGAGCAAATGAAGAGGTTGACGGAATATTTTGATAATCTCCTCAATAGACCAGCTCCACGAAACCCCCCAGTTGTAATGCTTGCTTTTCTTTAAAATTCTGTGAGGCTCTTTTAAATAGACGCCTCATTCTTCTATTTTTATCTCTGCCACAAGTAATTGTGAGCACATGATAATACATTTAAAGATTACAACCCTCATAATTATACTCTGTTTGGTCATTATTGGACCACTTGGAGCAGGGGAGACAATCCCGCCACAGCTAGGTAGATTGGAGTGTGACCGCTACCAGATTTCTGGCGTTACCAATGGAGTTGGTTCCTTGCAGGAAGCTTGAACCAAGCATTATCATGTTCTTGCAGCAGTGGTTTCTGTATCATGAGTTTGATTGGGCAATGACTACAACCCACAACAGCCAGATCCAAACCTCAGAAATGAGGTATCCGAGGAAGATGATTGATGTCACAAGAAGAGACATGGTCCGCAATCAAACGATACGTCAAGGCCTAAACACCCAACCCCTGTAGACCCAAGTAAAACAGTCCCAACTAAGATGGGTTGTCCAAAGTCTGCAGAACGGGAGAAGATCGGCTACAACGACAAGCATGGGAAACTAAGAGCCAGGGATACAGACCTCCAGGACGACCAAGAGTTCGCTGGGAGGACAACATTAGACAATCTTTGAAGGACTGAGGATTAGAATGGAGCCAGGCCAGGAGGAAGACAGCTGATAGGATAGTATGACGCTCTCTCTCTCTCTCTCTCTCTCTCTCTCTCTCTCTCTCTCTCTCTCTCTCTCTCTCTCTTCCAAACCTCTATACCTCACGGTAGAAGAGGAACGAAAGTAAGTAAGAGTTTGCATGATGGGTTTGTAAGCCCCATGCATGACGTCATATATTTGCCTTGAACGCCGTGCCTGATGCAGCAGTAGTTTCTTTTTTCTCATCAGAGATTACTCAGGACACAGTTTCTTTTGTTTTCATCGTATAAACAACACAAGTAGATTTATATAACATCATTTGGTTTGGTTTGGTTTAAAGGACTATCTTCATTGCACACGGACAACTCCATCAGTGCTCCGATCTCCTCCCTTAGATCACACAAGGAGGATCTCAGCACAGTGCACAAGCTCCGTAGCACCGGTTAGAATTTCAATGTTTGTAAATAGGAATCACACATTCTATAAATATTTTTGTGGTTGGTAGGTTTATCATTTTTAAAATGTTGCCAGGGCAGCGGTCTGATAGGCCTACTCTTTACGATTTCCAACTGCCGTGGGATTTTTAACGAGCGCAACTTGCACACGGGACCTACTATTTTTCGCCCTTATCCGAGAAGGCTAGGCATCCGATCTCACTACACAGGTGACTAGGGGGAAGTATGACATCATTAGGATCACTGGTTCTGAAAAAAAAATTTCTATAAATTATTTCCCTCAACTGGGAATCGAACCCGGTTCCTTTAGAACTCGAGGCGGACGCCATACCTTTTAGCCACTCCGACCTCCGATAACATCATTATAATCACAAAATTGAACCGTATGAAGTACTTTATTATATAAAAGCTTACCTTTATCCTGTAGCACTCGGTTTGAAAGTTTGAAATCATTCACGTATACAATAACTGCACACTGAAACGGCAGCACGCACCTCTTGCGCTGTCACTGGTTTAAGTTTCGTTAAGGATTTCGAAGCTAGCAGACCAGATTGACAATGCCCGCGTTTCCTATAAAAACAATTAACAAGTGCTCGTAGTAATGGGGGTTAGACTGATGTCATCACTTCAACTATACAGGGTGTCCATAAAAGATTGTACCGTTTTCCACAAATTTATTCTCGGCTCCATGATGTGGTACGAGGATGCTTTCTATCACAAAAGTAAGATAACACTGACAAACAACATTTTTCTTTCTTATATAAGAATAAGTGTTCTTAGGTCAGTTTCTTGCGCTGATTTCAAATTTGAAATCCGTTTATCTCTATCACGTCGGGTTCTTAAGATATTTGTAAATAAATATATTTTTGGGAAACCGTTATTTGCTCCGTTTCATTTTTACTATATAACTTTTTAAAAATTAATAAAATGCAAAATAATTCTACTTTTTATACTGCTAAAAGATGCATGACATATGTTACGTTATATTTCAAATAGTTACTGTATTTTGAAATAATTCCGAATGAAATATGGCTTCTAGAAGTTGTAGAAATTCGGCTGATCTGTTCTGTTACGTGTGCGGATATTTTACAGATCGTGTTCACCAGAAAAACTTTACACCATTGCTAAAGAAAGCATATGAACTTTATTTCGATTCGAAAGTTGATGATGCAAATAAATCTTGGAAGCCAAATGCAGTTTGTTCGACTTGTGAAAATACATTGGCAGGTTGGTTACGAAAATCGCCGAAGCATAAGTCGATGCCTTTTGGAGTGCCAGTAATATGGCGTGAACCGACAAATCACGCTACTGATTGTTACTTCTGCTTGACAAATATCTATGGTTTCACTTTTAAAACTAGAAAGTCTGTGGTTTATCCAAATATTAAATTGGTTTCGAAACCAGTGCCTCATGATCCAATCACGTGTCCGATCCCAGTTCCACCAGAACAATATCCGTTGGACGTGAATGAACCATCAGAAAGTGATAGTTTACCTGCTTTAGAAACTAATTCTGACTCGGATTATATACCGGTGAATGATGGTGTTCACTTAATTAACCATTCAAAACTTTCAGATCTAATACGTGATTTCGCTCTCACCAAAGGACAAGCGGAATTACTCGGTTCGCGACTCAAAGAATGGAATCTTTTAGCGCCCAATACTCCGATATCTAAATTTCGTCATAGACACAGAGAACGTGTTCAATACTTTGAGATGGATGATGATATTTGCTATTGCAAAGATGTAAACGGTCTAATGGTGCACCTCGGTCATGAGCACATAGTCAACGAATGGCGACTTTTCATCGACTCTTCCAAGACTAGTCTAAAAGCCGTGTTATTGCATAATGGAAATTTATTTTCATCAATTCCAGTAGCCTACTCTGTTCATATGAAAGAAACTTATGACAATATGGCTATACTTTTGGCAAAAATAAAGTACAATGACTACCAATGGCGGATTTGTGGAGACCTAAAGGTCATTGCAATTCTCACAGGCATGCAGACTGGGTATACTAAATTTTGTTGCTTCCTATGTGAATGGGACAGCTGCAACAGACAGGAACATTATGCAAGAAAGGTGTGGCCTATCAGGGATCATATGCAGCTCGGGCATAAAAATGTAATACACGAGCCATTAGTTAACAAAGACAGCATCATTTTACCACCGTTACATATAAAGTTGGGGCTCATGAAGTGTTTCGTAAAAGCGTTAGTGAAAACGAGCAAAGCTTTCACTTATCTTCGAGAAAAGTTTCCGCAAATTAGCGATGCAAAGATAAAGGAAGGTATCTTTGTAGGACCTCAGATTAGGAAAGTTATTGCAGACAAACAATTCGAGAACTTGTTACATGGTAGTGAACTTCGCGCATTGATGGCATTCAAATCGATCGTCGATAACTTTCTGGGAAATCACAAATCTGTCGACTATGTGCATATTGTTAAGTAGTGCATAGATGCATACAGAATTATGGGCTGTAACATGTCCCTCAAAATCCATTTGCTCGATTCGCATCTTGACTTTTCCCCCTGACAACCTTGGCGAAGTCAGCGATGAACATGGAGAACGATTCCATCAAGATATCGCCGTAATGGAGTCACGTTATCATGGACGGTGGAGTGTGACCATGCTTGCCGATTATTGTTGGATGCTTCATCGCGATGTACCACATGCCATTCACCGACGAAAGTCGACTGCAAAGAAATTCAAGCCTACATAACTGTTATACTTCTTGTACAAATGATGTTGTAATACTGTATGCGTTGTTAAAAAACTTCAATTGCGTATTTCTAGAGATCCCGACCTGATAGAGAAAAACGGTTTGCAGATTTAAAAACAGCGCATTAAAATTGACCAGAAAAACATAGAAATGTTAGAGAAAGAAAAAAAAAGTTTTTTTTTGTTAGTCAGTGTAATCTCTGCAAGTTTTTAAGCATACCTTACAAAGACTCAAAAAGAACGTACCTATTTCTTTTTTCTTCACCTACTTGACCAGTGTGTTGAGAGACATGTAACAATTACCGGTTGCAACTCAACTGCAAAAGTTTCACTTGAAATACCCGCTGCGCGCATGCGCACTTTTTTTAAGACTTTGTAAGGTATGCTTAAAAACTTGCAGAGATTATCTTACTTTTGTGATAGAAAGCATCCTCGTACCACATTATGGAAAGATAATAATTTTTTTGAAAAGGGTACAATCTTTTATGGACACCCTCAGGGTGTCCATAAAAGATTGTACCCTTTTCAAAAAAATTTTTCTCGGCCCTATGATGTGGTACGAGGATATTTTCTATCACAAAAATAAGATAATCTCTGCAAGTTTTTAAGCATACCTTACAGTTCTTATTAGGTGGATCAACCCCAAACTGTCGCCGAAAATTGCGTTGAACTGCGATAACAGACGTCGTTTTCGCATATTCTCCCACACAAAACGCCATCTGCTGTTTGGTCGGCGCCATTTTGCAAAAACAGTGCGCATGCGCACGGCGGGTATTTCAAGTGAAACTTTCGCAGTTGAGTTGCAACCAGTAATTGTTACATGTCTCTCAACACACTGGTCAAGTAGATGAAAAAAAAAAGAAATAGGTACATTCTTTAATGGACACCTGGTATATGTGTTTTGCCCATATCATTCTGTCGGATAATGTAAATTACTTTTAAATAGTACATTTTATTGTAACAATTGTGTGCATTAGTGGACGAATGGGTTATTTAAATACGTTCAATGAGTAAGTTGTAATCCGGTTCTGTGGATAACTGTAACTGGTACAAATTCACTCAACTACAATTTATAAAAATATATCAGTACACTACAGATATGTAGTACAAACATCACAAACTGGAATTTCTTCTTCTTCTTCCTCGTTCGTCCTGAAAAGGACGTTGGTTGCGTTGTGTCTGTGTACGCCGGAGCTGTGATATCTGCACCTTTCGGTCGACACATCCGACTTCAGCAAGGCAGTTTTTGGTACCGGGTTTGCCTTCCCTCTGCGATCCCTACTCTCTCAGCCAGACTGCAGTGATGCAGCCTGTTTCCAGGACCACCACGTGGAGGTGGAGTAGGGTCTTGGTCGGCTCTGGTTCGCTGACCCTGATGCAAGCAGTCAAGCTATGGGTCGCTGACTGCATTCTCTATTGCTGCATCTTTGGGTCCCAAACTGGAATTTAATTATTTGTCATTGTCTTTTTTTATATATATATATATATATATATATATATATACTAGCTGTAAGTACCCGGCGTTGCCCAGATTTTCCTTGTAACTGTTTAGGAAACTTAGGAATGTTAAAAAACAAACTATAATATTTTGATTTTCGAGTGCAAATAAGTTTTTGTATAAGATAATGACTACTGCTTTAAGTGGCTGTCTTTGTGCTTTGTTTACAGTAATTGCAAATGCAAGCCGCACACAATACTGTTAATCCCTATGGTTCTACCGGAAGAGTGATTTCATTTTGCTTCCGAGTTTTTGCAAGAAACTAATTAATAAGGCATATTTTCTCATTCGATCTGGTGCACCAAGAAAGCATAGTCAACCGTTTCCTTTTTTTAAACGTGTCTACTTTTTATCTTTGTAGTACGCCCCCTTCAAGCACATACTCGTACATTCTTTCGTGAACCAAGATGCTTATTATTTTCGTTGATATGATCCTTAATTGTTTATATTCTATGTGCCGCACTGTAATATTCTGCTCGATGATTTATTCATGTGTTAGTTGTTATTCAGATTGTTTTGTTGTTCTGAAGCTCTATTTATACTTGCACGCGTTTAATATTGGATGGAGGTTTATTTATGTCAATCTGTATCTTTCTGGGCAAGTCTCCTACAGTAGAAATTTTGGGAAGGCAAGCAAGTGGTTTTGTTCAGTTTCATTATTTTTTAATGTTTGCATCATGTTGTCATGGCACGCTTTGTTCATCCAAGACACAATTTATGTCCGTTATATTAACGTGTGTATAAAATTAAAATACTCCTAACATAAAAGACCAAGTAAATGTGTAGAGCTGTATTCCACACAAAATACTCTTATTTCTTATGATGGAACAACTAAAGCAATTTTATTCTGCTTCCAAATTTTAGCACGACGCAAATTAGTAAGACATTTTCCCTTTCCTACCTGGCGAACCAAGAAAGAACAGTGCAACTCATCCTTTTCTAACGTGTTTACTACTGTTTTTCGTAGCACGTTCTTTTCAAAGATGTATAAATATTTATATATATATATAAATATATATATAAATTGTTCCCTGTTAAAAAAAACACGATTATTATTTTATGTGATGCATACTTCTATAAAAGACCTAGTGACTGAGTTGAGCTGCCTTTTTTAAATAAAAGTTTCTCTTTTCGGCGAGACGCAACCCATTCCCCTTAGACACATGGAATGACGTCGGTTACATTAGGACACATGTCCAAATGAAGAAGATCTTTCGTTCTGGTGTATTGTTTAGCTTCGAGCTTGTTTTTGGTGCGCCAGTTTCAACCTAGACACAAGATCCCATTAAGAACGCATGTCCAAATAGAAAAGACCTTGCGGTCTGTTTCATTGTACAATATCCTTGATGCATATCATATCTTGTCAATCTCCGAGTATACAATTAAATCCGCCTTTTAAAATTAATTATTTTAAATTTACATATTTAAAAAAAAACATAAATGCTACATACAACATAACTTTTCTTTTAATTTTCACTTCAAGTTTTAAAGTGTAATTATAAATGTTTTAATTGCTTTGTAAAAAAAAATAACAATTTTAACAATTTGCGTAGTTATTTGCATATATATATATATATATATATATATATATATATATATATATATATATATATATATATATATATATATATATATATATATATATATAGATAGATAGAGAGAGAGAGAGAGAGAGAGAGAGAGAGAGATCGCAGCTCCGATGCTATTAGTGGCAAATTCAGTTCCACTAAAAGAAAAAAAAAGGTAAATATAACTGGCTTTTTTCTATTTATCCTTAAATTAAAAGTGTGTAATTAAACATTTGCAATTATGTTGTAAAATATGCAAACGTATTGTTATTAATTTCAAACATAAAATATACGTTTTAACATTTGTGTTATGTCCCTTGATTTCCCTTGACTGTCTCTTTTCCTTCATTATGACCCCTCAGATGTAAATGGCATAAATACATTTTATCGCAAAATTGTAAATAATTTTTTCGGTCATAATTACGAAATGAAATTATGACATAACACGTAACCCCACGGCGTTACTACCCCCTCCCCCCCCCCCCTCCCCCCCCCCCCCCCCCCCCCACTAACTAAAGAGAAACTCTGTCAAAATTCATTAAGGAATAATAAGGCATGCAGATTTGTATTAATAACATAGAAACAACAGGATTTTGCCTTATATATATATATATATATATATATATATATATATATATATATATATATATATATATATATATATATATATATATATATATATTTATTTATTTATTTATTTATTTATTTATTTATTTATTTATATTTATATATATGACGTATAATGGATAAAGAGCCTACAGTAATCTGACAGTCTTTGTAACCTCGCAGCGCTCTATGATTTGCTAGCTAAAACCATGCATTTACTGCCTGTCTTTACTCACACACGCTTACTTTTTCGTCCCCGCCTCTTTTCTTTGAACACAAGCAAACGAAGTGTTTACAAACTTTCGTGATCTGCCCGTCATAACAGGTAGCGAATCAGGTTTGCTTACCTCGTCTTCTCACGCAAGCTTATATGTCAATCATACGATTCCTGACAGACCGCACGTAAAATACACAGAATATTTTTGAAGTCTAAGACGGGAAATCCAAAACTCCCCAAGTACGGTTTGATGTAGAGTCGCGTGCAAAACCTTTCGAGAAACCCGTTACACGCTATAAGTCTTCTGATGCCGGTCGAAAACGCCCGACGGAAGACCGACCGTAAGCCTTTATCTTGTAACTCTGTTGATTCTCTGTTACACATAGTAGCGCGAAAATTAACAACATCTATAGATCAGATAAATATAATGATATATAAACTGTGTTTTCTTAAACCTGCCATCAGTGTCACTCAGAATTTTTGAATACTCCAAGCACGCAATTCTAGAACCATTATTGTGGAAAATGTGTTATTAACATTCGTGGGGATTTTTCATTCTGATTTTCTGGTAGGAAATAGTGCAAATGTGTTTTAAAAGTGTTAGCGTTTACCATCATTCTTGACTTAGATATTTCCCGCTAGTTAAAACCTTGTGAAATAAAATAACGCGTAGCGATTTCATACCAGAGGTTAAATTAAATTGTTAATTTTCGCCACACGCTTTCTCACACGAGAAGAGACCGTTTTAGCAGACTGGACTTATAGGATAAAACGTCTGATAGTGATAGTAAAGAATTCACGCTATATTTCATTTTGTGTATTTATTATAAGTGCCTATAATTTAATACCTTGCGATGACTAACAGACGCCGACAATGCAATAGCCATTAAAGACGGGCGATTTTTGCGTAAGTGCGCGTATGGATATTTAATAATAAGTAAGGAACATTGTTTAAATTTAATCAGGACTGGTGTACAAAATAACATTATTGTTCCCGACTTCTGAAAGTCGTATTCAAGCGGATTTATCCAGATTTTACGCAGTGCAGAATCTGAGCTCTTACATAGAGTTGTCCGATAGGATTATCATTATCACCATCTGTAACATTGTTTTAGCAACCCGAGTTTCCCAATACTGGAAGTATTTTCCTCTTTTAACTGTGTACCCCAAGAGCACCTTCCTACATCAACTATTCGCGGTGACATTTTGTTCATCCAGAAAAAACACCAGAATCGGCGTTCACCTCACTAGTCTTTGTTTGTTAGAGGATGAACTGGGGCCTATTTGGGAAGTGAACCGGATAATATATATATTCAGGGACAATTGAATTTCCAAGGGATATCACCAAGAGTAGGTAAGAGTGAGTGAGTGGCCACTGTTTGAAAGAGCGTGTGAGTATTTTTCTTTGTTTCAGGGAATTTACCAACATTGGATTTGCTTAAACTTGTTTACTTTACTGGGTAGCATATAGCAGGAACTTGTTTACTTTACTGTCTACTCTGTAACATAGTGCTAACCTTCGACCTTTGGGTTATTAACTTTGGGTTCTTTTCTCCATAGGGGGAGGGCACATCTATTCTGCTATTTCATATGTATGTAAATCTAATTTTATTTGATCTTTCTTTAGATATTTGGTGTTGTCGAGTTTAAATTATAATAAACTGCAAAGAAACTTACCTTTGTGTGTTCGTCAGACCCATACCCATTTATCCTTAGTTTTTCACGTTTGTGTGTCTTGTGTCACATAGCTGTATGTGGGTGTAGAGAAACTTATCTATTCGTGATAGGGAGATAAAAGCTGTCTTGCACTAAAAGTACAGTCGTACGGATAGGCTGAAGAAATTATTTAATCACTCCAGAGACAGATCTTTTTTCCTCAGTTCTACCACCTGTGAAAACAAAATCTATTTCTATACCTTCTCGCGTATCTGTCGACATCCACTCTATATACTCAGACGGGCCAATTAAAACAATTAACCTTCCGTACGACAAGATATATATGTATATATATATATATATATATATATATATATATACAGCAGCTACAGAATTATTGCAATGCAGAATGTCTATGGTAAACTAATAGAAAAGATAATAGAACGAAACATAATGAACCACCTCGAAAATGCACAGATCCTACCCGATACTCTTGGCAGCTATTGGCCTATGAAAGTAACATGGGGTAATGCTGAAACTTTTGCTAATGATGTATATGAGGGGTTCCAGGATAAGCGAGAAACGGTTGCGATAGCAATTGACCTAGAGGACGCTTATAACAGTGTGAACTTTGCAACATTAATAAATTGTGTAAAGGTTTGCGATGTTAACTCATGGCTTACAAGGTGGATAACAGCTGCCTTAACTGAGAGGTCAGTGGCATTTCAGTTGGGAACATGTACGTCAGATCCACTGCTCATTTGCCCGGGACTACCCCAGGGTTCTCCACTATCACCGGTGCTGTTTAATATCTATACAGCAAATGTAGCCACCATTCAACCAACTGGGATGGGACGAACACTGACATTTGCTGATGATATACTCATTTACAGAACTGGCTCTGACCGACAAAAAATGGTTAATAACATACATGGGACACTATAGGAAGTGTCTAAATGGTGCGAGGAGACTGGCTCCAAAGTCAATCTCAACAGTGTCTGCGTGATGTGGTGCTCCTTGAACAACTCCATTGTGAAAGCAGACCTCCCAGATATTACTCTAAATGGCAGAAAATTGAAAGGCAAGAAAAGCTGAAATAACTTGGGAGTTACATTTGATCGCGGGCTCTCGTATAAGTACCATGTTGAGCACATCTCATAGAAATGCAGGAGAGGTTTAGCAGCCCTGAAAATAATGGCCGCGGCGCGTCTGGAGCAGAGATTACTATTTCTTCTTTATCAACAGCTAGTCATATCGGTCACTGAGTGTGGGCTGGGAATACTCACGCTGTCAGTAACACAATGTGAACGACTGGAACGCATTCAGAATGAAGGGATGCGCATAGGCTTGGGCTGTACGCGAGATACCCCCATTTTGACAATGAGGTACATGCTTGGAGTGCTGTCGATTAAATTCAGATATGCGGTGGCCCAAGCAAAAGCCTATATGCGAGTATCCACAGACAAACGGCACCCTTTGCATGGTAACATAGCTGACATTAAGAGAGCAAGAATAAAGAGAGGGATGTCATGGATGGCACAGGCAGAGACAATTATCAAGCAGGTGGCCACAGTTGACAATATATTCAAGGAGGAAGAATGGTGTATGTCAGGTGAGAACTGGAAGAACTACCAGCGGGTCATCATCAGCCTTGGGAGAGAGTGTAGAAATTGGGGGAATGGAATAGCAGAACTGGAAATTAATCAACTGATACATGATCATTCCGGGGATGGTGATGCCATTCTGTATACAGATTGGTCGGGGATCCGTGGTGAGAAATCCGGTTGGGGCTTCTCTGCTCGGGTTTAGGGCAGAATCGTCGCCGAACATAGCGGGGCTTACAAGATAACAACTTTTAGCATGAGAATGGAGGTCGAGGCTGTTACTGCAGCCTTAAGGTGGATAACTGAAACTTCATTAACAAAGGCTATCATTGTGTTCGACTCTCAGTCCATGCTTCAAAAGGTTCAAAGTGGTTGGTTGCTGCATAAATGGAAAATATTCATAGAAGCTCCCAATCTAAAGAGCTGGTGTGGATATACTGTCCTGGTCATGCTGAAGTATGTGGTAATGAAAGAGCTGACAGACTAGCATCAAGGGCACCCATAGTCGGAACACTGGATATGGATAAAGGATATATACTGAGAACAATTAATGAACGCGTGTTAGAGAATGACACTGCAATAGATGAATCATCAAGGTTAAGACTTGAAATTTGGTATCAAACGTAAAGCTAATAGAGATGGACGTATGAGAGGATGCATTCGTCGTGTGTACAACTAGCGAGCTACAGGAACAATTAGCATTCACACTCTTCGACATATACTGATGGAGATTGAGCACCTATGGGTTTGTCCGGAGTGCGATGATGTCAATTCTGCATAACAATAACAATATATATATATATATATATATATATATATATATATATATATATTAGTAAAACCTGGCTCATACGTGTGCGTTTCTCGCTGTAATAACTGAATCAACTATGAATTTGTAAAATAACAACATAAAATTATTTTTAGAAGCGATGTAGAACGATTTTGTTTTCGTCATCGATAATTGATGACGGAATGTAAATGTTCGTTGCTGTAGCCTGTTTAATAAGCACTTAGCTGAAAATCGAAGAGTACGGCTGCTGTTGTTCGCCAGTTCGTCTCTCTGTGACAAGGGGCACATCCCGAGCGAAGGTGCAGGGGATAACCTCTCCTGGTGTCAGTGCTGATTATCTTCACATGCCCGTCAATTGTAGCCGTCTAGTGTCGACAAATAGTTTCAGAATTACAGACTCGTAGCGAAGAATCGTACCACTAATGGTCTTGTAGACTCGTACAACAAATGGTCTAGTAAACTCGTACCACAAATTTTAGAGGAAATAAAAATAACAAATGCCTCTGCTAAGTCTTTGTTTTCCTAATATTGATCAGGCGCCTTTTACGTTGTCCACCAGTGTTTGTCTCTCTGAAGCTTTATCATCCGTGAGTATATACAGCATAACTCAGGGAATATGGTGAGAAATCACCATTATCTTTTAAGTTAATTTTTTTTTAATTTAAAAATATATATCTGGATAGCGGCGAAGGCAGTGGCTTGTGCCTGGATGAACATGTTTTAAGTTTACATATAAACTAAAAAAATTATAATATACAACTATGCTCATGCTGATATAATCATCACTCACTCCCTGCTCCATTTGGAGTCTGTTTTTGGTTCCCTGTAAGAACTAGCACGAAGCAATCCCCAGCACTTGCCGTGATGGTTTATAAATATACTATTTTCATATGCTGAGGTTGCAAGCCTCGTATAAATTTGTACAACCACTAGCAGGTTCAAACATGTCAAATTCAATATTGTAAAATATATGTTACCCAGAAGGACTTGAACAATTACTTCTGTCCACCAAAAAACACAGCGAGGCCCAGAATCTATACCTAAACACCAAGAAGACCAAAGTATTGACAACAGACAAAGTAAAGACCAAACCAGAAATTGAAATTGATAACGAAGAACTGGAAAGTGTCAATGAATTCGAATACTTAGGATCAATCATTAACAGCTCTGGCGACTGTGCAGTAGAAATTAAAAGAAGACTTGCAATTGCTTCACATAAGCTAATACAGATGAAAAACCTATGGCAAGGCACAAGCAAAGAAACAAAGTTACAACTGATCAGAGCATGTATATTCCCAGTAGCAACATACGGCTGCGAGACTTGGACACTCAATAAAACAGTTGCAAAAAAGATTACATCATTCGAAATGAAATGCTACAGAAGGATGTTGAGAATACCCTGGACAGAAAAAAGACCAACAGAGAAGTACTGCACTCACTAAATGTACAGGAACATTGGCTCCTAAATACCATCGCAATAAGGAAGCTGAAATTTTTCGGTCATATAAAAAGACATAATAGTCTGGAAAAAACAGTGATGGAAGGCATGGTCCCTGGAAAAAGGGGAAGGGGTCGACCTAGACGACGGTGGACCCAGGACATCACAGAGAGTCTGAACTTGTCTTTGGCTGATGCAGGTCGACTTGCCCAGAATCGTGATGCGTTCAGAGCAGCTGTAATGGAGACAACGTTCTGGAAAGAATACGTCACATGATGATGAAAATATATGTTACAACTTACCCCAATAATTGGGAAATGCAAAAGCCGGGAACAGTTTTAGAATGGACACGGCAAATTTATTAGATGCCTTCGATTCGTCTGAGGTAATTTTATTGAATCCCTCTTAAGACTTGCACGTTCCAGGTATCTCGATCTCTGTATTACTGATGTTAGAATAATTTGTTCTTCCTGATATGTCCAGAAGGTACTCAATACTCCTTCCGGTCCTTTAATGTGCAATTCTCATTCTATTCTTCTCTGGCTCGTGGAGTTGCTTACTTCGACGTTGCAGTGCAGTGTGTTTTAGCCTCTGAATTTGCTAGGTTATATTTCACTTTTCGCTTCAAACCTCCGCATTGCATTTCCGACAAACATCCAATCAGAACGAATGTATATTTCCTGCTCTCATTTGATCCAATCTATTAGCAAGTATGAAGTTGGTCGGGGCGTTAATTATTACTTTCCCCTTCGAGGTTTAAAATATCATTTTAAAATTTTAGCACTTGACCTCATCTCCATATACGGCCGGGCTCTTTCCGTTTACTCTTAGGTGACATTTCAAATCAGTTTTGTTACCTCATCCCTGCACGAAAGTGTCCTCGCTAATTTGTCTACCCAGACGAGTTTATCTGTAGTTATTATCACAGACAAGCTCTGGACGGAAGTGATTATGCAATTATCACCCGTACTTTTATCTGGTCAAAAGAAGGATAAGCAGTGACATATCGCTTGCATACAGACACGTTTCGCAGACAGCAATCTGTTCTTCCTTTTGTAGTATGCCGCTTTGACGCAGTATTGTCGCGATGAGCGGCCAACACCACATGTGTTTAATATCTACGTCTGTCTGGGCGGAAATGAGTTACGTAAAAAGTCAACAACCATTTTACTTTCATAGTATCTTGCCTGTGTGGGTTCACTCGCTCGGCGAAAATATTATTCTGACGAGGGGTCAATAAGGCATGAAATGACACGATCACAGTAAGAACAAAGGTAAACAAATCCATGTAGTGGTGGGGGCACAAATTTATGTGCGGAAAATGAAGAAATAAATGGATATGTAACGAGAGAAAGAAGAGGCGTGAAAGGACGCGACAAATTTTGTCACACATACGCAGCTTGCTGAACATTTATTGATTTCAGTTTTTTGTGAATTTAGAGACCTAACAATTTGGTAATGGCCGTGTTTCGAGAGAATAAATTAAAAGTCAGTCTTACAGTCCACGTTGTAATGTGGTGGGTGTTTATATGAATGTCGCCACTTCAAATATGAAAGTGTAAAAGACCATTAAATAGAGCAGTGTTTCTAAACCTTGTTTCAGTTTTGAAACATTTGAGTCTCTAATGAGGCCTATAATCCCTTTCATGGAGAAAATGTAAATAAAATAATAATTTAAAATTTTACATTTTAAACTTTAGGCTACATACGCGGACCGCCTAAATTCCATTCACGACCCCCATGTGATCGGTGGACAACAGTTTTAGAATCCTGATAAAGATAGAGGTAAGCGAAGAATGATTGAGGCAGATACGAAATTGATTTTCTTTTTTTTTTCTTAACTAGCGGCACTTGGGATTTCAGCCCTTCGGCCCAATGACATGTCGTTTTAAAACTTTACTGATAGAGAATGGAAAGGACTTCTCTGATTTCATAGCAACTATACGTCTTACTTTTTCTCGCTGGGTTGAACTTTCGGGAATAGAGCACACATATGAAGCCCTTATGGACTTAATGCTCCGGGATAAAGTGATGTCCGCAGTCAACCCATTATTTCTCTCCTTCCTGCATGAGCGAAGGTCTGCTAACCTGACTGTTACTGAGGAAATAGGTCGTCACTTCCTTACCGCATATCCAAACATGGTTGTTAGCAACTCTAACGTCAGGGAAGCATTACCAGTGGCATCAGCTATGCCTTACAATAATAACTTACGGCACAGGTCACAAAGCTATGATGGTAATTTTGGTAGGGGAGATTACTGGAAATACAGATCTCTCTAAGGGAATCAATTCCGTTGCAATTCTCCTGCTCCAAGGGACTGGAGACAATTCAATGGGCCGCAACATGTTAGTGAAAACTATTCAGGAAATGGTAGACGTGATACCTGTCGCGAAATTGGTTTCAAGTCATTGCAAACGGGATCAGTTAGATTTATAAACCCGTCTACGATCGAACGACCGCTTTCAAAATGGCGGCGTATCAGCGAAATGTGTATCGGACAGAGGAAATCGCCAACGATAAATAAAAACAGAAGGGAATCCGTATGAAAAGGATTTTACATTTCAGTACAGGGAAGGATGGTGTATAACTGCATATAAGATGGAACGGTAGGAAGTTCTCATTTACGGAGATATATGCGTATTTCGGCTGCCCACAGTTACGCTAAAAGCATGTAAACCCACTTCTGTTCTAAATATTAAAATCAACAAATAACAGTTTGGGAAATTACATGGATAGGAAGATAGAGTTTTATCAGCTGTATAAAACTAGATAAGATGGAACTATATGGATATTATATATGCCGAGAATGATAAAGGCAAAATTTCAGTCGACGCACAGTTCGGCCGAAATCACTGTTCGGGAAGGATTTTTCAGGCTTAGGTTTAAGCTGTGACGTCGGTACTCTCCGATACGTCCGCGCTATACGTATTTAAAGCGTATCGGTAAAACTGGAGGGATATACAACGAAAGAGGGTTCAGACAGACTGGAGGCAGAGTTTCGCCACGACCCATGAATTGTGAGCAGATCGCCAGAAACATTTTTAAGTCCAGTATCTGAAGTCTGAGAGTAAGCGAAATTATGATAACTACCGTGTATAATATTTGTTATTTCAGGTTCATACAGAATTCACAAAATATGCCTGTATAATATTCATTGATATAACGTATTATTATTTTAATATGATTTATTCATGTGCATTATGGATGAGTGTTGCTTGTACAAAAAGTAATCACAAATAGCCCCACGGCCTAATGAAGTTATATTTATCATGTTGCTTTATCGCTTACGAAGATAAAGGCAGTCCCATGGCAGAGATTGTCATAGGGAAATGAAGTGTTAGAAACTTCATCATGGAAAATCCCAGTTTACGAGGTTAAGGTGACTAGTCCCCTTCCTCGCTGCCTTTGCCTTCCCTAGTTCGAGCGCACAACTTTGTACTCATTTACAGCTGGTAAACTGGAGGGTTCTACAGCCAGTTTCAGTAGAAAGCAACCTGATCACGTGGTCACTCACTTTCTTTATTTATGTATTACTTTTGTGTAGATGCTAAGGATAGCATCAGTATTTGAATTCGTACTTGATATGATTTGGAAGGATCAAGTTATAGAATATGAAGGGATGTATAAGAGCGGAATAAACCAGATGATGTTTATTACTGATATGTTAATATTAATTCTATATCACTGAAATGATGTCCTTACTTACTATGATTGTATAACGGTGACATCTGATGACTGACTGGTCTGACATCTGTGCTAGTCAACTACAAGTCTAGCCAGATACTAGCCAAGGCTGATATGTTGCAGGTTCCATGAAATAACTCAAACCAGACTGTCCAGTATCAGAAGCCGGTGTAGTTCATCCGAGGCAATCCCACAAAAGTGCAGGACCCCAAAGAGTGAACTTCAACTGGTCATTGGCATCCCTACTGTTGGGCCTACCAAGTCTGATATCAGCAAAGGAAAGTTTCAGCAGTATCAAGTTGATAAGATAAGTGGCAGTTAAGACACTGACCACCCATTTATGAAAACAGCCATAGTGAACCTAATATTCAAACAGTCAAGTGATGACAGTTATTTGTAAAGTCAAAGAACTAAAAACCGTGATTGCAGTAACTGTAATATTCAAGATCTTGTAGTCTAAACAGACCATAATAGTAATTGTGTGAATACTTTTATATATATGTATATGCTCTTTTCCAACTAGTAGAAATAGAATATTAGTGTAATTATTAAACTATTTTAACTGTACCTGAGGATTTATTCACTTCTTCCATTTGTGGTTTCAGTGAATGTACATTTTACTTATCCCCTAGAATATAAGTAATCATAAGATATTCATAGGGAGGAGACACCTTAAATCCTGGTACTACTTCTTACCAACTGGGCCAGGGTTTTTACAGTCTGACTATTTTTATGATAACAATACACCAGTGCTTATTTCTAAGACTGGGGTATTACTTGTAAGGTCAGAACTCTTTACTGGCATACTCTTACATATAAATAATTTTAAATAACCTCCCGCTACAATACCCATGCTAACACTAGTCAACAACCAAAATGTACCAGAAATGAAAATACCTGATCTTAACTAATTTTGGTGTGCTGAAAACGAAAATGACATTAAAAAATGTTGATTGGCTCTAGTTTTCAAGATATATGCTACTAGTTTATTTAATTACGATCAATTTATATATATGACGCAACTGTTGTGGGCGATTGCATAATTTTTTCTAATGAATAATAAAAATGTAACTAGAAGTTGATGATGCAATCCTACCTATGATTACATGTAACTGATACAAACATTATATACGAGTATATATATATATATATATATATATATATATATATATATATATATATATATATATATATATATATATATATATATATATATATATATATATATATATACTGAAGCACATTAAAAACGCACCACCTGTATAATCCAGGAACAGAGTGTGAAATGTAAATATAAGTGTGTACAAGTTTACATATTTGGAATCTTTATTCATTTTCCTATGAATCCATGCTGGTCATTAATTTGTACATTTGATTGTTATGAAATTCATTGCATTCTGTGCAGGCAAGGGAGAAAACCAAAAATACAAAAAAATGCACGTGCGTTATCCTGCTGGAGAAGCTGCAAGTCTGGATAAATTGTGAACGCAGGAGCAACCAGTGCATCCAGAACCTCATCTCGATATGTCACAGCATTAACATTTCCACGGAAGACGTGAAGAGGCAAGCGATGGTGAAAACTGAATCCTCCCCAAATGTGAATACTGCCACCTCGAAATCGGTTGACACAGCAATCTGCAAAGCGCTCTTCACACCGTCGCTAAATCCGCATACGTCCATCTGCAAAGGATATGTTGAATCTGTTCTCGTCTGTGAATAGGACAGCATTCCACTGCAGTCTAGTCCATCTGATATGTTGCTCTGCCCATTGCAGACGCTGCTAACGATGTCTGTGAGTCAAGTTTGGCCCAACATAAGGTCGTCTTGCAGTAAGGCCTGTATCTCTGAGTCGTCGTATGACTGTCATTCGAGAGACTTGCCCATGTCTACCCACTATTGCTCTTGCTGCTTGACTTGCCGGGAGAGTCAATTCCTTAGGTGACTCAGCACAATATGACGATCTTGCACAGGGGTAGTAACTCGTGGTTGGCCACTCCGAAGTCTATCCCGGGCACTGCCAGTGGTTCCGTAACGTTCATTGAGACGTACAATAGTGCTGTGGTGGCAATTCATCCTTCTGGCAATGGCCCGCGAGCTCATTCCGGTCTCCAACATACCAATGGCTCGTTGGCGGTCGTTTTCAGATAGTCGTGGCATTTCAAGCACATGTACTGGGTGATTTGTCTCAACGGCCTTTTTATACCGAGTATACTGCCACAACGCGTACACATTTTCAGGGTCATAGCTGTTGAGAATCGTGTTGCACGTGTAACTTTCATCGTTTTCATGTAGTCTGTACACACACCCATGGGTTGAATCTTGCACTTTCCATTCCAGCAGCCATTCGCTCTCTACCTCATGGCAAACACGGGGAAAATCCATTCCCACACTTTCTTTTGCCAGCTTCTCGGCATCAGTATATATAATAGTGGTGCGTTTTTAATGTGCTTCAGTATATATATATATACTGTCTAACACAAGAAACCTGTCACATCTTGTATTTTGTTCTCAATAAATGTGCATCGAGAAATTGATAAAGCAAACATTGCAGTTGGATAAGGGATTTATATCCTGAAAGAATTTAGGTTACCAAAAAAAATGTAGTAATCGAGTGTCACGTGGTTGTTCCTTACAGAAGTGTGATGTCCAAAACAAAAATCAAAAACTCAGTAACGAATGTGACCACCTTGAACATGCACCACTGTACTACAGCGGCGTCTCATGGAGAGTTCCAAACGTCTGATCTGGTCTTCTGGGATGTTGTTCCATGCCTCAGTAAGCATGTTCACATTAGCTGCATTGAAGTAGTCTAGGACTGCTACTGCTCTGTGAGCTGAAGCATTGTAATGCATGTAAATTAGGCCCTGTTCGTGTTGGTAAAGGAACAGCAGAGCGTGCGTCTGCAGTACGTCATGTATGTAGCTAATGACGGTGAGGTTTCTTTCAAATCTGACAAGATTTGGTTCTGTGCTCAGTGGGAATAGCCTCCTCCAACCCTCAACCATCACGCTTCCTCTGCCGAAACCGACTGCCTCTTGAATGCAGTTAGGAGAATATATGTCACCCCTCCTGCGATATACCCGGATCCTGCTATCCTGCCGTTTAAGAAGAAACCTGGATTCATGAGACCATGCGACAGCACGCCACAGATTATTAGTCCATCTGAGGAGCTGTCTAACTCATTTGTATCTTGCTGCGATGTGACACGGAAGCAGGCGCGACCGTCGTGCTGTTCTGTAAACACGTATGTTTGCTTCTCGAAGGTGTCTGAGGACCGTCAAGTTACTGATAGTCCTGAAGCCAGACAACGTACGTGCTGTTAACTGAACATTTTGGAGGCGGATGCGCAGATGTACTGACAATATGTAACAGTTCTTACCCACTGTTGTTACCCTTGGTCTACCACTTCTTGGCCTGTCTTGGGTTGTCCCTGTGGTGTACCATCGTGTGTGCAAGTTCCTAATTATGTCTGGGCATACACCGAAGTAGCGAGCAACGTCACAAACGGATGATCCCGCTACCAGTTGTCGCATGGCTTGGTGTTGCAAGGGCCCATCCACTGTTACACGGGAACGTCCATTATTGTTACAAGGCCGTGTTGTCTTGCGGACTGTGTATACTGGCTCTTCTATTTACATTTACTTCCATTTTTTATCCCTTGTCTTTCTTAGTCAGTTATGGTATCGTGCTATAGATGGTAAATTACGCAAAGGTGGGATAGAATATTTGTCAACATCATAATATATTCAACTTCCAACGTTCAGAGACTTGATAAGTCATTTCTTGAGTCCACATACATTTAATATATCAATTCCATACACGAACAGTTCACACATGGTCATCATGAAGAATTATACATAATAATTGCAGTTCATACTTCATATATGATTCCTTTACAAATCAGTCCTTGTCTCGTAGCTTGAGAACATAATAGTCAGAACAACATAACTATATGCACGCGTGGTTGGTAATCCCAACGACCGACAATGAGATTATGCGTCTGGCACTATTATAACTAAAACGGACTGTAAATTCATCTGGACAAGGTTTAGTCAAATTACTAACCTGTAAACTCATCTTCCTTCATCATAACAGTGGACTGACCCATGTCCATTAATTAATACAATATAATTGTGCGGCAATACATGCCCGACACTATAAGAATATAAAGACACGTCTTCTCCGTTTGACAGTCATTCGAGAAAGGGTCCCGTCTCTTGGTCACCGGGCGTGACTACTAACGCTGAAACGTCATAGCGTTCACTATGCTAATAATACTTTTATATTACATTAAACGTTGTAACCCCTAAAATCGCATGCTGCTAACCTCTAGCAGACCATGCCAATTAATCTACCGTAACAATTCCCTGTCCACCGGGGGAAAAAATCTATTAGATAGATTTTTTTCAAAAACCTATCTGAATGAATATCAAGAAATTTAACAATATCAAAAAATTTAACCAAAAATGCGGCATATGGCCTACGATGTTCTGTCTAGAACAGTGTCGTGGTCATGTCGACTTACTAACAGTCATCTAATATATTAATCATCATATTATACATAAATGTTATACATAAATTTTATATGAACTAAAAAAGAATGGCTAATGTTGATATCTAATTAAATAATTAACTAACTTAAAATATGTCGGAATGAAATGTCACGTCAGACTAATCTAAAGAGTTAAAATTAAACTAATTAATTATATTGAGTGTGTTATAAGACTAAAGTTGTTGAAAATCTAATGTAAGAGAAATGAAAGGATATGTTAAGGAGAGAAATAAATAAATGAAGAATAAAGTAGCGAAAGAAAGTAATGTATAAATTTAACTTAGTTATGTGTGTTGGACATTAATTGAGTTTAGTATTAAGTTGTTAATACCTATCTAACTAATTTAAACAATAATATAGTATGTAATGTATCAACATCATTAATAATTATATAATATAGTAGTTACATACAATAACATTATACAAGAATCATGTGAGCTCTTTTTTTTCTTTCTTTCTTTCATTTTTTTCAAATTTCATCTTTTTTTTTCATATTTATCTCACTTTTCATTTTAATTTCCATTATTTTAACGTACTTAATTAAAATTAATTAAAGTTGGATATGATGATCCATACGTAGGCTTGATCCTTGTGAATTCCGATTAGAAGAAATGTTTATATGTTTCAGTTCATAAGAATCAACGTTATTGACAATAGTTCATGTCGAATACTGAGTTACTTTGATAGTGTTTTCTATTATTTTCACTTGATGTACGGAAAAGTGTACAATAGTTTGGATATCAGGCAAAGTCCTGGCGTAAATACGAACATAGTGTCAATTGTCGTATATACTATGTCTTTATTAAACAGATAATTGTATTGTAGGCAATAGTTCATTTCTATGTAGAACAGCTATTATAATGTTATGTCTCTTGAGTAAGTATCTGTGACGTTACTATAGATCAGGACTCGACATCAGTAGGATTTCGAGATAGAGTATCTGCCAAGACATTATCTGATCCTGTTATATATTCGATTGAGAAGTCAAAAGGTTGCAGGAGAATAGCGAATCTGGTGAGCTTTGGACTTTTATGATTCGCACGTCGTAGTGATGCTACGGCTTTCTGGTTGGTCTGTACTATGAAAGGGGCTCCCAGTAAGAACTTCTCTAGTTTCGTTATTGCCCACACCACGGCTAAAAGTTCGCGGTCGACAGTGGAGTATTTGACTTCTGGTGGTTTCAGTTTCCGTGAGACGTACAAGTTTGGATGGAGGATGTCGTCATGATATTGGAGCAAACATGCGCCAATTCCGTAATTACTCGCATCTGTGCGGAGAATAAACTTTTTGGAAGCATCAGGTAGTCCCAAAATAGGTGGGTTTGAAAAAATGTTAATAATATTAAGGAGTACATTATTACACTCATTAGTCCATGTCACCTTTACTGGCATGTCCTTCTTTAATAATGAGGACAAGACAGCCGTGATAGATGACAAGTTAGGTACGAATCTACTGTAATATTGGACTAGACCTAACAAGCTTCTAACCTGTTTCTTCGTTTGAGGAACGGAAATGTTTAAAATTTTAGAAACCGTACTGGGTAGTGTTCGGATATAACCTGCTCCAATAATGTGACCCAAAAAAGTTATTTCATGAAATGCCACTTGTAATTTTGTGGGTTTAGCAGTTAAATTGTTCCTTCTTAATGTGTCCAAAACATATTCAAGACCCAAAAAATGTTCCTCAAAAGATGAACTAAATAAGCATATGTCGTCTATGTATGTAATAATGTCTGGTCTACCTGAAAAAATGTGTCGCATCATGCGAACAAAGGTAGCTGGAGCGTTAACAAGCCCAAAAGGCATAACATTCCACTGGTATAGACCTAGCGGAGTTGAAAACGCTGTGTAGTATTTAGCTTTTTCGGTTAGTGGTATCTGCCAATAACCTTTAGTTAAGTCTATCTTAGTGAATATAGTTGCGGTCGATAGACGTGGCAGTAAGTCGTCGAGAAGTGGATGTGGTTCGCTATCAACTATCGTTTGTGCATTTAATTTTCTATAGTCGACGCATAGTCTAATGTTATTGTCCTTCTTTCGGACAATAACTAATGGAGAAGAAAATGGGGAATTACTAGTTTCAATAATTCCTAAAGATAACATCTGTTCAAGTTCCTTAGTAGTTTTAGTAAGAAAGTGTAGAGGAACAGAATATGGATGTACCCGAATAGGAGTATCATCATTAAGAGTGATGTCATGACTAATGACTGATGTGCGACCTGGAACGTCGGTCAACACATCTGGATAAGATTGTAGAAGTTCAGCAATCTGTTGATGTTGTTGCGGTGTAACCGACGAAGAGATGGTTACGTCCCGCCAAGATTCACTAGGCTGTACTACAGATACAGGTAAAGCTAACTGTACCTCAGGAAAAGAAGATTCTTCTTCCTGGATAACAGACAAATTAGAATAGTGACATCTAGGTACGAAAGTGTCATCTAGTTCATGAAAAATTGACTGTAAGTGTTCAGTAATAGAAAATATACAATATTTAATTCCCAAAAACATAAATGACCAATAAAGGAAAGAAATGATGACTGACTATGCTGAGTCATCAACGATATGAGACAAAATGTGTTACCATAACCTATTATCTGCGTGACGCAGCATTAGGTACTAATTGTAACCGTAGACAATGGTGGTTAAAGTAAGCACCATTATCCCGCTCGATGACCATTCGAGCATCTCTATTGTTACGAAATGTAACTATAGCTTCACCATACCTGTCGTTGGTAGGTGACAACAACCGTACAAACATAACGTCTGCCGTGTCATTAAAGAAATTACTAAGTGCCTGCCATCTGGTACCTTGTGGCAGATTGCGCACTAACACGGTGCGAGAATATGCACCCTTCCCAATGTAAGTGGGATCAGTGTCACTAACATGATAAATAGTTCTTCTATTTAATCCTTTGGATCTGGTAGTCTTATGAGATGATGTCTCATAATGATTGACATATTTATTTGTCCTAATTTTATTAGATAAGTTCATAAGAACTCCATCATCATTACCCTTGTTTGGGACATCTTTTCTTTTCCCATTTTCAACAATTTTATCCAGATCACTGTTAATATGATCCTGTCGCCAACATCTATCTTCCGACTTGGCGGCACTCTTTAGAGAAAAGGCATATTTGCCTCGAAATGATTCTATAATCTTCCCTGGATGTGCTGGTAGTTGAGTATCTTTTTTTTCTGTATGAGAGTCTCATCCTTCTCCTCATCGATTTCCAAAATGGTACTTAGACTGAAATTGGAGAAAACTGAGCCACATGTATTTATTTTGTTGGCTTGTAATGTAGCTGTTGTAATGACAGCGTTAGCATTGCAATAAAATTGCACATTATTTAATTCCCATTCCTCAATTTCCTGTGGGGAACAATCCTTACTACCATGGATGCGTCCCAACATCAGATCTGCAATTGGATTCTGAAGCATGCATACCTTAACTTGTCCTGAAAAGAAAGGTGTATTAACATGGACAATAGATGTGGGGTAAAACTCAATAGTTCCCCCAAAAGTCATGCACCGGACATATTCCCCTGTTGCACAGCTAGGATGTACCAGAGACTGTCGCACTCCACTTGTTGTGGACCCCGAATCTCTCAATAGAGAAACCATTGAACCATTAACTATCCCTCTGTTGAAAATCAGAGAGCCTGTCCCATCATTGGATGCAAGACTGACTTCTGGTAGAATGTGTCCGCAGTTCAGAACTGTCTCTTTTGCCTTCTGAAATATAAGATTACATTTTTGGCAACTATTTGCCACGTTATAATTCATTGCAAAACAAGTAGACGAAGACTGTATTTTGTTATTAGTAGGTGAACTCTGAACCCCAGGGGTTGTAGCAGTAGTAATGGCTGCCCCTGTATTATGATTATAATTTGTCGATCTACGAGAATGAGAACGATGACGAGAATAATTAGTTGAATTATCTCGTTGTCCTCTATTGTAACTGTTATCTCGATGTCTCGAGTTATAATTATCGCTATTGTTCCAATTATTACCATTATTATAATTATATGACCGATTATAACTTGAGTTACGTGGATTACTGTTGTATCTGGACTGAGGTGAATAATTTCTGTTTTGTGGTCTTCCTCTATTAAAAATATTGTTAAAGTTATTATGTCCCTTATGAAAATTAATGTCATAGTTTCCCTTGAACCTACCTCTGTCCACACTGTGTGTTCTTGGTTTGTTATTATTATGATATGCCATATTGGAGGCTACAGGAAGAGGTTCTCTTATTAACGAGCCAGAAATGTTAGCATTCGGATGAGCGGTGCAGTAATTTAAAGAAATTTTCTCTAACTCATCAATAGTTTCTGGTTTACGTTCTTGCAGATAAGCAAAGAACGGTGGGCTGACAGAAGATAACACTTTATCCCTCAATAACAAATCGACTAACTTGTCGTAAGATTTGTTGACACCTGCCAGTTCAACCCATCTGTTAAAAGTATTGCGTATGTTAGCAATAAACCCTGTAAAGTCTTTATTATTATCTGGTAATAAACTTTTAAAACGTAATCTACATGCCTCTTCGTTCAAGTGGAAACGACGTAATAACAACGTCTTAATGGCCTCATAGTCTGTGGCTAATGTCGGATCAATATTTTGTGCTGCACTTGCAGGTTCGCCATCCAGAAATTCTTTAAGTTGAAGTGCCCATGCAGTTTTGTCAAGATTATTGACCTTGCATATATCCTCAAAGCGCGCCAGCCATGATGATAAATCGTCCACGTGTAACTTGAACGGTGGTAGCTTAAAGTAATAATTGCCCTTAAGTCGGTTGGATGAAGATCCAGATTGAGCATTATCATTTTGGCTTGCTGCAGCACCCTGCGAATGAAGTTTTGCTGTTTCCAATTTAAGCCGTTGCAATTCCATTTCTTGCTGCAGTATGATTTCCTGTCGTTTCAATTTATTCTCTTCTTCAATCCGTAGGATTTCATCTCTTGCCACCTTTCTTTCTTCTTCTTGTCTTAATTCTGCTTTCTTTTCCGCCTCTTTTCTTTCAAGTTCTTCCATCTCTGCTTTAGCAATAGCTTTCTTTTCAGCCTCTTTTCTTTCAAGTTCTTCAATCTCTGCCTTATATTTTGCAAGTTGTTGTTCCGCAAATTCCAGGAGTGCATCTCCCTTTTTGTTACAATCTTTTCCAATTTTAATGAAATGATCCAAGGTAAGCATTCTTGAAGTTGACTTATTTAAGTATTCAATTACTTATGTCTAGTAATCACTAATAAAGTCTATGTAGATATTTGTAATTACTCAATGTATGAATAATCAATACAAGAAATTGCAGTATTCCTGTACTGTTATTTATAAATTCCACAAATCTATAATATTTTGTAAAAATATTATATATACCCACTAATATCTATCATAAATAGTTATGATAGTTAGTTATCTAAGGTGCTGAAATTATATCATGCACTTAATATTAGTATTCAATAATTATGTGTATTATCCCTAAATAATTAGGTTATTTAATCTTAATAGTTATTAAGTTCACACTGTAGTACTGAGAAAGTGTACTAATTATCATTTAATATGTCTTAATATGTTATAAATTTATAATAATTAATCATTATATATTATGCCATAATCATGAGCTATAAAGTGTATTGCCCATTTCTTGGACCACCACTGCAAATTGGTGCAAAGTCCCTAATTCCTCCTTAAAACTCATTAAAATTTAATCATATTAATCTACACTCTTATTAATGAATAAATTATAGCATTAATATTAAATTATAAATGGATGAAATGAAGACAAACAATACAATGGGTTAACCAAGGATTACAAAACAGTATTACCATACAACAAAGACGTTTTCACAATAAAAATGCATTTACAACTAAGTTGACTAGACCGGAAGTGAGAAATCAAAGAATAAACTGAATAGATAATTAACCTGCGTACACAAAAATTAGTGACGTATACATGGACTCATTAACGGTTATACAAAAAAAAAATATAAACTGAATGATAGTAAGGTCAGAAAAACACGATAGATTACAAACATTGTTACAGAACTGAATAAAAAATCAAACTGAATACGGTAAAATACAACGGTTATTTCACAAAACTAGACGCCTAACATACAAGGTGAATTAATGCAAGTCCGAACGAAACGATCACCGGTAATGTCTTCGACGCGTTCTTCGCGAAATGCTATTAATTCACGGCCCTAAGAACAATTAAAATCAGTTCGTGGCATCCAAGGAGCCATAGAATTGATTTCAATTCGCCGCCCATCCATACTCACGAATAAGGGACAACATCAACGGACAAAAAAAACAGATATAACATAAATATATAATAAACAGAAAGGACATGCCTGCACAGAGATATGGACTCAGTATTGTGCTAATGAATGACAACCGTCCTAAGTCTAAACTTATCTTTAAAAGGTTCCGGCGATGTCAAGTTCATCAACGGACTAGACTAGTGCCTAGTACTGTTTGCTCCTCGTTGGCAGATAACGACTTTTCCATATTTAGATTCATTGAGAGCTTGAATTTTTTTATCAAAACTGGAGCGTGCTGAGTTTGTCCCTTGAGCGTTAGCATGTACGTATGATGTTGTGACGTCAGATTTAACCTCCGTAGTCATGTGTGCCACGACATATTTATGAAATCACATGTGATTGTTCATCGAAAGTAAATAGTTCGTAGTGACTCTTGAAAAAAAACTTTCTTTGTTTTCGTTCCCCGCGATGGCCAACCACTGTTGCAAGGGCCCATCCACTGTTACACGGGAACGTCCATTATTGTTACAAGGCCGTGTTGTCTTGCGGACTGTGTATACTGGCTCTTCTATTTACATTTACTTCCATTTTTTATCCCTTGTCTTTCTTAGTCAGTTATGGTATCGTGCTATAGATGGTAAATTACGCGAAGGTGGGATAGAATATTTGTCAACATCATAATATATTCAACTTCCAACGTTCAGAGACTTGATAAGTCATTTCTTGAGTCCACATACATTTAATATATCAATTCCATACACGAACAGTTCACACATGGTCATCATGAAGAATTATACATAATAATTGCAGTTCATACTTCATATATGATTCCTTTACAAATCAGTCCTTGTCTCGTAGCTTGAGAACATAATAGTCAGAACAACATAACTATATGCACGCGTAGTTGGTAATCCCAACGACCGACAATGAGATTATGCGTCTGGCACTATTATAACTAAAACGGACTGTAAATTCATCTCGACAAGGTTTAGTCAAATTACTAACCTGTAAACACATCTTCCTTCATCATAACAGTGGACTGACCCATGTCCATTAATTAATACAATATAATTGTGCGGCAATACATGCCCGACACTATAAGAATATAAAGACACGTCTTCTCCGTTTGACGGTCATTCGAGAAAGGGTCCCGTCTCTTGGTCACCGTGCGTGACTACTAACGCTGAAACGTCATAGCGTTCACTATGCTAATAATACTTTTATATTACATTAAACGTTGTAACCCCTAAAATCGCATGCTGCTAACCTCTAGCAGACCATGCCAATTAATCTACAGTAACACTTGGTTACGCTGTGCTTCAGACAATCGTGGCATGGTGCAATTTAGGTACATTCAATACTAAATGCTGCTTTCTGGCAAGCGCGATCGCCAAAGCAGAAGAATCAGTCGGTAAAGCTATGTGACGGTATTGCCTTCCCTGCTTTGCAGTAGTGGTCCAACAGTGACCAAAACTCAAGAGTATCTAATATGGGCTTCAATGGTGTCTACCTTCGCACATGATTACTCTTGGCAGATTTGTAAATAGAAGGGTAATGGCACTTCTATCTCAAGGGAGTTTCACACGATATTCAGAAAAGCGAAAACAATGCTACACTGGCTGAGAACATTAATTCTAGGATCTGCCGACAAATTTTGTGAAAAATTAAGCAATGATTAATTTTAGCTCGTTATGTCCCCACCTCTGATTTACTCAGTGGAATTCTTATTATTCTGGTATAGCTCTATTTAGAGTGTGTTTAGTAAATTGACTCAAACAAACATGCAGTACATTTAACATGATTGAATTGAAGTTAAATTTGTATCATTACAAAAAACAGATTTAAAAAATCATTTAAGTTTAACAAGGGTTAAAATAACTGAATAGTTTGAAGGAAAAGGTTCATCATTCACTAATAGTAGGTTTTATGAAAAAAGTTCACTTTGGCAGCTTATGGGTTTCACTTAGCTGCCAATAGTAGTTTCTGCTCCCGCTGATGGGTTCTGTACAGATAGGTCACTGGAGTTTTCACATCTCTGGTGTAGCGAGAGGAAAGATATAATGATGGTGATATTTTCCTGAAAAATAGATGTATCAGATGATACCAGGATATTGCCAGATAAGAGACTTGTCTTAAAGAAATACCCCATTCTCTGAAAAGAGTAATGGTGTATCGACATCAGAGGTATAGTCAAGCTGTAAAGGTTCCCAGATGAGATGGTACTGTGCTATCTGGATTCCTATGGGCTCCTCTCCAGACTAACCTTAGACAATGACTCTGCTAGGGGTAATTAAATACGAAACAAGAACTTTAAACCAAATTTAAATAATTCACTAAAGACTCTGGGTACAATTTAGAATTTATTTATGTACAAGATCTTTTCTTCTTTGTTCTTTGTTAATTTTTCAAATAAAATTCTATTGAATACGAAATAAAATTATGGGGTACTTTCATATATATATATATATATATATATATATATATATATATATATATATATATATATATATATATATATATATATATATATATATATATATATATATATATATATATATATATATATATATATATATATATATATATATATATATATATATATATATATATATATATATATATATATATATATATATATATATATATATATATATATATATATATATATATATAAACACATGGATAGTTAATTTCTTAAACTAATATAGTTCAATTTCACTGTTTTCTTGCTTCCTGCTGGAATCTGTCTCTACTTTTGTGCTTTCTTGAATAGATTAATCTAAATGTTACTTAATGATTCATATGGCTGTCAAATGTCTTCTAAATACACCACAGTTTTTCATCGTTACATAGTCTAATCGTAGATGGGTTAATTTGGTGTTGTTTGAAAATTGAAGAGTAGCGCAACACTGAGCTACTTATCTGAAACAAAGTCCTTCCTAGGCCTCGTACAGCAGTATGATTGGATAGAACCCCACCACTGCAGGTCCTCCACTCGTCAAGATGACACAGTTAATACTGGCAAAGGCTCTAACAAACTTGAGCATCTAATTGCTGACTTGGTCACTAGCGATTGTGTATGACACCCAGGGCAGGATATAACCTGAAACAAAATATAAAACCTACGTAGTATTGCTCAATGTCTCCTTCGCCAGGCAGGAGATAGTAGGAGACTGTTCAGACAAGCTGTGGTAAATTACAAGAGACATGAATAGTAAGTCATGAATAACACAATTCGTTCAAGTACTAGCACACTAGTTCAATAATTCACTTGTTACAGTTCTGTCCATGATTTGTTTCAATACAATCATATAGGCCTTATGGTAATCATTGTGTCATATATCAATTAATACAGAAAATCAATCTGTTATAGTCATTCCTTCTATATATGTATGCAGATATTGGACGCACAATGACAGAATAATGTTAATAAATGTGAGGACAACCCCATATGACAGTAACATTGTACAAACATATGCACAAACCAAAAAACACAGTGACGAAGAAATATAATAAAGAAATGCAGCACATACTTAAACCAGTAAAATCTCCAGACGTGTTGATAGTAATGGGTGATATGAATGCTAAAATAGGAAAAGGAAGATACAAGTAGGTGACAAACCGTTAATAATGTCATAGTGGAACCGCAATTTTTATAATACCGCCTAGGAACGCCGGGGAGAGGTTTTGGGTGAAACTTCAACCTCGGGCTCAAAGGGTTAAACTGGGAAAATGTGTCTGGACGGCGCGAATAATGAGTTGCCTGCGTTACAATTAACAAAGTGCATATATCTCATAAAATATTATACACTTTAGGCACAAGGGATGTAATCATCAGTCATCACTGCTCCATTCGGAGTCTGGGGTCACCTCTGCTGGCGGTTTTCCGCACGACTGGGCAGACGAAATCACAAGCGCTTGCTGTAGTGGTTTATGAATATACTATTTTCATATGTTGAGGTTGCCAGCCGCATATATATATATATATATATATATATATATATATATATATATATATATATATATATATATATATATATATATATATATATATATATATATATATATATATAACCACTTAGCAAGAAACAGGTTTTTGGTCCCTTATGTTTTCAGAGTTGTATTTATAAATGCGGGCTTACTTTTTAAGGTTTTAAGTTTCCCAAATACTTCGATCTGCCACTTATAAGTATGGAATTCTGGGTTTGATCCTTCTTGCTCTGGCTTTTTTGGAGCTGCTAGATTGAAGTTCACTATACTATACTTCTTATTCTCAGTTCATAACACAGATGGTACTTCCGCCCAAATTTCCAATGAAATTCGATGTTTGTTCCGGTGCTCACTTCATTCCAATCCTAAGCTCTTTTGCACTATGTGGGTTGGGGTGTTTAAATTCATAATCTCCCCCGCGTGTTTAAAATATTACATTTAATATTCCAACGCATGACCTCTTTCAAATCATGCGGTAATATTTCCGCCAACTCACAACAAATCTAGGAACCTATTTGATGTCCAGATGCTACCTTCAAATATTGACTTGCCAGACAGATTACCTGCGATAATCACACACAGGGATGGTCCCGTGAAACGATTATCTCATTATCATCTGTGATCGTGCGTTCTCCAGACAGTCAAACAAAAGGATCGCCGGCCGCTCAGACAAACAATATGGTTTCCTCAGACATACAGACCGCAACCCATGCTTTAATTGACTGATTGTCGCTAGCCCCGGAAATGAGTTACGTCAAAGTCGCTATCTCTCTTCACGTTTTCGTTTGTATCAAAAGGTGGCAAGCCGGCTTTCCATGATAAGAATATCGCTCGCTGGCAGTTCAATAAACGTGGTATTATTACGAGTCACCTGGCATAACGTAAAACAGTCTGGTAGTGGTCACATAAAGAATGTAGGGCGTAAAATATGCCAAATAATCCAAATAATAAGCTGATCGGTGAGTAAAATGAAGAAAAAGAGATGATACTGCCCGGGGGTGGGGGGCTGAAGGTGTGAGAGAGCACAAAAATACATGGACAAACCGTTCTCTGACATAATAATATGATATGACACAACATGCCAAAAATGAGTTTTATTGAAATTTACAAAATGTGTGTGGAATACCTTTCAATATCAATATGGGTGTTTTTACATGGGGGTTTTATCAGAATCTTTGTTTGCCATAAAATGCTTTTACAGCTAGTGGGGTGAGATATTAATTTTTTTATCAAATACAAAAGTAGTTTGGTATATTAAGCAGATAAAAAATGGAGGAAACCTTGAGTCCTGTCAACAGTAAATAAATTAGTAAATAAATAAATAAAAGTAATTAACAGGTACTCGTTGGACATAAAGGATGACACTAGACAACAGAAAAGAAAATATAAGTGATAGGCTTACCGGGAATCGAACCTAGGAACAACCAAACGGCGTCATCACCTTGCTGTGACAGCACATCGTGAAAGGAAACTAAGCCAATTTTGCACCCCGCTCCCCCCCCCAAAAAAAAACCTATCACTTATATTTATCACTTATTGGCTCTGGATTGCCCACATTTAGTGTCATGACCTCTGTCTTCTTCAGATTGATGTTCAGACCAACCTACTGGCCATACTTATTTAGTCTTTCGGTTTGTTATTGGATGTGTTGATGTGAATGCGCGAGTAGTGCAATGTCATCTGCATATTCCAGGTCTTCCAGTGTAGAAAACGTTGTCCATCTAATTCCTCTTGGACTGCCCTCTGTTGTCTGGCGCATCTATGGCTGTCAAAAATAATGTTGTTAATAAGGGGCATTCCTGTCGTACTCTTATTTTCACTTCGAAAGTTAGATTACTCAATCCAACACTGCATGTGAAGTTAGAATAGAGACTTTTTATGATGGAAACAATGCAGCTGGGAATTCCATAAGCCCTCAGTATTTTCCATAGGCTGTCCCTGTGTATGCTGTCGGAAGCCTTTTCAAAATAAACAAAGTTAATGTATAGCTGTTTCTGCCATTCTGAGCATTGCTCTATAATGTCTTGCGGGTGAATATATGATCTGCACATCTTCTGTTCTTTCTAAAAACCCGCTTGTTCTTTCCTCAGTTTATGGTCAACTGCTTTTGAAATTCTCAGTGATTTACTCAGTGAAGTTCTTACTATTCTGGTATTGCTCTGTTAAGAGTGTGTGTAGTCAATTGACTGAGACAAACATGCAGCACATTTAAAATGATTAAATCGGAGTTAAATTTGTAAAACTACAAATAACAAAATTTAATAATCACTTAAGTTTTAACAACTTGGCGGAGGACCGTGGAGGCTGAGATGCAAAGAATGAACCAGAGTTGGGGCACTGTACGAAGGATGGCCGCCGACCGAGCAAAGTGGAATCAATTTGTTGTTGCCCTACAAGACGCCACCAGGCGTAATGGCCACTGACTGCTTTGACGGTCGGCGGCTAAGGATCAAAGAAGAAGAAGTTTTAACAGTTTGAAAATAATTGAATAGTTTAAAAAGAAAGAGTTCATAATTGATTGAAAAAAAATCACTTTGGCAGCTTATATATTGCACTTAGCTGCCAATGGTTGTTTCTGCTCCCGCTGGGTTGGTTCTTTTTACACTGCTCACGCTCGTCGCTGGGCAAGGTTGTAGAGTGCAGCTCGTTCCCAGGAGTGTCAGGGAGAGTCTACAAAGTTGGTCCCTCGTCTTAAAGCTCAGGCCACTTTTCCCTTCTTGTTCCAGAGATAGTACCCTTCAATTGGCACCACCACCAACAACTATGATAAAATAATAGAAACGAAACGCTCTCCTGAGTATTGCGTTTCCCGACATATACTGATGTGTCCCCTATTCCTATTCCACCATCCCATTTACTCAGAATTTACCCTCGATGAGAATTAACTTTAATTCCTCGAGAGAAAACTTTCTTTACATTTAAACTGAATAGCTTTATCGTTATTTTACATTTAAATGAAAAGGTTAATAGTACAGATAGAATATGTTTACATTTACATTTCCACTGATTGAAAAGTGTTCACAATATCAATTGAATATGTTTTCATTTATGTTTACAATGATTTGAAACTGTAAGCATTATAATTAAAATGTAGGCCTACATCATTTCTTTCATCTTTCCCTCCCTGCTCCATATGGACCATGGGACTATTGATGAGTTTAGTTCTCCTCAACAAACTAGCAATAAAGCAGTCGCCAGCCCGTGCAGTGGTGGTTCATAAACCATCATTCTATACGCTGAGGTTGCCAGCCTCAAATGACTGGGATATCCACAAACGATTTTCACATATTATTATTCACATGGTAATACATATTGTTTCACATGTGAGTAATGACCACTGTTCACATGTTAGGTCGACCACTTTAAATACCTCGGAGCTATTATAGACCGAAAGGGAGGCTAAAAAGGAGAGTTGGCCACTCGAAAAGCAGCAGCTGGGAGACTTTTCAGGCCATAAATCGAGGATTCCTCAGCAAGAGAGAGGTTGGTTAGAAAACGAAGATGGCTGTATACCGCTCCACCTATGTCCCAGTCTTGACATATGGATGCGAGTCATCTGCTATGACTACGACCCACAAAAGCCAGATCCAAACCTCAGAAATTAGGTATCTGAGGAAGGTAGTTGTAGTTACAAGAAGAGACATGGTCCGCAACCAGACGATACGTCAAGGCCTAAACACCCAACCCCTGCAGACCCAAGTAGAACAGTCCCAACTAAGATGGTTTGGCCATGTCTGCAGAATGGGAGAAGATCGGCTACCACGACAGGCATGTAAAACAAAGAGCCAGGGATCCAGACCCCCAGGACGACCCAGAGTCCACTGGAAGGACAACATTAGACAATCTTTGAAGGACCGAGGACTAGAATGGAACCAGGCAATGAGGAAGACAGCCGATAGGATAATCTGGCGCTCTCTCTTCCAAACCTCTACACCTCACGGTAGAAGGGGAACGACTAAGTAAGTAAGATACAAGAAAATAGTAGGACATATTGGATTGAGGATAAGAAACAACACAGGAGATACTTATCCAATACTGTGAAGAAAACCAACTGATGTAACACCTTTTTTGAAAACCATTCAAGAAAATTACACACACAGAAAAGCCCAGGAGACATAATAAGAAATCAGTTTAACTTTGTAATGCTCAGTAACAGACTCAGAAACAGTGTCACAAGTGCAAAGGCATTATTTGGTTTACAATCTTAACTACTAATTCCATTACTTTCAACATTTCTTCTGGGAAGGTTTGTGCATAGAGGGCTTCTTGGTGAATAATGCAGTGAAAAGAAATCACATCATGGTTGTAAAGTGCAATCTTTACTATCTTGCAATATAATACATTTATATACTTATTATGTTCGCAAATATTTTGTAAACAAAGTATTTCCTTTTTTAAGTGCTTAAGGAGAAGTCATTTTTGAGTTACTTCCCTTGAAATGAGTCCCGTCATCTTCGATCGGATTCCGCGGACGAATCTAGGCCTACTGCGATTTATTATTTGGCTGGGCAGGAATAGATTGTTCTTGCTTCAGTATATCTATGGCCTGAATTTATACGTAGTGTTTGTATGAGTAGGACGAGTCTGTCTTATATATGGATATCTTTACATTTCTAAGTCGAACTATGTTGGTTGTCGCTAGAAAAGGTCAAAGGCTATGCAGCGGAAGTATCGCTAGCAAGGGGTGTGATTCATGGCTGTCATCCTGGTCGGGATGGCGAATTTTGTTGTAGCCGGCCTATCGCCGAAAAAGTGATCTATAAGTAGATGGGGAAAAGTGATAGTCATTTAGACATGTTGTATGTACTTTACCCCAGTGTTTATTCTCTTTTGCCAAGGAATGGCAAAGTTATATTTCGCATAGAAAGGTAAAACCACAATTTATTATGAACTTGGGCTTCGCCATCGTTGTCGATAAGCAGATGCACAGTGGTACTTTTGAAAAGAATATTTATTCAAAGGAAGATGACATTCCTATGTATCAGCACTAGATTATATGATATTATTCAATTACCTCTATGATAGAAGCTATGAAGAAATGAGGACAGTTAACGAATGACCAATTTTGGTCTGTATCCAATAGTGAGTGGAGCTCACGAGAGAAGCACAGCCATGTTGAAATCCATATACTTTGTATTTATCGAGTGAGAAAAAGGGATGCCTGTACTATCGCTCGATGAACCAAGAGATCACTGCTACATGTGAGAACCCATGTCTGGGATTCCTATATCTTTATGGAAAATATATATATATTGAACTTTACGTGAAGGGATATTCGCTAGACGAGATTAGGTCTAGGAGCCTTCCTATATATTGGTTATGGTCTGACGTGCCCAGTCAGTAAAGCCAGATGATTTACATGATGGAACTCTGAATGCTTATTTACGAATGCTCCATTATGATATTTGCCAAGCATGAATGCTAACTTAAGATGATATTCCTGTGATCAACATTATGCTGTCTATGTCGACATTTGTTCCTGTAACCATACACGTACTGTCCAAGTGTGCGTCCCATTAAATGTTATAAAAAGACCACCGTAGTTCCAGTACTTCTTGAATTCGAACAGTGTGAGTATGAGTGATGTACTACCAACCTGTCAACTCTATCGAATCATGCTACCATTCGCGTTCTGACATTCATATACACACTCATTGTCTACACTCACATTCTTGTCGGAGCCTCATCACGTTCCAGGACAAGATGACCTGTATGACCAAAACTGTGCTGGGTTTAATGAGTTGACAATCGTTATACTTTACTACACCAGTCCCAACATCTACATTTATCAACTGGTGGACATTCACGTCATTTAACAAATAAAGCGTGATTTAACAACTAGTAGCCAGTATGAGTTAACAACTACAGAGTTTAACAATGGTTAATACTTTTTGTTAGTAAAGTAATGAAACCCTTTTCTCTCACTCTCATGCTCGGAGCTCCATCTGTAGCAACGGATATGATTTTGTTGATATCTATTTCTTTCTTTTGCAAGTATTCAGATACTGCAGTTGCAATATCTTTTCCCCGAGTTTGTCCCCTTAGTGGCAGTAGTTCAATGAACTCTTCTTGTGGTCCTTTAGAATTTACATATCTGCAAATGAGAGCAACTTGTGAAATCACAAGACTCATCACATGCCAGAGAATATCCTGATGCTGACTTAATGTCTTCAGTTTGCTGGCTAGTTATATCAGCGGCCATCCTCACTGTTCTTTTTCTCACAGTCTTTGCAGACAGTGTAAAGGAAAAATTTTTTTCACAATTTCACTTTTTTTGCAAAATCTTTAAAAAGATGTTCAGATATTTTAATAAAGCATTCTTTCAAGTATTCTCCAAATGAAAATGGTTTTCCGTGACGTGCAATTTCTTAAGCAGCCACAAAAGAAGCAGCCGTAACCAGTGGCGGATCTACATTTTGGGGGCCCTGAAGCTTGAACTCTTGGAGGGGCCCCTTTTATTTAAAAAAAAATTGTGAGGGTGGGAAAGAAATGTATTATAGAGATAAATGGACTTGGAGGACCTGAAGTTCAAGCTTTTTAGTAGATCCACAACAACACACATAAAAACCGAAGACAAATGAATAAATTTTCGAAAATAGAAACAACTCTGCTGGGAGTTGAATGCAGAACATTTGCTTGGAATGCATATGTTCTGATCACTAAACCACTATCCACCTTGGCATATGTGATTTTTTAAATCTTAATCATTTTAATGATTGCCTCCATCATTCAGAATTAATTCGTTGAAGACATACCAAGAAAATTATAAGATAAGAAAATTAGCAATGAGGAAAATATAAAATATTTTAATACATTTGTTAAAAAACAAGGCTGAAAAGGTGTATCCATAAGAGATTTGTGCTCAGAAGGAAATGTTAAACTTACTAGAACATACTACATGAAGCACATTTTACAAAATACTCTTATTTCTGTTTTTTCTAGCAACATATTCACGTACAGTTTTGTCATATGAGAGCTTTCTTACAATGTCATTTTCTAGAGACTTACTTACTTAGTTGTTCCCCTTCTACCGTGACGTGTAGAGGTTTCTAGAGACAATATGCATAAAGAATTTTAGCGCTCTTCAGTCATGGTAAACCGAAATTTGTTTTTTTTTTATAAAGAATAGTGTTGAATATCCGTGAGTGGTGCAAGAAGATAATGTTGAGGTTACGCTGAGAAAGGCAATCAGCTTGTGGTCGGATTTACGGATGGCCGACAAGTATGTTGATATGTATCTCTGCATACGCGAATGTTAAGGGTTCTTTCATCTAGCCAGACTGAAATTACACACCACAGCAAAACGTAGGAGTCAGGGAATGTTGGAACTGCTGGTAACGTTATATAGTTTAATACGACAAACTCACATGAATATCATGGGACGACATTTCATAACAAGTCATGGAGTATCAACAGTTCACAATATACTCATACAGCATCAGGTATAAGATATCCATAGAACATTCACTTCAATAAACAGTACATAGCAAGCCTAAATATCCAAGGCTTTTTAATAGCAGATACAATATCTCTCAATCTTCACTTGAATAAACAGTACATTAGTAAGCCATAATATCCAAGGCTTTGAATAGCAGATACAATATTTCTCAATCTTCACTTCAATACACAATACATAGCAAGCCGTTATATCCAAGGCTTTGAATAGCAATTATCAAATATTCCCCTTCACAAAAATCTCTGGTACACACTAGCGAAATGGATAACGTCCATTCCGAAGCTCTGCCAGAAAACGTACTGTCTCGAGATTACCGTATCTCAGTACAGCTCAGCCAAAACACATGCGCGAGCTAGCCGCGATAGACTACCGATCAGCTCAAACCGAACCTACCCCAAAAATCCCACTAGGAACTTTCGAACAGTTTTCTTTATCATATTTTTAAACAAACTAACAACTAGTCAGGTAATAGTTTAAACATTACTGAGCATACCACCCCCAACTAAAAAATTCTCTCATCACGCAGAGCGTGTTTACTAGCGTGTACAAAAATCCGACCCGTATATTCAAGTCTTTAACACTTAACTCCCCTTAATTAAAATATGACTTAACAAATAGCTTTGAAAAATTCCTTTCTGCTTCACAGCTCGTGATGGGCATTGTCAAGTATGGCTTAAGCGCAGTAGTAATATTGGGGAACACTTCAATTAGGCGTTGCTCACAAATGAGCTGAAGAACTTCTGCGCATTGCATTTTACATGGCGTGTTTTTTTCTGGGATTTCCTAAGGTGCAAATATTCTTTGAACTGATAACACTCGTTTACTAATTTGTGGTCAATATCATCTTTGTAAAACGATACTGTCCTCATCAATTTCAGAATTGTTCGCCAATTCTGAGAGGAACTTAAACCTTTTCACAATCTGCTCATATGGGTCAATCCTTTTGCGTATCTGGATTATCAAGCAGTAATAGAGTTGATATAGAACTTCTATCCTAAATTTATCAGCTTCTCTCAAAGAAGCAATACCACTTGTTCCATCTGAAAATTTCCTTGTAACAATGCATTTGGAAGCATCAGAATAACTTGAAGTGATATCTTCACACAAACTTTTGCTTCTGATTCATAGTGTGCAATCATATCGGCTGAATTTTCTCTGAGTTCTTTAACAAACGAAAGTGAAGATGAAAGCAGAAGATAACCTTCAAATACATCAAAACCAGGGGTTTGGAGTTTCTTACTAGTTTTGTTGAAACGCTCCAAACGACTGTTAAAATAGCATATTCCAGCTGTACCAACTTGTTGTATAAATTCTTTGCATCTCGTTTACATTCAGGCTTCTCTTCTGAGTCTTCAAAAATATGTTTGAGAATTTGTAACATACCCATATATCCATTTTTAATTGCCTGGACTGCTTCATAATGTGCAGACCATCTAGTTACACTTAAGCTCTTTAGAAAAAAATGTAGATTGTCCTGTGTGTTTAAAATCCCCATCTTCGTGGAGATCCAGAAAATAAAACATACAGCTCCTGCAAAATGCCAAAATAGTCAACAACTTCAGGTACAGTAGACACCGCCTTTTCTCCAACAAGGTTAAGTGAATGGGCTGCACATGGTACATAGTCTGCGTACCTGTTAATGTTTTTAAAGAGTGCTTGCAGCCCTTTCTCCGAGCCCTTCATGTTAGATGCATTATTGTAGGACTGAGCACGGATATTTTCAAGTGAAAGCTTATGTTCACCCAGGACTTGTTGTATTTTGTTGAACAAGGTCGTGGATGAATGGTTTTCTATCGGTAAAAATGTTAAAAATCTCTCACAGGGTTTTCCATTATAGCAGTATCGAACCACAATTACCAGCTGGTCAACATGTCAGGTCAGGCAACAATAATAGAGTAGTATTTGGTGTCTAGGTTGTTGATTTGATTCACAATTTCATCTTGCACATGTTTTCCCAACATTTCTATCAATTCTTCATACACAGTTTTGGATAGGTAAGTAGCATTTACTTTTTCATTTTTACATTTCTCGAGAAGTTCATGTAAAAATGGATCGAATTCTGCAATAAGTCCAATGGCCCCCATGAAGTTTCCATTATTTGGTGAGTCCCACTTCTCCCCATGACCTCTAAATGCCAAACCTTTTTCACTTAAAAACTTTATAACAGCTACAACTCTTCTCAGTACTTCAAAATATACTACTTGACAAAAGTTAAGGGCCACCATTCAGTTTAGACAAAGGTTTATATAACTGATTGGCAAACTGTAAAGGCAAGTGACAATGTCATTAAAACTAAGCTCATAGAAATATGTATACATTTCTGTGTGCACTAGGTTAATTTTTTTTAAATGTCCAAAAACTGGGTCACTTTAACCCGCTCCTGAAAATTGCCATTGTTGCTGCAAAAACTCGTGGTTTTTGCAACACGCCCCACTAGTTCAAAAGGTGAAAAAGTGAGTTGAATTTGAATGCACGTAGAAAATGATCATCGGTAAAGAGTGTTCACCGTTGGTATGCAATAAATCAGTATGACATGTGGTCGAAATGATCACTGCAATTAGCCATGCCACCAAGGAGAAGTCTCAGCACTGTAGACCGTGGTCGAGCCATGGCATGGATTCAGGATGGTCAATCTGTTCGTCATGTTGCAAGACGTTCAGCAGTGTCCCACTCTACCATTCTGCGATAGGGTGGGCGAGATGATGATGATGATTATATTGTGAAGTGTGATCACTCTCTTGTCACACTCGCACCGACCCGAACAACAATAAAACTCTTGATTCTAGAGGCAGGGGCTATATTTATTTTTACAACCCATTCAGTGACAAAGCAAACATTAAACAAATAAACTAGCGAACATAACAAAACGAAACTAAACAAAACAAAACAAAACACCCAACAGTGCCCGATGCTAATCTGAAGAAGCAAACAAAGCACAGAATAGTTAAAATCATAATATAATACTGAATGAGAAACACCATGCTCTCACCTGTCAAACTGTCCTACGCCGCCACCTGACACACTCAACTATCACACACACACACACTCATGTGTGTCGTCTAATGCGACTAGTATGGTGTTGTGCATGAGGCTTGCAACCTCACCATGTAACACAGATTGCTACCAAAACCACTACTGCCCTAGCATATGAATACTTAATATGGAGGCAAACCACACTGTTGGCCCCATGCTCCCTCAGGAGCGGAGAAGAGAAATATATACCTTGAAGTGAGCCCACGTGCTCTCACAACCATTCCTCACATAACCATAATTAAATAATCATAAAATGGACATAAAATAATATTCTTCAACTACATGTACAACAAATACTCTCAGTAATGAGAATAAGCTACTACCTCGTAACCGATCCACATCAGTATTCGTTACTGCATTCTGAAGCATGTCGTATGTGACGACTGGGGCGCCTGGCAACAAGCGTGTCGTATATGACCACTGGTGCGACTGGGAATCTCATCACATGAAACACATCGTTACCGAAACAACCACTGCAATAGCATAAAAATGCTTCTTGTCGGCTTGTGATAGACACCCGCCACATTGGTGTTTCCATGCTCCGCCGGGAGCAACCAGAGAAACACATGTCTCAACAAAGGAGTGGCCTCGCGCTCTCCAGAAATCTAAATACATATTCTCACCTCACAGTAACCCATTAAATATATACAGTAGAATTATGATAAATAGGCTATCGTGAAATACACTCAATTACTTTTACATTAAAGAAATAAAATAATTACTCTTGACTTTAACAACTAGAACTAGTCATCATATAAAGGCAAATTAACACGACAACTCTTTCTTTCTTTTACTGGGGAAAATTATCTTAATCTGCTTCCCACCCACGTGTTGATTCACACAATATAAAACTGGCGTCTTCTTTATACACACGCATGGTGACGCGCCGCCTTTCATGACCGCGTGGCCGCCATCTTGATATCAGTCAATATCATCTAAATTCAAGTAAAAAAAATCGCTTCTCTGTCCAGTTTCATGTATAAAACACTCTCCTACTAAATTTGCCTTTCTTGCCCGGTCTGATGACTGACATAATTGCTCTTAAACTCTCACATCTGTGATTTGGGCTTTGCGTGCCTAATAAAACCTATCAAACATTATTTTCACTCATCTATCATTTCAAGACTAAATCATAATGTCCTAAAAAGACATTTCCTTTGGAAACACATCTATCTATATCACTAAACATTAAAACAGCCACATCGATATTATTTCCGAATTATAGAAAACTAATTCTAATTTAAATTAACTCACGTGCTGATTCAGACTTATAGAACACGAATGCTAAATTCTACAAACTGCGCTTAAGAATTACAACTCACGTGCTCTAGTCCATCTGCTACCTACACTGGTCACCTCGTCGTTTGCTCTCTCGTGCGGGCTGAATCTTCAAATCGGCCTTTTGCCGATCGCTACTTCTTTTTATAGGCACTAGGCTAATCACTCACTTTACTGCGCGCTAGGCGTATTAATCTTGGCTACTTAAATATCACACGCGATTATCGCTTTAGGAATAGCGAAAACACAGAAATATACACTATTTCTAGAGCAAAAAAAACACAATTCTACTCCACAACTCTATTTTTAAGGCTTTATTGTGGCCTCATTACATATCTTCTACTTCAGACTTTTCACAACCCAGAATGCTTCGCGCACATCTAAAATAATCTGCCTAGAAACAGGTAGGGGGCGGGCGTCTCCTTTTCGGCCCCATCACATATCTCCCTAATGATTTTGTTGTCGTCCCGACAACATCACTACCTCTGGTGCTTCACTTGTAACCTCTCAGATCGTTGATGCTGCGCAGGACTTTTTCTGAGCGGCGATGCTTTGGGCTCAGATTCTGTATTCGGTACAACCCGGCTGGAGACACTCTTGGTCGTCATGTCTCCAGTTGTACGTTGTCGGGCTGGCAGTTGCTGTGGTCTAGAAGACTCGCACACCTGTGCCGCATCGCTGCCTGCCCGTGACGTCTGCCTGTCAGTGCTTGTAGCTGTCGAATATGTAGGGGGATTGCTCCTGACGTGCTTGACACTCGTTTTGCGTGGACGGTGGCCAACATTCCCCACTATCTGCTTTTGATGTGTCTCCTCCTCTGAACCTTGACTTGCACTCCCTCCTCTTTGCTTAAGACGAGTTTCCTCCCCTAACCGACTACCAATCTTCTCGGCGCCCTTAGGGTGACAGTTGTCACGGTCATCTCTTGGCTTGCACCCGGAAGGAAACCTGGTTGTTGTAGCACGTCTCGGGAAAGAGCTCTTTGAGAGACAGGCGGCTATCAAATGTTCTGGGGATTTGCATCCAAAACATCTCTTCGGAAGCGGGCCTTGAGGGCACTTGGCTGCCATGTGGTCTGACAGGTCTCCACAATTGTAGCATCTTATCTTTCTGGGCTTCCTCTGTGCCCTGGGTCGCTTTCTGCTGCCCTTACACTCTTGACCGCCAATGCCGCATACATAAATTGCTTCCATGCCCTGGACCGATGGTTTGCTGTCAAACTCTACTCGTTCATTCCTCGCCAGACTCCGGAATCCCTTTCTGTAGATCTTGGTCTGATGTACGAATACATCAATACCACCATCATCTGGCGTGATGAATCCCCATCCCCTGTGGACACTATACCACTTGCACATCCCTTTTCGCCTTGTCGGTGCCACTGCTTTTATTGGTGCTGTCAGCTCACAGCTTCCCTTTACGACAGCCTGACTCTCACATACAAGAAGGGCTAGTTGCGGTTCCTGCGGACACTCCTCCTCGTCTTGCGTTGGCTGTTCCCGCGGCTGGCATGGTGCTCTCTTTCTCTGCACCTCCTCTTGTGCTAGCGAACTGGCCTCTGACATCTGTGCTATCTGGGACTTTAGGAAGGATAATTCTGCTCTGAGTGCCTCCTTCTCCTTCTGAACTTCTGCACTTGCTATCTGGACCAGTGTCTCAGGCTTTTTACTTTCACCATAAACAGCATATTCCCAAGGGAAATTTCTGGTCATTTCACTGACTGGTGGTTGCTTGCAGTAGGCTTTTTTGACAATTTCCAGTAACTTCTCAGGGCTGGCCTTGGCTCCACCATGTATCCGTAATTCTCTAGATACCCATGGCGTAACGGTGTTCCATATCATGTCTAACTTGTCTTCTGCACAAAAAGGCGCCACCTTCCACGCGGCTTCCACATCTTCCACAAACTCTTGCCAAGTGGGACCCTCCTCTCCACTAAAGAACCTTATCTCTGGCTCCTTCACGTACAATATCTTCACAGGCGCATTAGCCATCTTGCTGCAGGAATGCACTGCTGGGTGTTTACAATATTTGTTCGTTTGCTGTTTGCTCAGTGTCACTGTCTGCCTTATCCTGCCGACGACGCCAATTGTGATAGGGTGGGCGAGATGATGATGATGATTATATTGTGATGTGTGATCACTCTCTTGTCACACTCGCACCGACCCGAACAACAATAAAACTCTTGATTCTAGAGGCAGGGGCTATATTTATTTTTACTACCCATTCAGTGACAAAGCAAACATTAAACAAATAAACTAGCGAACATAACAAAACGAAACTAAACAAAACAAAACACCCAACAGTGCCCGATGCTAATCTGAAGAAGCAAACAAAGCACAGAATAGTTAAAATCATAATATAATACTGAATGAGAAACACCACGCTCTCACCTGTCAAACTGTCCTACGCCGCCACCTGACACACTCAACTATCACACACACACACACACACTCATGTGTGTCGTCCAATGCGACTAGTATGGTGTTGTGCATGAGGCTGGCAACCTTACCATGTAACACAGATTGCTACCAAAACCACTACTACAAGCGTGTCGTATATGACCACTGGTGCGACTGGGAATCTCATCACATGAAACACATCGTTACCGAAACAACCACTGCAATAGCATAAAAATGCTTCTTGTCGGCTTGTGATAGACACCCGCCACATTGGTGTTTCCATGCTCCGCCGGGAGCAACCAGAGAAACACATGTCTCAACAAAGGAGTGGCCTCGCGCTCTCCAGAAATCTAAATACATATTCTCACCTCACAGTAACCCATTAAATATATACAGTAGAATTATGATAAATAGGCTATCGTGAAATACACTCAATTACTTTTACATTAAAGAAATAAAATAATTACTCTTGACTTTAACAACTAGAACTAGTCATCATATAAAGGCAAATTAACACGACAACTCTTTCTTTCTTTTACTGGGGAAAATTATCTTAATCTGCTTCCCACCCACGTGTTGATTCACACAATATAAAACTGGCGTCTTCTTTATACACACGCATGGTGACGCGCCGCCTCGCCGCCGCTTTCATGACCGCGTGGCCGCCATCTTGATATCAGTCAATATCATCTAAATTCAAGTAAAAAAAATCGCTTCTCTGTCCAGTTTCATGTATAAAACACTCTCCTACTAAATTTGCCTTTCTTGCCCGGTCTGATGACTGACATAATTGCTCTTAAACTCTCACATCTGTGATTTGGGCTTTGCGTGCCTAATAAAACCTATCAAACATTATTTTCACTCATCTATCATTTCAAGACTAAATCATAATGTCCTAAAAAGACATTTCCTTTGGAAACACATCTATCTATATCACTAAACATTAAAACAGCCACATCGATATTATTTCCGAATTATAGAAAACTAATTCTAATTTAAATTAACTCACGTGCTGATTCAGACTTATAGAACACGAATGCTAAATTCTACAAACTGCGCTTAAGAATTACAACTCACGTGCTCTAGTCCATCTGCTACCTACACTGGTCACCTCGTCGTTTGCTCTCTCGTGCGGGCTGAATCTTCAAATCGGCCTTTTGCCGATCGCTACTTCTTTTTATAGGCACTAGGCTAATCACTAACTTTACTGCGCGCTAGGCGTATTAATCTTGGCTACTTAAATATCCCACGCGATTATCGCTTTAGGAATAGCGAAAACACAGAAATATACACTATTTCTAGAGCAAAAAAAAACACAATTCTACACCACAACTCTATTTTGAAGGCTTTATTGTGGCCTCATTACATATCTTCTACTTCAGACTTTTCACAACCCAGAATGCTTCGCGCACATCTAAAATAATCTGCCTAGAAACAGGTAGGGGGCGGGCGTCTCGTTTTCGGCCCCATCACAATTCAGAGACTTCTTGAGAGATTTCAAGCTACCGGACATTTGGAAAATCGACCCTGCTCACGAAGAATAATATAAACCTTGTCTAAACTGAATGGCGGCCCTTAACTTTTGTCCAGTAGTATAGTACTGTATGGTTTTTGTCATCTGTTCTTCAAGTTGCTGATCCACAGAATTTTTAATTGAGTTTCTTGTTATCCAACACAACATCGCCCTCTTATGTTCCATGCTGTCTTCATGATTCTTCAGAGGTCTGAGTACATTCATCCAGTCAGAAAACCCACCTGTTGTAAGTGATGTTTGGCATTTAGAAAAGAGTTTGCAAACAAAACAGTATATACAGCCTTCGCTCTTTGAGTAAACTAACCAGGATCTCATCACAGTCTGGCCATTTTTTAATCTTTTTTTCAAAATACTTGTTTCAGAAACTTCTGTTTTGCTCCTTGTAAACCCTGCTTGATTCGATATATTTATCATCTGGTTTATTATTTTGAAAAAAACCTATGTTTTGCATTAAACAATTCTGTATGAAATCATTATCAACTGTTATGGGCCAGTTTTCGAGGTCACTGTATTCTTTGATATCCCTTAATTTGCTTCCTGTTTCATGTTTCTGCTCAGTCTCTGCTTGTTCCGCGGTACATTCACGTTGACCACTGTGATCGTCATCTGTATCAAAAGCGTCAACAGTGGGCTGACTATTGCTGGAATGAGCACCCGCAGTTTGTGATAGTGGTGTTTGCTTGGCTTGTTTCAACTGTAGGTGTTGACAAACTTTACATTGCCAAATAGTTTGTTAGTTTTTGACATTTAGAGATTTCGTCAGATCGCTTTTCCTTGAGTTTGCGTTTTTGGTATCCACTTAAGTACTTTCGTGAACTCATTGTTATTCCTCTAGTGTCTTGACCTCTGTTAAAAAGGGGAAAAAAAATTACATTAGCCACAGCAGATCAGCCAACTTACCGCGACACTCCACCTTTAAAACATCTGTGCTACTGACTCTCAAACTTTGGGATTGTTGAAATATATACAACAAACAAATTAATCAATTTGAGTCGTGCGACTATTGTCGCATGCTTTGAAAGGAAAAAAAAAATTTAGATCAACTTTCTAAGAAAGCGTTTTTTCGTTTACGGCTAGCCTACATGATACTTTAATAACCTTTTAATTTTTATTTTAACTATTATTTTGTATTGAATTACATTATATTATTAATATTATTATTGTTTAAAAATCCATTCTCATACAGAAGACCCAAAATTTTTAAGCAATGTGGACTAAAGTCGCTTTTGGGGCCCCTCCGGTATTAGGGGCCCTGAAGCTTAAGCTTCGTTAGTTTCATAGTAGATCCGCCACTGGCCGTAACATTACTTGATGATTTTATCCATGAGGCAAATATATTCTGAGTTGTAGCTGCTTTGTACTGCAGCTCAATGGCTACTTTTTTCCTAGCATCATCCTCTGAATACTTTTTGGCAAATTCACTGTGCATTTTATACAAATGTCTTGCCACATTGGATTTCTTATTTTGAGTAAGTTTGTCATTGCAAATAAGGCATTGTGGGAGTCCATTATTATTTGATATAAACAGGTCATTTGCATTCCACTCTGTTTTAAATTCTCTCTTTTCACCTTCAACTTTTCTCTTTCTTGCTGTTGATTTTGGCATTTTCCTGTTAGAATGAAGTTTTTGAATAAAGTTTGTAATTAATACTTCAAAACAGATTTAAAATATTAAAACAAATTTTTGTTCAACAGTTTGTCACAAAAATGGTATTTTCTAATCAACGTGAATTTATTTGAAGCTGCTGGTGTAGGATGAGTTAAATTTTGGTAAATAATAATAATTAATTAACTTTATTCATAATTAAAAAGTTTACAAACTATCAATAATCATTGATTTTTGTTAATTTATTTTGTTAGCATTTGATATTCCCTTATATAAATTTCTAGTGGAATCTGACTAAACAGCTTGGTGATCTGGATTTTGCAGATGACTTGGCTCTTCTGGCCCATAACCATAATCAGATGCAAGAGAAAATGAAAATTCTCGATGAGAGGTCACAACAAGTGGGCATGAAAATACACAGGAAAAAGACAAAGATAATGAGAATAAATAGAACAAATGATAACAAGATTGAGCTTGAAGAAACACCACTAAAGGATGGAGAATCGTACACATATCTTGGCAGTTGGAGGGACAGACAATGATATTAAAATAAGAATACAAAAAGCAATAGGAGCTTTCATTGCATTGGAAAACATATGGAGAACAAGAGAAATCAAATCCAACACTAAAACAAGAATCTTCAACTCAAATGTGAAGTCAGTCCTATTGTATGGGTCTGAGACATCGAGAGCAACAAAAATCAACAACTAAAAAGCTAAAGACTTTTATAAACGGGTGCTTGCGTAGAATAGAAGGACTGAAATTGTATGACAAAGTCACAAATATGGAATTTATGACAATAACCAGACAAGTGCCAGTGGAACCAGAGCTGAGAAGAAGACGCTGGCGATGGATAGGACACACATTGAAGAAACCTGTTGATCGCATTACAAGGCAGTCCTTGTTCTGGAATCAACAGGGAAAGAGAGGCAGAGGTAGACCAAAAAACACATGGAGAAGAGTGTTGGAGACAGATTTGAAAATGATGAGGAAAACATGGACAGAACGTGAGCGGAAGGCACGGTACAGGAAGACGTGGCATGTGTTTGTTGAAGACCTATGCTCCTCGGGGAGTTAAAGGGTATTGATTGATTGATTGATCTAGCGAAATCGGAGACACAAATAAGACTGCATCGCAACGTCAAATTAGCAACTCTCAGGAGCGAGAGAGAAGGATCGGACAAAGAATTCCTAAATTATAAGTGACAGATCAAAGTATTTGGGCGTCTTAATAACTTAAAGTGAACCCGCATTTTTAAGTACAAAGACTGGAGACTTAAGGAATGAGAACAAAAAGTCATAAGAGAAATCATAAAATTACCCAGATAAGTGTGATTCGAAGCATAGCATCAACGTGCTGTGTCCATACATCTATGCCAGGAGATTGTGTTCCCAAATGTTACTTTGGGTAAGTGTAAACATTTTTTTTACAATGTGAATTTGACATGGGTTTCGTGCTAAGTGGTTATATATATATATATATATATATATATATATATATATATATATATATATATATATATATATATATATATATATATATATATATATATATATATATATATATTATATATATATATTATAATATATATATATATATATATATATATATATACCCTTCAAAAGAAGTTAAGGACCATTTTTATTAAGGGTGCAAAGTGAAATGAAAATGAACAATAAAAACACAGCACTTCAAAATATAACATGACAAGCTTATCAGTGACAATCAACACTATTTTCATGCAAGCCTCTGAGCCACATTTCGGACAGTAAGACCTTCCTGCAACCACGCAATGGCTCTTCCTTTATCCACAACTCTCAGCTTTCGTCGTTGAGGCATATTGTTGTGCAATGGTTATGCAGCACTTGTGTTGCTTATAAAGACAATTTTGTGAGTACAGCTCAAGACCAATACTATAGTCTCCCACATGCATCACGCATTTTTGGAATAGCAGGTATTTTTTTCATGCTCAGACATCATTAAAAACACCCACATTTTGGTGTCTCAACAGCATTTTTTCAGCGTGCATGCTGAGCTAAACACTAGCCACACGGTATGCTGGTGGCCCACGCAGAACGTGTTGAATGTTTGTTGTTCGAGAAGAATCAATGTCAGATTAATTGCTTATGAAATATAATTTTTATAATTTTTATTATTTTTGGGTCATTTTCACCTATTGGTCCTTAACTTCTTTTGAAGGGTATATATATATATATATATATATATATATATATATATATATATATATATATATATATATATATATATATATATATATATATATATATATATATATATATATATATGAGGCGGGCAACCTCAACATATGAAAATAGTATATTCATACACCATTAAAGAAAACGCTGGTGATTGTGACGGTATTTCCTCCCCTGCTTTGCAGTAGTGGTCCATCAGTGGCCAAAACTCAAGAGTATTTACTATGGGCCATCAAAGGTGTCTACCTTCGCACAAGATTACTCTTGGCAGAGATGTAGATAGAAGGGTAATGACACTTCTATCACAAAGGGAGTCTTCACAAGATATTCAGATAAGCGAAAACAACGCTGCTTTGGCTGAGCACGTTAATTCTAGAATCTGCCGACCACTTTTGTGAAGAATTAAGCAATGATTAATTTTAGCTCGTTACGCCCCCACCTCTGAGTTTCTCAGTGGAATTATTATTATTCTGGTTTAGCTCTGTTTAAAGTGTGTGTAGTAAATTGACTGAGACAAACATGCAGTACATTTAAAAGGATTATATCGAAGTTAAATTTGTATAATTACAAATAATAAAATTTAATAATCACTTCAGGTTTTAACAAGTTTAAAAATTGAATAAAATTTTATGAAAAGGTTGTCATCACTGTTAATTGTTGGTAAACTGTATCGCTGTTTACGCTCGTTTCTGGTCAATATTAAAGGTGTCATGCGTTCCTAGAACGTCAAGGAGTAAAGTCAAAGTTGGTCCTTCGTCTTAAAGCGCAGGCCACTGTTCCTTTATTGTTCTAGAGATAGTACCCGTCAGCTGGTACCTCCACCAATAACTATGATGAAAGAATACAAGCGAAACGCTCTCCTAAGTATTGCGTTTTCCGACACATAGTTATGTGCCCCCCCCCCCCCCCCCCCCCCCCCCCCCCCCCCCCCCCCCCCCATTTCTATTACACCATACCATTTAACTCAGAATTACTCTCGGTGAGTATTAAACAAGCTCTCGAGAGAAATGTTTCTTTACATTTAAATTAAACAGTTATATATATTGATTTTACATTTAAATGAAAAGGTTAATAATACAGATAGAATATGTTTACATTTACATTTCCACTGTTTGAAAAGTGTTCACAATATAAATTGAATATGTTTTCATTTATATTTACACTGATTGAGAAGTTTGAAACTTCCTTTAATTTTAAAGTGAATATGTTTTCGTTTACATTTACACTGACTGAAAATGTAGATATTATACTTAGAATGTACACCATTTCTTTCATCTTTCCCTCCCTGCTCCATATGGAATCTGGGACTATTTATGCGTTTAGTTCTCTTTAAGAAACTAGCAAGAAAGCAGTCACCGGTACCTTGCAGTAGTGGTTCATGAAATCATCATTCTATATTGTCGTGAGAAATTCTAATCCATATATATAAATTAAAAAGTAAATGTAAAGCCTAACAAATAACTTCAATAAAAGGAAAGAAGAATGGTAAAGAACAGTGCTGTCACAATGACTGTAATCGAAATCCCCCTTGTTTTCTACTTCGTCTGCGAATTGTAACGTTTCCCGTTGATAGTAAAAGCCTACTACATCTCTACACGCTTTCTTCAATGAAACGTGTACTGCCTTTCTAAGAAAACCTTGAGATACGCAAGTTGACCTAGATTTAAAATTCCATTCATGTCATTTTATACACTATGGTACCTAAAACGAAAGACAGATGGACTAAAGATAGAAAGAAAGGGAGGGGCAAAAGCCATTTGGGTTCCTTGTGACTTGCTGACAAAGAATATGTTAAGTGTTATGCAAATAGTCTAGGAATTAACAAGTTATGGCCAAAATAAAATGATGGTGCTGTCAGACAACACCCAAAATCAGAATCGCTCAGTGGTAGATTTTTAAACCACCATTGTACGGAAAGAGGTCCCCATGTTACCTCCTATTTGATTGGGTAGAAATAAATGTAAGGCTAAACACGATTAGTCGGACTATAAATACTACTTTTCGTTGCTAGGGGAGACGGATGGAAGGGTACTATTTTTTCAAACGCTTGGGTAAACATGGCATGATTGGTTAGACTCGTCGATATAGTCACTTAGACGCGTCAGTTCCACACCAGATTTTCAAAAATACTTTCTAAAGCAACAGTGCGTTGAGCATCAGCTTATATTTTTATAAATAAAAGCCTGAGACAGAGGCAGCTCGGAATTTGTGCCATAAGTTGTGCCATTATTCTTCACTAGTCAACGTATCTGTTTATTATTATTCAATGAATTGTGGTAAGCTTGAAATATTTGATATCTTTTAATGAAAATTGAATGTAAATTAATAATTTATGTCTGTATATGTGCGTGGTTCAGTAGCGAAACGGAGGCAAGGTATATATATATATATAAGTTGCTCCAACCTGAACAGAAGGTGTCAGAGGAAAGTAAAACTACATGGAATTACCAAATAGTACACTGACACCTATCTTATTGACTAGAAAGAAATAATGCTGGACTTGCAGAGGCGTATTAACCATTAGGGAGGAGTATACTGGTGAAAATTATTATAGATGAAGCTGACAGTTGGCCTACCGCTCTGAACTCAGTGTTTGTTATGTATTGTGGTCAGTCTGGAAGGGTATTATAAATTAGTTCTAAAGTAGGAGGTACAACCTTCTTGTTTCAGGGACCGTGGTCCTAAAGTTATTGAGCAGCACCTGGTCAGAGCTTTGCTGAATCCAGAGGCGGACAGCATACTCCTTGGTCCATATAGCAATCAGTGTGGTGTCTCCAGAACACAGGGAGGCTATCGAGCAGAGGAGTCCTTTCCTGTCGTCATCACGACAGATAAGAATCTGTGGCCAGCGGAGCTCAACATTATGCCCCTCTAAAACTGACAGTATATAAACTAAGAGGGGAAATAAATTGTTTTAATGTCAGGAACTGAGAACATCTCCAATACTAGTTCCAACAGAAACAAACACTTGAAGTTATGATGACAAATAACAACTAAGATTGACATATAAAACCAGTATTACCTCATAGAACTACTACACAACTGACCCACATATTATAATATTAATAAAATATGTCACTACAAGATTCATATTTATAAATTATGTACATATAAATTGTGATTACAATATATTATGATTCCTGGTTCACTGTGTAATTGAATCAGGATCTCCATTGGTAACAGTACTTAATACATGAATATTTGAAAATTTATCAGTGACTTATTTAAGATAGTCTCATAGAGTGTTATATGTATGTGAGTGTCAAACTGTTGTCAAGTGTGGTGGAATAAATTAAAGTGTTTATCTGTCTGTTATTGTTGTGACTTACACTTCATCATTTACAAAACCCTAGACATTCAACGTAGTCATCACAATATTCCAGAATAATTCTGACTGAGATATAAATATGTGGTAGCAAGTAAGGTCACCTGTATTACACTACACTTATTAGATACAGATACCTTCACAGCTGATCTCAGTCAGTACACTAAGTCCCCTATAAATATTTATAATATCCCACTTTACCACATATATTTGGGTCCGGTCCGGGATATTGAACTTTCTCCTGTTATATATATTGGGAATTAATACAATTTAAAAGGTATCCTTGGGTGAAAATAAATAAGGTTGAGCTCTCAGTGCCTGTGTGTCCTAAGTTAATTAGTCATACATAAAATTGAGTAGTTAGATATTTTAGACATTTATCAGTTAGAAAATGGCGGACCTGGCCAAATTTCGATCTGCTGCTGTACAGACTGCGAAAGAGTTAGGAATGGACGGGCAAATTATGATTGCGTATGTCACTGCTGAATGTGACAAATATATTGAACGGGAAGAAAGAAGATTAGAAAAAGAGGCCGAAAGAAAATTAGAATCTGAAAGGTTGGCCGAAGATAAGAGGTTAGAGGCTGAGACTAAGAGGTTGCAGATTGAGGCTGACAAAGAGGCTAAGAAATTGGAGGCAGAAAGAGAAGAGAAGAAATTAGCTGCAGAAAGAGAAGAGAAGAAATTAGCTGCAGAAAGAGAAGAGAAGAAATTAGCTGCAAAAAGGGAAGACAAGAGATTAGCTGCAGAGAGGGAAGCAGAAAAGGAGGAGAAGAGATTACAAAGGGAACATGAGTTACGACTAAGGGAGTTTGAGTTTCAAGGCCATGCTTCTGAAAATGGTGCCAGTCCCTTTGCCTCTGATGCCACTGCTAGTCAGGGAGCCTCAACCTCAGCTATGAACTTTCATTTAGATCATTTTGTTGAGAAAGACGATGATATTGAGAGCTATCTAAATAGGTATGAACTATTAGCTACCACATATGGGTTAGAGAGAGAAAGGTGGAGCTTAAAGTTATCTCAAGGTCTTCGTGGGGCAGCTTATGAAGTTTTTGCCAAAATGAGCAGAGGTGATCAGGAAAATTATGACATGCTAAAGCAGGCTCTTTTGTTAAGATACGAAAAGAACGCAGAATTTTATAGGAAAAAATTTAGGAATGCTAAACTACTGTCAGGTGAAACATATCACCAGTTCTCTGCACGGATAGAGACATACTTGGAGAAATGGACTTCTCTGGGGGAAAACCCAAGATCTTAAGGAAATGATCCTTATAGAACAATTAAGAGAGTCCATGGCTCCAGACCTGAGAAAGTTTCTCATGGAACAAGGTGCAGAGAGGCTGGGTGAGTTGCTAAATGTTGCAGAAAGGTATCAAGCAGCTCAGGCAGAGGTATCAGGTAACAAAAAGAAACAGGTGGATAATTTTAGGGCACCACAGAACATTAATAAATTTGATCCTAGGGATCAAAACAAAGGTAAGCACCAATTTGATAGGCCACGGTATGACAATAAAAATAAAATCCCACAATTCGATGAAAGGAAATATGATGAAAGAAAATCTTACAACCAAGGAAAAAGGTGGTGTAAAAATTGTAAGATGAACAATCATGACACTGACCGTTGCAGAAGGAACCCTATAGTTATGGCAACCCTTCAGGTCAGGTCGACCTCAAGAAAGGAGGAGGATATTCTGTTAGATACCACTCCAGAAGAAATGAGGAAGGCACAGGCTGGGGATAAGACACTCAAGCCTTGTTTCAGGAAATTGTCAACTGGTCATACAACTCCAGGCAAGGGAGATTTTTACATGAAAAACAAGTTGATGTATAGGAAGACTGGAGCTAGATCCAAAGGTCAGGGACAGCTGGTACTTCCTAAAAGATATAGGGCAGAATTAATAAGGAGCCTACATGTGAAACCAGATGGGGACCATGAGAAAATAGGTACCATCATCCAAAAGGTGGCTCACAATTATTATTGGCCCAAGGCAAGATGGGACATTGAGAATTTTGTAGAAAGGTGTAGCATAGCACATGAGGGAACACCCACAAGTGGGAACATTGATCAGGACCTGGACATGCCACGGGGCAAAATTAGGCCTGACAATAAAAGGAAATATAAATTTGATAAAGTGGACCAAATGAAATGGGAAGCCCCTTTTCACGGACAAGCTTCACTTAACTGTTTTACAATGGCCACTATGCGGCGAGTGCAAAAAGATGTCTTACCCCAGGATAAGCCGGAAATCCCTCAATCGGACTTAAACAAACTGGAGGAAGAAGAGGTAGAGAGGAAATCTCTCATCAAGAATTTTAAGTGGGGAGAAAGCCCCAAGAAAAGAATTGGTAGCGGTCGTTTTGTGCATGATAATTCTGGGAAGAAAAATCATCACTATAGCGCTTCGAGTGGAAGAGACCATACCGGTGCATGGACAAAGAGGTCCACAAAATTAAAGGTCCATATGTAACTCTGTTAAGAACGTGGACGGATGAAAAGGCAGAGGAAAATATTACATCCTCATACCAATATGTGAATGAGCTGACCACTCGTTTAAAAACTGGCTGGAAACTTGCCAATGAAAATTTGAAACAAGCCAGGAAGAAACATGCTGCCTATTATAACAGGAAAGCTAAAAACAGAGATTTGGCTGTGGGAGAGAAGGTACTGCTTCTTCTGCCCGGTAGCCAGAATAAGTTACAAATTGGATGGCAAGGTCCATATACAGTTCTAGAGAAGGTGTCTAGAACCAATTATAAGATAGATAAGAAGGGGAAAGAAAAAATCTATCATGTGAATCTCCTGAAGAAATATTTGGAAAGAGAACATCAGGAAGAGACACACTTGTTAACCTTGTCCATTGCAATGGAGATGAAAAAGGAACCACTTTCATCATTTGAATATCCATTACATCCCTGTGAGACAGCGGCACAGGTGAAAATCAGTACACATTTAACGAAAAATCAGAAAGAGAGAGTGCAACAGGTTCTAGAAAATCATACAGAGGTGTTAACGGACCGACCGGGGCATACAACTTTATTGGAATATGATATGAAACTGATAGACCCCACACCTGTCTGTATGAAAACCTATTCGATTCCTTTTGCTAAGGAGAAAGCTTTGAAGGAAGAGATAGACTATTTGTTGAAGGAGGGAATAATTTCACACAGTGAATATTCGTATAGTTCCAGTGTGGTACTCTTAATGAAACCCTCTGGAGAACATAGACTCTGTATAGATTACAGGAGACTGAATGCTATTACAAAAGGACAGGTGGATCCATTGCCGGATACAAATCAGTTGTTTGCCAGGCTAAATAAAGCTAAATATTTCTCAAAAGTGGATCTGAGTAAAGGATACTATCAGATTCCAGTAAAGCCTGAGGTTAGACCATACCTAGCTTTTAGTACATCAGAAGGACACTATGAGTTTAACAGATTGCCATTTGGATTGAAGAATGCACCTAGTGTCTTCTCTAGAATGATGAGAAAATTATTGGACACTCTGAATAATCCATGTATAACAAATTTTGTGGATGATATCCTAATAGCAACAGAAACATTTGAGGAACACATTGACTCTCTGAACATGCTGTTTAATCGACTTAGAGAAGCGAATTTAACAGCCCGACCAACCAAATGTTGCGTTGGATGTAAAGAATTAGAATTCTTGGGACACTCAGTTTATCAGGGAAACATGACCCCTGACCCAAAGAATTTAGAGAAACTAAAGAAAGCCCCGAGACCACAAACCAAGAAAGACGTGAGATCCTTGTCTCATTATGTGGATTTTACCAAAAGTATATCAAAAATTTTAATTCCATATATGCACCGTTAACTGATTTGACACGTAAAGGAAACCCAGATCGAATTACATGGACACCACAATGTGAAATGGCTTACCAAGAATTGAAGGAAAAGCTCACAAGTAAACCTATTTTGAAATTACCTGATTTAAGTCAAGAATTCATAGTAAGAACGGATGCCAGTAATATTGGGTTAGGTGCAACTCTGCTACAGAGATCAGATGCATTGGATGGGGAACTAAGCCCAGTGGCATATGCTAGCAGAAAGTTGAATAAAGCTGAAACCAACTACTCAACTAGCGAAAAAGAATGTCTTGCAGTAATATGGGCGATAAAGAAATTCAATATTTATCTGTATGGGAAGGCATTTAAGTTGCAAACGGATCACAAACCTTTGTCGTTTCTAGCACAGGCTAGACATGAGAACTCTAGATTACTCCGTTGGTCTTTATTGATCCAGCCCTATGAGTTTTGCATAGAGTATATAAGTGGAAAAACAAATCTGGGAGCGGATTTTTTAAGCCGCCATCCGTGTGATGAGAATCACCCTAACACCCAGGAATAATAATAAATTTCTCTATGTGTATATAGAATTATAGACTGACATATAACGTCTGTTTTAAGCGGGGAGGATTTGTCGTGAGAAATTCTAATCCACATATATAAATTAAAAAGTAAATGTAAAGCCTAACAAATAACTTCAATAAAAGGAAAGAAGAATGGTAAAGAACAGTGCTGTCGCAATGACTGTAATCGAAATCCCCCTTGTTTTCTACTTCGTCTGCGAATTGTAACGTTTCACGTTGATAGTAAAAGCCTACTACATCTCTACACGCTTTCTTCAATGAAACGTGTACTGCCTTTCTAAGAAAACCTTGAGATACGCAAGTTGACCTAGATTTAAAATTCCATTCATGTCATTTTATACACTATGGTACCAAAAACGAAAGACAGATGGACTAAAGATAGAAAGAAAGGGAGGGCCAAAAGCCAGAACACTTGCAACACTAAACACGCGTCGCGATACACAATTACTACCATCACGCGTGTAAGGCCACAAGCACTAGCTTTTTTTCAAATCGTCAGTGATAAAAAACACTACCCATAAAGAGAGTTATGTTTAAAAACCTGAAAAACGCTTATTAGGAAACATGACATTATATCGGTTTACGTTTGAAAACATTACAGTACCCAGACACCACATCGTATTCGAAGTAAACAGGAGGTAGAAGAAAATACATATTTTGAACGCAGCCACTTAGCCCCATAAAATTTATATATTTGGGTTCCTTGTGACTTGCTGACAAAGAATATGTTAAGTGTTATGCAAATAGTCTAGGAATTAACAAGTTATGGCCAAAATAAAATGATGGTGCTGTCAGACAACACCCAAAATCAGAATCGCTCAGTGGTAGATTTTTAAACCACCATTGTACGGAAAGAGGTCCCCATGTTACCTCCTATTTGATTGGGTAGAAATAAATGTAAGGCTAAACACGATTAGTCGGACTATAAATACTACTTTTCGTTGCTAGGGGAGACGGATGGAAGGGTACTGTTTTTTCAAACGCTTGAGTAAACATGGCATGATTGGTTAGACTCGTCGATATAGTCACTTAGACGCGTCAGTTCCACACCAGATTTTCAAAAATACTTTCTAAAGCAACAGTGCGTTGAGCATCAGCTTATATTTTTATAAATAAAAGCCTGAGACAGAGGCAGCTCGGAATTTGTGCCATAAGTTGTGCCATTATTCTTCACCAGTCAACGTATCTGTTTATTATTATTCCATGAATTGTGGTAAGCTTGAAATATTTGATATCTTTTAATGAAAATTGAATGTAAATTAATAATTTATGTCTGTATATGTGCGTGGTTCAGTAGCGAACCGGAGGCAAGGTATATATATATATATAAGTTGCTCCAACCTGAACAGAAGGTGTCAGAGGAAAGTAAAACTACATGGAATTACCAAATAGTACACTGACACCTATCTTATTGACTAGAAAGAAATAATGCTGGACTTGCAGAGGCGTATTAACCATTAGGGAGGAGTATACTGGTGAAAATTATTATAGATGAAGCTGACAGTTGGCCTACCGCTCTGAACTCAGTGTTTGTTATGTATTGTGGTCAGTCTGGAAGGGTATTATAAATTAGTTCTGAAGTAGGAGGTACAACCTTCTTGTTTCAGGGACCGTGGTCCTAAAGTTATTGAGCAGCACCTGGTCAGAGCTTTGCTGAATCCAGAGGCGGACAGCATACTCCTTGGTCCATATAGCAATCAGTGTGGTGTCTCCAGAACACAGGGAGGCTATCGAGCAGAGGAGTCCTTTCCTGCCGTCATCACGACAGATAAGAATCTGTGGCCAGCGGAGCTCAACATTATGCCCCTCTAAAACTGACAGTATATAAACTAAGAGGGGAAATAAATTGTTTTAATGTCAGGAACTGAGAACATCTCCAATACTAGTTCCAACAGAAACAAACACTTGAAGTTATGATGACAAATAACAACTAAGATTGACATATAAAACCAGTATTACCTCATAGAACTACTACACAACTGACCCACATATTATAATATTAATAAAATATGTCACTACAAGATTCATATTTATAAATTATGTACATATAAATTGTGATTACAATATATTATGATTTCTGGTTCACTGTGTAATTGAATCAGGATCTCCATTGGTAACAGTACTTAATACATGGATATTTGAAAATTTATCAGTGACTTATTTAAGATAGTCTCATAGAGTGTTATATGTATGTGAGTGTCAAACTGTTGTCAAGTGTGGTGGAATAAATTAAAGTGTTTATCTGTCTGTTATTGTTGTGACTTACACTTCATCATTTACAAAACCCTAGACATTCAACGTAGTCATCACAATATTCCAGAATAATTCTGACTGAGATATAAATATGTGGTAGCAAGTAAGGTCACCTGTATTACACTACACTTATTAGATACAGATACCTTCACAGCTGATCTCAGTCAGTACACTAAGTCCCCTATAAATATTTATAACATCCCACTTTACCACATATATGCTGAGGTTGCCAGCCTCAAATGACTTGGACATTCCTAGCACTTTTCTCACATTAAAATTCACATGGTAATATACATATATGTTAGTTCACATGTTAGTAAAGAAATATAGAATGTAAAATCACAACTTACGCCAATCTTGGCTTACATACGTTTTTGCTAAGATGAATAAGTTAAGATACTGGGTTAGGCCTCTTACACATGTACTTTGGGTCGTTAATTTAGCGCTAAAACTCCCTCTTTGACTTTGAGTGTTCTGTTTCCTCAGAGTCCGGTTCCTTATAAAAATAGATTTCTTGGGCTGTATTAAGTCTTACAGGGTGTTCCAATAAAAGTCCGGTCTGATAAATGGAAATCCTCAAGTTTCTTCTGGCAAATCTGGTTGTTCTTGGCAAGCGATTCCTCAGGTTATATTCACGGTCCTACCCCGCTCTGTTTGCTACGGAGCTAAAATGATCAACCAATCTGATTTGAATATTTTGCATGACTCATCACGTGCAACATTTCAAACATTACTTTTCTGAAAATGGGTTGTAAACATCCGATTGCCCTGTGTGCCAACTCACAAACGCCTCGGTGACCTCACACGACAACGTATGTAAGATTTAATTCTTATTACTTTCAGATAAAGCAATGTCGTCGTTACGAGCCGGATAGAAAGTGATTATGTCATAAGTTGTCAGTCCGAATGTGTTGCACAGACTAGTAATCTCTTATCTGTCCCGTACTCTGGCCTTATCGGCGATAATCTCAGCGAAGCTGGGCCTCGCCTAGCAAATACACTGGGGTGACTAGTGTTAATCTTATCCCAGCCGCTCCTTGCAAATATGATGTGTTTATCATCTACCAGGAGTGTCAAATATCTGATCGAATCAAATAACTTCCACTTAGCAGAGAATGAAAGAAAGAAAGTGTAACAAATAGAAAGCGCGCAATAACTTCAGTACCGCAAATGTAACTGATTACTGCCGTAGTAAAACAGAGATCGAGAGGGGCCGCCCCGTTCTGTTATAGTGATTGCTTCTTGCTAGTCGTACAGACAACCGACAGCAGAGGTGACCCCAGACTCCGAATGGAGCAGTGATGAGTGATGATTAAAGCACATGTGCCTAAAGTGTACAGTATCATTTTGTGAGATATATGTACCTTGTTTTGTAATTGAGGCAAGCCATTGCCCTCGCGCTGTCCAGACACATTTTCCCCATTTAAATGACCAGAAGAATGAAGGTGATTTCTAATCATATTCAGTTATACTGAGTATACTCAGGGAGAATAATTATTCAGAGATGCTAACATTGGTGGGTAGACAGCGAGACAATGCGCCTGTTAATCTGCCAACCCAGTGTACTTAGCAGAGGCATTTGTTCTTTCTATTGAGTCTAAAACTCGTGGTACGAAGCTGCAAGACGATAGTTTCTGCGCCACTAGTTGTGAGTCAAGAGCAGGGATTCAACACTAACCATTTGACGGGTTGTGTGAAGAAGTCCCCTCATCACAAAAGAATTGACAAAACCACGGCTGCAGGACTCACTTAGATCAGCTACGTTCTTTTTAAAGGAAACAGCATAAGGACCATCAATCCATCTTTATTTTACCCTGTTAAAACTAATTGATTATTAAATTTGTTACATGTTATTTTAAAACAAAACAATCATTGTTGATTCAGTTATTATAGGTATGAAAGCAAATGTATGAGCAAGACTCTTTAATATAAATATAAATATAAATATATTTACATCTAGACATATATTTACATCTATAGAGCAAATACTTATACATAAATTTCGCTGGACTTACACCAGCTGGGGGCTTGAGCGGGCTAAAACCATTGCTTAATTCTTCATGAAAGATGACGGATCAGATATAAGTTAATAGTGCTCTGCCCTGTGCAGCATTGTTCTTGACTTCTGAAAAATTCTTGTTAAACTACCTTGAGATAGAAGCGTCCTTATCCTTCTTTCTACAACTCTGCCCAGAGTAATCTTGTGCAAAGGTAGACACCTTTGAAGACCCACATTAGATACTCTTAAGTGTTGGCCACTGGTGGACCACTACTGCAGAGCTAAAGGGCGGCAATCCGTGACATACTTAAATATTTACATTTCTTAGTTATTTTACTTGTATGAAGTGCAAAATTGAGAAGAGTGTTTGGAATATCCTCAGAGTGTTAGTTACTATGTCATAAATATTAATTGTTGGTAATTGAACAGACAATATTTAAAAAACAAACAACCAAACAAACAAACTCGTGTCCATTATTCTAAGTAGTTTTCACTTTTGTCTGGTAGTCGCTTCTTTTCTCTGGTACTCGTTACTTTTGTCTGATATCTACGACCTTTGCGTTTTAGTATTTGAATCTTTTGCATGATATTTGTAACCTACGTCTGGTATTTGTAATATTCGTCTGATATTTGAAATCTTTGTCTTGTATTTGTAATTTTTGCCCGGTTTTTGTGATCTTAGTCTGGTATTTGTAATCTTTATCTGGTGTTTGTAACTTTTGTATGGCTTTTTAAATCTGTGTCTGGTATTTGTAACCTTTCTCTGGTATTTGTAATCTTTGTATGGTATTTTCAACCTTTATCTGGTATTTGTAATCTTTGTCTCGTATTTGTAACCTTTGTCTGGTGTTTGTAACCTTTGTCTGGTATTTGTGACCTTTGTCTGGTATTTGTAACCTTTGTCTGGTATTTGCAATCTTTGTCTGGTATTTGTAACCTTTGTCTGGTATTTGTAACCTTTGTCTGGTATTTGTAACCTTTGTCTAGTATTTATAATCTTTGTCTGGTATTTGTAACCTTGGTCTGGTATTTTCATAGATCTGCAAAAGGCGTTTGAAAGGGTCCCCTGGGGCAAACTTTGGGACTGTTTGGCAAGGAAGAACATTCCAGCACCTCTGATTCATGCTATACAGAGCTTCTACAGGTCTTGCAGAAATTATGTGAGGACAGCAAACCATAAGTCAGAAGAGTTCAGGACCACCACTGGTGTAAGATAAGGTGATATCCTGTCACCTTATCTTTTCATACTCCTCATGGACGATGTCATCAAGGCATGTAAGGAGAGAACAAGAAAGTATTGGAAGATGAGACAGCTCTGTATTTCAGAGCTGACATTTGCTGATGATGTTGCCCTGATTGCTAAATCAGAGGCACATCTCCAATCCAACCTGCACGTCTGGAAGGAAGAGCTGGAGAAGAGAGAGAGATGGTTATAAGCAGCTCTAAAACAAATTCCATGGTGATGTCACGAGAAGAAAGAAGACATCAGATTAAGCTCGGAGAACAGGTCCTGGAGCAGGTCGACCACTTTAAATACCTCGGAGCTATTATAGACCGAAAGGGAGGCATCAAAGAAGAGTTGGCAACTCGAAAAGCAGCAGCTGGGAGACTTTTTCAAGCCATAAATCGAGGATTCCTGAGCAAAAGAGAGATTGGTAAGAAAACGAAGATGGCTGTATCCCGCCCCACCTATGTCCCAGTCTTGACATATGGATGCGAGTCATGGGCAATGACTATAACCCACAAAAGCCAGATCCAAACCTCAGAAATGAGGTATCTGAGGAAGGTGGTTGAAGTAACAAGAAGAGACATGGTCTGCAACCAGACGATACGTCAAGTCCTAAAATCCCACCCCCTGCAGACCCAAGTAGAACAGTCCCAACTAAGATGGTTTGGCCATGTCTGCAGAATGGGAGAAGATCGGCTACCACGACAAGCATGGGAAACAAAGAGCCAGGGATCCAGACCCCCAGGACGACCCAGAGTTCGCTGGGAGGACAACATTAGACAATCTATGAAGGACCGAGGACGAATGGAACCAGGCCAGGAGGAAGACAGCCGATAGGATAGTCTGGCGCTCTCTCTTCCAAACCTCTACACCTCACGGTAGAAGGGGGACGACTAAGTAAGTAAGTGTAGTATCTGTAATATGTGTCTGATATCTGTAAACTTTATCTGGTATTTGTAACTTTTGTGCAGTATCTGTAACATGTGTCTGATATCTGTAAACTTTGTATGGTATTTGCAACCTTTGTCTGGTATTTGTAATCTTTGTCTGGTATTTGTGATCATACTCTTGTATTTGTAACCTTTCCATGGTATTTGGAAACGTTGCCTGGTATGTTTAATCTTTGTGATATTTATAATCTTTGTTTGTAATTTTTACTTTTTGTATCTGAAAACTTTATCTGGTATTTGTTACCTTTGTCTGGTATTCGTAATCTTTGTCTGGTATTTGTAAGCTGTGTTTTTTATTTGTATCCATTGTCTGGTATTTGTGATCTTTGTTTTTGGGATACTCATCTCCTTAAAATTTGTGATTGTTGAGATGATGCTTTCCTCATTCCCCTTTAAGTTCAGCTTTTGTACCTTCCCTTTTTTATAATTAATCTTCTTTGTTTCTTCATTCTTCCTCGATTCTTACTCATTTACTCAGATCTTAAAACATTATACGCTGACCAACAAAATAACCAAGGTTCATTTCGATATTTTTCCACTCGTTCGTCAGGTCTCTGAACGAACTGCGCGCTTTATTAGTTAATTATATATTCTAAACACAAATTCTTCATAGAGGTCAGACACATATACTTCATAAATGGTCTTCATAGATGCTCTGTATAGATGCAAAAGTATAGATGCTCTTATAGATGTTGTTCCTGTATACTAAATATATCTTGTACTCAAAATACGTCGATGTTCTTCATAGACGATCTACAATGATGATATAAATAGATTATATATATATATATATATATATATATATATATATATATATATATATATATATATATATATATATATATATATATATATATATATATATATATATATATATATATATATATATATATATATATATATATATATATATATATATATATATATATATATCATCATCATCATCAGTTGCCATCTCCACAACGAAGGTTGGCTGTAATGGATCTCCAACGTCTTCTGTCTCATCTCTTGATGTTGTCTTCCCACTTATAGCGCTGTCTTCCCCTTGCACGTTTGCCTTCAACTCTCCCTTCTGTTATGGTCTTCTGCAAGATATATATATATATATATATATATATATATATATATATATATATATATATAGATGATATACATAGATGATCTATGTATATGCTCTACAATGATGATCTAGATAAAAGATATACATAGGTGATCCATATAGATGTTATATTTTGATTCTCTATATCAGGGTTTCTCACACTGAGTTCCACGGGACCCTAGGGTCCCGAGAGGAGGACGCTGGGGGTTTCCGCAAAAGATCGTCATAAAAAAAAATTAACGTTTTTTTTTTCACTCTATGCGCGCCTGGTGGGCAGTGACCAAGCAACCCCGTATGACCGTTTTCGCTCTTGCACATACCATATTTAATTAGCATCATGTAGATTAGAAATTTGTAATAAGACTTTTAGGGCTATTTGGAAAAGATAAAACAACAAAAAAATTAGGTAGTAAATTAAAAAACAAAATAAAAAACTGAAATTTGTTCTACCTACACTACTGGCTTACATTACACTTGATATCCTTTGGGAGGAGGGGGGAACCGCATAAAAAGCGTAGACTAATAAGTTTGCCAAAATTAACAGATGGACAGAAAAAAATCCTTCTCTTCTCAAAAGAACACAGAATCTGTTTTGGATTATTGTATTTATAACTTACAGATCACACTAAGGTACCATGAGCTGTAGAAATAATATTTATGCAGGGGTTCCCTGAGATCCGAAAATTATTTCAAGGGTTCCTCCGGGATAGACAGGTTGAGAAAGGCTGCTCTACACAGATACTCTACAGAGAGTGTTCATCTCTTAACAGTTGATGTATAAAGATGGATGGTCTATATATATATGCTCTGAATAGATGCTCCTTAGACCCTGTATATATATATATATATATATATATATATATATATATATATATATATATATATATATATATATATATATATATATATATATATATATATATATATATATATATATATATAACGCTTTACTGAAGACCTTAATACGCTGAGTTGAAGGCAAACGTGCAAGAGGACGACAGCGCTATAAGTGGGAAGATAACATCAAGAGATTGACAGGAAAGAGTCTATCAGAGTGCACCAGCAAGACTAGAGACAGAAGACGTTGAGGTTCCATTGTAGTCCATAGATAGTAGCTGATGATGATGTTGATAGCATTTCAAGGCACCTCTTGTTTTGGAATACCCAAGAAGTGATAAGGAAAACACAAGGAAAAGAGAAATGGAGACAGAACTAAAATGAATAAATAAGACATGGAAAAGCCTACAGCGGACAGAACAGGACAAGATGACTCGGCGTGAATTAGCTGAGAGCTTGTGCTCCTCGGGAGCTTAAGGGCAGTGAATGAATGGATGAATGAATATAGATGCTCTACATTAGTCTACATAGATGCACTGTATAGAATCTCTATATAGTTGCTTCATATAGAAGATCTACAGAGATGCTCTACATAGATTCTACATAAAAGTTCTACATTTGCTCTATATAAATAATGCATATGTCCTGCGTGTACTATAAACGGAACTTCTACATATACGTAAATGACAAATTCTAGCAGTCATTTAGATTAAGTTCGTATGCCTTCAGCAAGATCAGCTTCATACAAATCTACTGAAACTCTTTGAGAAATTTAACGACGTGCCCATAGGCCTCAGCACATCGTTTCTTGAAAATGCCGCACATTCCGAAGAAGATGTGGGGGACACCCTCAATCATTACAGTCCTCACGTTGACTCCGGCAGCCTTGAGCTTCTCTGCGAATGCCGATCCACCATCCCTGGCGATTTAAAAAAAAATAGTTGATTTTCGTTTCTTAGATTTTCAATAAAATATATTAGAAAATTAACTGTACAAAATATTGTTAAAATAAATCCTTACTTACTTAGTCGTTCCTCTTCTACCGTGAGGTGTAGAGGTTTGTAAGACAGAGCGCCATACTGTTCTATCGGCTGTCTTCCTCCTGGCTTGGTTCCATTCTAGTCCTCAGTCCTTCAAAGATTGTTTAATGTTGTCCTCCCAGCGGACTTTGGGTCGTCCTGGAGGTCTGGATCCCTGGCTCTTAGTTTCCCATGCTTGCCGTGGTAGCCGATCTTCTCCCATTCTGCAGACATGGCCAAACCATCTTAGTTGGGACTGTTCTACTAAGGTCTGTAGGGGTTGAGTTTTTAGGCCTTGACGTATCGTCTGGTCGCGGACCATGTCTCTTCTTGTTACTTCAACCACCTTCCTCAGATACCTCATTTCTGAGGTTTGGATCTGGCTTTTGTGGGTTGTAGTCATTGCCCATGACTCGCATCCATACGGTGAATTATATTGGAACTTCAACAAATCGTAGAACAATGCATTCTTCTTCTTTTTGAATCCCTAGCCCCTGACAGACAAAGCAGTCAGTGGTCATCACGCTTAGTGGCGTCTTGTAGGGCAGCAACAAACTGTCCCTGTTTCGCTCGGTCGGTGCCCAACCTTCGTGCCGTGACCCAACTTTAGTTCATGCTTTGCATCACAGCTTCCACTGTTCTCCGCCAGTTTGTCTTTGGTCTACCTCTCTTTCGCTGTCTTTCTTGGGGTCCATGGCATATCAGTTCTGGTGAAGAACAATGCATCATTAGTGGATAATAGTATTGAAATTCTTTGAATAATATGTAAGCCGCTTTCAGGGTAGAATATTAAAATAGAATATTAAGAATATGAGAACAAAATTGTCTTTAATATTTTTTAAGCCGTCAAAATGGGGTTCAACCATTTCCAGACTAGCAATCTAAATTAAGAAAAAAAAATTAAAAAAAAGGGTGAGTAAAAATAGTCCCATAGCAGAAAATGCGAAAGGGAGTGAAGTGTTAGAGACTTCACCATACTAGGTATAGTTGTTTTTTTTTTATAACGTGGGGTGACCACTTCCCTCCCTCGCTATCTTTTCCTTCCCTAACTCAAGAGCAGGTCAGTACTCATTTACAGCTGGTTAGACTGAAGCATAGCGCTACCAGGAGTCCATACCAGAACTGGGTAACTGTGTCGCGAAAGAAATGCGCTCTAACAACTTTAAAAGAAAAATTACCGAGACACCGGGTCCGTCGGTTATATTAAGGCGTGTGTCCAAATATAAAAGACCATTTCGTCAGTTAAATTCTCTAACCATTTAGCCAGGTGGACACTTGAGGTAAAATGCGTATAACCAAAAGGGGAGGCAATTAATTAAATTATGTGCAGATTCTCCTGCAGGTATTCCTTCCCTTTAGCTTATTCACAGACATGACTCCTACGTGGTATCTTTTTCTTATTAATGTAAAGGTGGTTTGAACTCCCACCATATGACACAGTATGTTTACGTAAGATTACCGCAGATCGGTTGGATGTTTCTAGTTAATTTTATTGTACAACACTGCCTCCCTGGACACAGAAATCTCAAACTAGGCACGAATCCTTTTTTCGACAACCTAATAATATTAATTAAGAAAACATTTTTGTCTTAAACAATGGTTAATTTCCTCTGATTAACAGAGTATTTAGAGCGCTGGCCTTTTGCGGTAAAAGTGCTGGGTTCAAAACGCGGTGGCGTCACGCTTCAGTTTACCCAGCTGTAAATGAGTATCTGACTCTGATGATGAATTAGGGAAGGAAAACGCTGCCCAGGAAGGGAACTTGTCACCCCACCTCTCGATGCTGGACCTAGTATAGTGAAGTCTCTAACACTTCATTCCCCTATGGAGTTACTGCTATGAGAAAAATTTTATAATCTTATTTAATCATTTCTAAAGCTCACAAGAAAAATTGCCATTAATAGAGATGTGTTTAAAACAGATGTGTCCCTGACCTATTTGTTCGAAGAAATAAAATTGAATTAATCACATCACCATTCACCATCCGGTGCCCGGCTCTTCAAACAGAAACATAATCTATATTCACCGTTTTTGTATTCCCTTACATTGAAGCCACTACTTTTAGGGAATAATTTCCAACTTTTTTAAAACATAATGTTAGTTATTGTATCAAAATCGACTGAGTCCATGCACGGCCCTTTAAACTAAACATAATCTATATTACCGTTCATGTATTCCCTTCCTTTGAAACCATTACTTTTATGGAGTTATTTCCAACTTTGTTTAAACATTATTTTAGTTATTGTATCAAAATCGGCTGAATCCGTGTCTGACAGAACGTGATGGATTAAGATGTATCACGATAAGGAGCTACATGCAAAGTTCCAGCTCTATACGCTGAGTGAAACAGAGATTTTTAAAATCAAAGATTTGAAACGCAACAAATGTACCATACGATCTTTTTTTAAAAATAAAAGTGGTTAAAAATGTTTGTTTTATTTTTTTTCCCCACGAAGCTTAACTGCGCATGTCGAAGATAAAGTAATCTATTTCTTTAAATGTGAATTAGAATACCTGTATCATTTCTTAAGATGTTGTGCCAGGTTAAAATATCAATATCGATTTTTAAATTAATTTAAATACTTTTTTTCTACACATCTTCCATGCTTCATAACAATCAGTACCTTTAGCTCCCCAAGGAGCATAGGCCTTCAACAAACACATGCTAAATTCTCCTGTCACGTGCCATCAACTTAAGTTCATTACATGTTTTCCTCATCATTTTCAGTCGGCAATCCAGACTCATTTAGGTTTTCTCTGAGTTACTTCATGCGCCTCTCCAGGTGGGCTTCTTCTGTCGGAGTTGATTTATATTCTATATTTGACTTATTATTGGTGTCTGTCGAAGCTTTTGTTGTAAAACGTTTTTTCCGCAATGGCGTAACCAGACCCTGCCCAACTCTCCTTAGTCGCTTTTTACGGCATGCCTGCTAGAGTACAGTGTTATTATAATTTACTTCCCTTTCGGGTCATGGTAACACACGGGCGCTTTCGCAGAATGCTTGAACAGATTAGGTCGGCTGCTATCTTAACACTGAAGTTCGGCTGCTATCTTAACACTGACGGTCGTCTGTTATCTTAACACTGAAGGTCGGCTGCTATCTTAACACTGAAGGTCGGCTGCTATCTTAACAATGAAGGTCGTCTGTTATCTTAACACTGGAGGTCGGCTGCTATCTTAACACTGAAGGTCGGCTGCTATCTTAACACTGACGGTCGTCTGTTATCTTAACACTGAAGGTCGGTGATGCGTGATGCCATATGATGATGGATGGTATCCGCATGTCTGGTTTTGTGTAGTGTGCAGATGTGTTCAGTCAAAACAATGTTCATACAAAAATAACAGGGCAATCCACATAGGACGTCAGTAAACTCACGACGTATAAAGTCAATGATTCTTGAAACAGCCGTTGACGTTTTTCTTCATTATTTATTGTGGACGCCACAGTGACAAAATGGTTACGCGAATATGTAGACACATCAAACAGTCATTATCACAGCAACATTCAATACAGCAATGGACGGTAGACAGCATTACAATGATGAGTCAGATGCATGTTATATTTCAAAGTGCTGTAAATGTAGTCAGGTGAAAAACTCCATCCCTTTCTATAACAGCCAGGAGATAACCAGATGTATGAGATCAGTTCACTCTCCTTAGTTTGACTTCAGCAAGATAGACACGTCTGCCGAAGTATAAATAATGTCCTCAAAAATATCCTCTAGATAATAAAGGTTTTTCAAACCTAGTTCATTTAACAAAGTAGCAAGTAATGGTCCTTGGAACCTGCATCAACCGATGCAGCACAATACAGCGACATGTGAGCTAGGAAAACATCTCGTGACGACGACTTTCGAAGACAGGCTATGAACCAGAAATCGTTCACGACCAAAAATCGATAGAGTTAATGAAAATGTCAATTTACCTTGCTTTCAAGAAATACACAGAAATATTATGCCTCCCGGCATGTGCAAATACACTAGAGGTATTATCTCGAATAAACGAAATATCCATAAGAGGACTCTCACATTCCTGACAGAACAAAAAAAATAGCGGAGATCCCCTCTTCAACGAGGCATCTCTTTCGCCATTCCAAATCGCTCACTCCACTAGTGGTGGGCGGAAACCGATCGACCAAGAAGCAAGACAAGTCATGCGCAGTCCAGCACAAAATGACCACAGCTCAAACTTAACTGCATTCGATACCAACGCGAGAAGACAAATGCTTACCGAGAAAAGTGACTATAAATTTCAAGCAGTTGTTGCCCTTGCGTTATAAAATAGATATTGTAATAAAACGATGTTGCGAGAATTTATCACGCAACATATCACCACCTCCTCCCGATAAAAAAAAATGTGGAACATATTTTTTTTCCAATATCAAAGAGCATGCGATAAGCGGCTCAAAACGCACGAATTATGCGCTGATAATTAATTAAATTGCCTAACATGAGGCTAAATATAGAGTGACTGGTGAGGATATACCTCAACAGAAAAATAAATATGTCTCAAAAAATATTCACATCGGGGAGGTGTCACCAACACACATCACGTTAGCATGTAAACACAATATACGTATGCAAGTTACTATAATCATCATTAAACAGCATACTCTAATATTGTCTTTAAAAATGGATGTACAAATCTGATAGGAAAATTTAAATAGTACATTCTTTGACATGTAATGACATAAGTACATAGTAAAGTTTAACTACATGACGATCCAGGACATATGCTCTGGTATTCCGAGGGTAAGTACACAATCTAGAACTCGTCATGCTTGATACTAGTAAGGTAAGTCCTCAGCTCAACAATGACATTCTGAGAAAGTACAAGCAATATAATGCTAATTAATAACTAATATGCTTCATAAGGTACAATACATTATTAATAATTGTGGCTGTTTAGTAAACTAACGGCCCTTATATTAACTACTCAGTCCTCCTCTATCATCTTAAAATACGAACAGAAGAAGATGACAACAAAGCACGATAGTGTGTACATATAAAGTGAGTACAGATGTGCTAATCTATTGTAGAAATATAGGTGTGTTATGACTCTGTAATATATGGAAATATAGGACAGAAGTATTAGTTGGAGTCATGTGGGCATCTAGACAAAATGTCAGCCATCACATTATCCGCACCACGGATAGCTCGTACCGTGAAGTGAAAAGGTTGAAGAGCTATAGCATATCGAGTGGATCTCGAACTCTTCAAATTCTTAGTCTGAATAGCTGTAAGAGCTTTCTGATCAGTCTCTAGAATGAAATGTGCGCCCAGGAGGAATCTTTGTAGTTTTAGAATTGACCAAACCATCGCTAACAACTCACGGTCTAAAACCGAGTAGTTCCTCTCTGCCGCATTTAGTTTTCTAGAAATGTACATAACAGGATGCAGAGTATTTGCATATTCTTGCATCAGTGCTGCTCCAATCCCAGTGGATGAAGCATCACTCCGAAGAACAAAAGTCCTATCAAGAGTAGGTAATCTTAAGATGGGAGGAGAAGAAAATATATTCTTGATTTGGTCTAGTGAAGATTGGCATTCTTCAGACCAACGGACCAGATTAGGCGAACCTTTCTTCAACAATGTTGATAGAGGTGCCATGATCGAAGATAAATTTGGAATAAATCTCCCATAAAATTGAATTAAACCTAAGAGACTCCTAACTTGTTTCTTCGTTTTAGGAACAGAGATGTTCAGTATTTTGGAAGTATTGTGGTCTTCTGTGTTCAAGAGACCATGACCAACACGATGACCCAGGAAAGAGATTTCACCAAAACCAACAAAAGCTTTAGAAGGTTTTGCTGTCAAATTATTCTCACGTAGAGTGGACAGTAAGTCATATAACCCTAAATAGTGATCTTCCCAGGTATCACTGAAGAGACAGATGTCATCTAAGTATGCGATGACATCCGAACGATGTGACAGAATTCGACGCATCATGCGAACGAAAGTGGCAGGGGCGTTCATGAGACCAAAAGGCATAACATTCCATTGAAATAGACCCCTAGGTGTAGAAAAAGCAGTAAGAGGTTTGGCATGCTCTGCTAAAGGCACTTGCCAATAACCTTTAGACAAGTCAAGTTTAGTGAAGAATCTAGAATTAGAAAGTCTAATCAGTAGATCTTCTAACAAAGGCATCGGTTCAGCGTCGAACTTTGTGACCTGATTCAATTTGCGATAATCAACGCAAATTCGTATGTTCTTATCCTTCTTCCGGACAATAACCATGGAAGAAGAATATGGTGAAGTCGATGGTTCAATTATATTTAATTGAATCATTTCATCCAATTCCTTTTCCATTTGCGACTGAAAGTGTATAGGAATAGGATAAGGCCTAACCCTAATTGGATTATTGTCGGTAAGAATTATGTCATGTTCTATGACATCTGTGTGTCCAGGAATGTCAGTGAGAACATCCTGAAATGTTTGTAACATCGACAAGTCTCGTCGATGTTCGTCACCAGAAAGATTAGGAGAAACAGAAACGTTTTTCCAAGATTCCGTGGAATGTAATGGAACCACTGGAAGGGGAAGGTTGACATCAGAGAAGGTAGCTTCCTCATCCTGTATGACAGACAGGGATGAATAATGACCGTGAGGTGCAGGAGCATCATCCGTTGCCTGGAAAATAGGCAGCAAATAGTCCGGACGTTCGTGAAATTCCGAAAGCATGTTTATGTGGACAGTTTTATGCTTTCCATCAATATCGACCACATAGTCAACATCGGAAATCCGAGAGACTATTGCATACGGACCTTTCCATGCAATAAGAAGTCTATTTTCCCTACTGGGGAGTAGGACGAATGCTTTGTCACCTGGACAAAGTTGTCGTAGACATCTATTCTTGTTAGCAAACTGCCTTGCCTTCTCTTTAGCAATTTCTGATGAAGCAGTTGCTAGCTTACATGCCTCAATGATCTTTTGTCTAAGAGCAATGACATACTCATATGAGGATTGAGTTTCATCGCTAATATCATCGGCAGTGATGAGATCGTGTAATAAAGACATAGGGCCGCGTGGACGCGCGCCAAAGACAAGTTCGAAGGGAGAAAATCCTGTGTGTTCATTAGGGACTTCTCTATAGGCAAAGAGAGCCGCGGGTAAAACCCTGTCCCAATCTTGAGGATGATCTTCAGTTATCTTACCAAGCAAAGTCTTGAGCGTTCTATTCAGACGCTCAACTAACCCATTAGACATAGGATGGTAGATACTACTGAGAGATCGTTCAATATGTAAGGTAGACATTACCTGTGACATAGTGTCAGATATGAGTTGAGTGCCATGGTCTGACAATATTTCTCTGGGGAACCCCAAGCGAGAAAATATCAACCAAAGAGCATCTGCGATATCTGTAGTAGATATGCTCTTAAGAGGAATAGCCTCTGGCCAACGTGTGCACATATCGACACATGTAAGGATAAACTGATGTCCTCTGGCCGACTTGACCTTAAAAGGGCCAATAATATCTATGGCCATTTTCTGAAACGGCCGAATAGGAATGTCAGCAGCCTGGATAGGCGCAGCATGTCGTGGTCCTCTAGATTTGACCTCCTGACATACCTTGCATGATCGGCAGTAAATACGAATGTCCTTATTGACAAAAGGCCAAAAGAAAGCCGCAAGGACTCTCGACTTCGTACGGGCAAAACCCATATGTCCAGCACATTGCGAGTCATGAGCATGTTGTAATATTTGGACTCTCATGCTCTTGGGAACAAGAATTTGCGAATGTGCCGACGTAGTCGAATCTTGTACCATACGTACAAGTACGCCGTTTCTCATTGCAATCCAAGATTTTCTATTTGTATCCTGATTCGGATCACCTTTCTTCGCAAGAACGAAGAATTTTTTTAAAGAAGGATCTTCTTCTTGCAATTTTATGAAAGAGTCACGAGTAATCACTAAGTGACTATCTTGGCTATCAACTTCATTATCACTATTCAGTGAAGTTTCGGGTGTTTGTAGAGCTTGTGCTCTTGTAACTACTGCATTTGTAGCTTGCATGTTATTATCTTCCCAAGCAGCAATCTGCTGTGGGGTACACTCCCTAACTCCGTGAATACGACCAATAATAAGGTCCGCAATAGGATTAGGTAAGAGACAAGCATGCACATCTCCAGTAAAGAAAGGAGTGGCAATGCGAATTACAGCAGTAGGATATTTTTCTAGAGTGCCGCCAAATGTGACACATTTAATAACCCTTCCTGTAGCACAAGATGGATCTACAAGCGATTGTCTAACACCAATAGTGGTGCATCCGGAATCGAAAAGTAGTGAGACCGGAGTATCATTAACAAGACCCTTATGTAGGATTAAAGAACCCCTCCCGTCATGCGCAACAGCAGCAGGAAGAGCGGGAAGTGGGTGACCACAACTCAAAGTAGTTATGGTACCCGGTTCGAATAAAGTACTGCATTGGGGGCATTTGTTTGCTCTCTCAAAGTCAAAAGCAGAACCAGTGACAGCGTCAAAGTTTTTACTATCAACAACATGATTACAGGCTCCCTCAGTTTCCTGTTGTACAGCATTAGCCTGCTGATATCTCTTTTTTTGTGTTGAGATCTACCCCGACTATTATTACCTCTGAAGTTATCAAAGTTATTATTATCTCTGCAGTTATTATTGTCTCTATTGTAATTGTTATCCTGGTTCGAATTCCAGTTTCCACGATTACTATCATGTTCACATTGATGCGAACATCTATTTGTTTGGTTCTGAGGTCTTCGGCAGGAATAACCTCTATTACCATATCCTCTTTTGAAATGCTTATAATTATTAGGGTGATAGTAACGACCACTATCAGGTGTCTCCAATTCTTCGAAGAAGAATCACCATGAAATTGATTTCCATGATTTTGACAGAAATTACCGCTACTCTTTCTATCAAAATTTTGTTGGAATCTACGAGCAAAGTTTTGGCCATACGGAGCTGCCGAAGCAACTGGTAAACCTTCTTTCACCTTAGAGTTACCCATGGTTATGTGTGGGTGCGCAGTTACGTATTGGCAACAGAAATCTTCCATTTCTTTTATTGTTTTAGGTTTACGTTCATGAAGGAAAGCAAGGAAAGACTCATTGACAGACGACATGACTTTGTCTCTAAGTATTAAGTCCATAAGTCCTTCATAAGTTTTTTCCGTCTTAGATAGTTCAACCCATCGTGAGAAAGTAATGCGTATTCTTGCAATAAACTCGGAGAATTCAACTCCATTTTCAGGTAACATGTTTTTAAATTGTAGACGATAGCCGTCTTCGTTAAGCTGATATTTCTTTAACAAAGCGGCCCTGACAACCTCATAATTGTTCTTGTCAGGTTCATCCACCATATTTAATATACTTAGAGCTTTACCTGTCAGTATCCCTGATAACTGATAAACATATTTTGCTTTGTCTATGTTATGAGCTGTACATGCTTGTTCAAATCTGTCCAGATAGAACATTATGTCATCGCTGGAAGGACTAAATGTTGGTAACTTAATATTAAAAGTATCATTATTAGCCTTACCAGAAGATGAACCCTTGTTTGAATCATTACCATTACTCATGCTTGTCAATTTCAATTTTTCCAACTCTAAAGCTAAGACCTTTTCTTCATGTTCCATTTTTGCTTTCTCTTTCCTCTCATCAGACTCTCTCTGTAATCTTCTTTCCTCAGCCTGAGCCTCTTTTTGAAGTCTTTCATTTTCAGCTTCTTTTTCAAGTCTTTTATTTTCAGCCTCTTTTTCAAGTCTTTTATTTTCAGCTTCTTTTTCAAGTCTTTTATTTTCAGCCTCTTTTTCAAGTCTTTTATTTTCAGCCTCTTTTTGAAGTCTTTCAGCTTCTAGCTGTAGCTGGAGTTTTCTTTCCTCAGCTTCTGATTCCCTTTTTTGTTTTTCCATTTCCATTTGGAATCTTTTTTCATCCACCTGCATCTGCAGTTTCTTTTGTTCAGCTTCCATATGCAGTTTCTTTTGTTCAGCTTCCATTGCTTTATCATATCGAGCAGTTGCAAATTCTTCTAACTTATCACCAGTCTTGCCAAGCAATTTACCCTGCTCAATAAAGTGCTCAAATGTAGACATGATGAGTAATATATAAGTCCAAAACCTGAAATAATTAACTAATTTATTTCAAACCTAAGTGTAACAAGTCTTAATTAAGCACTTGTATATTCACATCACCTTATATTATCCCAGTCTCTGTGGGAAACAAGTCTCCAATCAAAGAACTTGTATATGAAATATCAACAATCAATTCTTGATCATAAGTGCACTTCTCATTCAATAGTGCACGACACTATTCATCATTCATTTATCATCAGTGTAGTAGTAACAGTGCATTAGCATAGTCCATTAACTAATTACTATAACTGTAAACAATGACTATGTAAACACATGCAGAATGTAAACATTGAAAATGTAAACAATACAACCAATGTAAACAATAACAATGTAAACAATAACAAAGATCAGCAACAATACAAAAACTTTCGCAGAAATCAACTAAAAATAAAGCAGAAATTAATGAAATATCACAAAAAATGTGACGATATCTGCGATAGAATTAAACAAAATACATGACACCACAGTGTATAAACAAAAATGTTGTATGAAACTAAATTATAGACAAGAGTAGGCTAACAAATACAAACAAATCAAAACAAAACTAAAGAATGCGAAATAATAACGAAAACAATATTAAAACATGTCATCACAGCTAACATAAATAGCAACAGAAGTCGCTTAGCAAATTCCAGTATTGGAAATTTGCAAACCTTACAGAAAACGCTCACAATAGACGACCTCTATGACGTGGCATAATCTAACGGAGACACCACCCAACCGAGAACCCGCTGAAATATAAACATATAAATATACGAATAACATATAAACATATAACATATAGAATGAGATGATACACAGAAGACTCAGCAGAAGTATAAGGGCACAGTTTACATACAAACAGGCCACTTAACTTATAGGCTTCCAATCGTAGAACAGCAGAAAAACGGATGTCAATCAACGTCCTAAAGAGCGAAGCTCCAACGATGATGGCACATCTGAACTGCTTCCACTGCTAACACGATGGTACAAGAGCTTCTGAAATACTGTGTGTTGAGTTGTTTCGGCACTTGACCTTCTAATCCAAAAGTAAGTTGATGGAAATCGGTACTTGGCCTTCTTCAGAAAACAACCCGTTTCAACCGGCACTTGACCTTCACAAAAACGACAGCACTGGAACCTTGACAGCAGCAACTTGCTTGACTTGCGTAAAAGATAACAGCAGTCCGAGTTATCCGGCAACATGTAACAACGCCGGGTACTGTCAAATTCTTGTTTCCGTCAAAAAGTTGAAATTTTGACTTTTACCGGGCAATGCCGAGTACTTTGAAAATTTTGAAGATGTTGACTGTATTGAAGAATGTTAATTTCTTGAAGGATGCTGATGAATTCTTGTTGAAAATGAAGTGGGTAAGGGACCCCGTGTTTGCTGGTACCAGAATCAAACCAGCTTATGGCCACCAAATGATGCGTGATGCCATATGATGATGGATGGTATCCGCATGTCTGGTTTTGTGTAGTGTGCAGATGTGTTCAGTCAAAACAATGTTCATACAAAAATAACAGGGCAATCCACATAGGACGTCAGTAAACTCACGACGTATAAAGTCAATGATTCTTGAAACAGCCGTTGACGTTTTTCTTCATTATTTATTGTGGACGCCACAGTGACAAAATGGTTACGCGAATATGTAGACACATCAAACAGTCATTATCACAGCAACATTCAATACAGCAATGGACGGTAGACAGCATTACAATGATGAGTCAGATGCATGTTATATTTCAAAGTGCTGTAAATGTAGTCAGGTGAAAAACTCCATCCCTTTCTATAACAGCCAGGAGATAACCAGATGTATGAGATCAGTTCACTCTCCTTAGTTTGACTTCAGCAAGACAGACACGTCTGCCGAAGTATAAATAATGTCCTCAAAAATATCCTCTAGATAATAAAGGTTTTTCAAACCTAGTTCATTTAACAAAGTAGCAAGTAATGGTCCTTGGAACCTGCATCAACCGATGCAGCACAATACAGCGACATGTGAGCTAGGAAAACATCTCGTGACGACGACTTTCGAAGACAGGCTATGAACCAGAAATCGTTCACGACCAAAAATCGATAGAGTTAATGAAAATGTCAATTTACCTTGCTTTCAAGAAATACACAGAAATATTATGCCTCCCGGCATGTGCAAATACACTAGAGGTATTATCTCGAATAAACGAAATATCCATAAGAGGACTCTCACATTCCTGACAGAACAAAAAAAATAGCGGAGATCCCCTCTTCAACGAGGCATCTCTTTCGCCATTCCAAATCGCTCACTCCACTAGTGGTGGGCGGAAACCGATCGACCAAGAAGCAAGACAAGTCATGCGCAGTCCAGCGCAAAATGACCACAGCTCAAACTTAACTGCATTCGATACCAACGCGAGAAGACAAATGCTTACCGAGAAAAGTGACTATAAATTTCAAGCAGTTGTTGCCCTTGCGTTATAAAATAGATATTGTAATAAAACGATGTTGCGAGAATTTATCACGCAACAGTCGGCTGCTATCTTAACACTGAAGGTCGGCTGCTATCTTAACACTGAAGGTCGTCTGTTATCTTAACACTGGAGGTCGGCTGCTATCTTAACACTGAAAGTCGGCTGCTATCTTAACACTGGAGGTCGGCTGCTATCTTAACACTGGAGGTCGGCTGTAATGGATCACCAATATATTATGTCTCCAGCTTTGATGGTACACTCGGATAGACTCTTTCCTGTCATACTCTCCATGTTATCTTCTCACTTTTAACGCTATCTTCCTCTTGCACGTTTGCCTTCAACTCCTTCTTCTATTATGGTCTTCAGCAAGGGGTTTTGTCTTTTTATAAGGCCAAAATATTGCATCTGCCTGGTTGACCTAATTCAGCGTTTGTCTTTTCACTCCCAGCTTTTCTAAGACATTTTCTTTTATTTCTATGAGCGTCTGGTTTGGCAGGATGGTTAGACCTCTTTCCTTTCATTGCAAAGTTAACGGGTTACGTGTTCAATATCTGGCAACGTCTCGCTCAGTATACTCAGCTATAGGTACCTGACAGCTCTTTGAGTTAGGGGAGGCAAAGGCAGTGAAGAAGAGAACCGGTCATCGTACCTTATTAAGCAAGACGTATTATATTGAAGTCTATAACACTTCACTCCTCTACGGCAATATTTGCTACGTTTATCTATATTACTACCAAAACAAAAATTAACATATATCTACCAGAATAAATGAGAACGACACAGGAAGAAGAAAAACACACAAGAAAAACATCAATTGTATCATCCATTAGTACCCTTTAGCCCCCCATGGAGCATAAAAGGTAAAGGATCCCGGTTACACGCCTACTGAAGCATATTGGGAATACGGTGTTAGGCCCGTATTTTCATGGAGCATAGGTCTTCAATAAACACACGCCAAGTCCTAACTTTCACGTGCTATCAGCTTAAGGTTTTTCCACGTCTGCCTCGTAATTTTCACTTCGGTCTCACCCCTAGTGTGCCGATGGTCAAGAAAATATGGGCCTAACACCATATTCCCAATATGCCTCAATGGGCGTGTTACGGGATTGCTTACCTTTTTTTTTTTAAACCGTTGGTGGTGGTAGTGATAATTAATAGGGCTCCGTTCTCACGAGATGACCAAACCATGACAATTGTATTGCTATTATCTACATTGAAAAGTCCATTAAACATGAATTTAAATATTATAAATGATACCTCAAAGGGTCAATCTGTGCCTGGATGATTATCGTAGGTGGAACTGACTTCAAATTGGTTCTCGCCAGGGGGCAAACCCTAGGATCTGTTTCTTGATTCGGCAGATCTTTAGATACAAGGTCCACAAACCACTTCAGATCCACTCCGGGCAGAACAGGCGAGTTAACAAACTCCTGTATGCAGTGATTATTAAAGAGAGGAGGAAACAAAGTAAACATTTTAGATTGTGCCGTCTCAGCTAAGTGGGTAATGCGATGTGACACGCTGACATAATGGAAACAATTGAACATTGTTGTTTTCTTAAGTCAACCACTTAAAGCTAGGAAAACATATGTGCATGTACACAAACAGACAAATATACAAAAAGACAGATAGAAAAATTGGCGGACATGTTTGTAGACAAACAGATAGATAGATAGATAGATAGATAGATAGATAGATAGATAGATAGATAGATAGATAGATAGATAGATAGATAGATAGATAGACAGACAGACAGACAGACAGACAGACAGACAGACAGACAGACAGACAGACAGACAGACAGACAGACAGACAGACAGACAGACAGACAGACAGACAGATAGATAGATAGATAGATAGATAGATAGATAGATAGATAGATAGATAGATAGATAGATAGATAGATAGATAGATAGATAGATAGATAGATAGATAGATAGATAGATAGATAGATAGATAGATAGATAGATAGATAGATAGATAAAAGTTTTAGTTACCTTGACAGATGGTTTACATAGGGATGTGTCACATAGCGGATAGATCAAGACCTGGAAGTCCAGCCCCTGAACGTCGTTCGTGACACTAATGGCAATTTGTCCACCGGAGCTGTCACCTCCAACACCAACTTTACTTCCAGCTTGTCCTCCAATGGTCTTTTTGTTTTCCAAGACCCATTTTGTAACCACAATACCATCGTCAAACGGAGCGTAACCTTTGCCTTGATCCGGAAGCAGTCGGTACTCAACGTTGACAATGATTGAACCAGAGTCCATGGCGATCTTCTTCAGAGCCGTGTCGAAACACTTGCGTTCAAACAGGACCAGCCCACCGCCATGGAAGTAAATTAAAATGGCGGGCGTTGCGGCGATTTTGTTTGGCTTGTAGACAGTGCTAGGGATTCCATCTTTGGCATGAGGTGAAGGAACTATGAGCTCCTGGACTTGACCATCAAATTTGACTTCTCCAGCAGCAGCAACGCAAATTTCCTTGAATTTATCTCTTGCTTCATTAAGCTGGTACGTGCTGAAAGGCCTTGCTTGATGTTCAACGAGAAGTTTTACCATTTCATTAGATTCTTGGTCAACTTTGTACGATTTTGCAAACTCATCCCAGGGGCCAGCCATTATTAAAATCTGTAATATTGCACTTACGACATTAGAGAGAGGTAAAGCCGTTAAAGATAAAAATAAATGGGAAAAACTGGTACAAGTCAATGTATCATATCTTAGTCATATGATAACAGAATTTGGCAGGTGTGAATCGGAAATCAAAAAGGCTTCTTATGTCTTTATTCACCGGCAGATTAAAATTGTTGAAATTTTCAAGCTAAATGGAGCACCGTACTTTTTCGTAAATGTTTTTTCTTACATTGTTTTTCTTTTTTTTCCCCTATTGCCTGCGCGGGGTTAGTCTATTTCGCAGGTAGGGGTCGCGGGTTAGTCTATTATGCATTTTCGCAGGTAGGGGTGGCAGCATATGGCTGATGAATGTATTAAGCATAGAAAGAAATGTAAAGAGCGGTACAGGTGGACTTCTGCATGCGTATTTGGAGGTCTATGCTCCTTTGCGATCTGTAGGGCAGTGATGATAAAGATATACGACCTATTTTAGTGTCTCTTTTTGAATACTTTCAACGATTTAACGTGTAGTTCTCGAAATTCTCTTGTTAAGAGGATTGTCAATAAATTTATTTTTGGTGGTGGGGGGGGGGGGGAGGGGGGGGGGGGGGGAGAACAAGACTATTCATCATCATCAGACATATCAATATCTTAGATCGGCTGGAATGGATCTCAGGCGTCTTCTGCCTTTACTCTTGATATTGTGATGGACTCTTTCTTGTCCATCTCTTGATGTTACATTTCCACTAATAGCGCTGTCTTCCTCTTGCACGTTTGCCTTTAACTCCGCCTTCTATTATGGTCTTTAGTAAGGTGCTGTGTCTTTTTACAAGGCCAACATATTCTTTACTGTCTAATGTTAACCTCCGTCATTAATTATCTTTTCATTCCTAGGTTGTCTGTGACCTCTTTATTTGTTTTCCTCTCTATCCATGAGACGCACCCCACTCTTCTATATATCCCCATCTCAAATGCCTCAATTCTTTCCTCTAACTGCTTGTTCATTCTCCATGTTTCTAAACTACACAATGATGAAGAATATATAATGTCAATTATCCAACGGCAAAACTGTAACTCTACAAGGTCTAGATAAGTGCCAATATGAGAAGCCAGATCTGTTTTCAACAGTTCTGTAAACTGCACAAGTTCTTCACAAAGACTTTCTTCCAGATCTTCCGGATATGATTTAATAAGATTCGATGATCTCGTTACCACCTCTGCAGGTGTAAACGACTGTTACTGACGAAGGAATCCAAATACATCATTCAACTTTTGATAAGCTTTCTGGCGTTTTGACAAGGTAGAGAGCAAGCTATCAATAAGGACAAGAAATGTTCGGCTTTTAAACTGCTGAGAAGGAGTTTGAGATTCATCAAGTGTGCTGGAACCACTGAAATCATCATACTCTCGATTTCGTTTGTGTTTTCTTCGAGTTTGTTCTTGATAATGTTCACACTCAGTCACATCCTTGGCCTTTTGCTCTATGTCTGCAAAAGTAGACCGCATAGCTTGAATATACCCCCGCAGGAATTCATAGAGTGCACAAGCTGTATTCAAATCTTGGTCAGAAGATTGCAAAGAAGCACTGGTCATTTAAAAACGGTGTAATACTTGACCCCACAGTATGATCATTATTCCGGTTTCTAACTTCATCATGGTTGAAAGTAGACAACGAGCCTGTTGACGACACTCTGCCTTATGATCATTGTTATCTGAAACATCATCCAAGACTTGTTTTATTGCAGAAAAGCTGTGTAAAAGTGCTTTTGTTGCATCTGCCCGAGCGGACCAACTGGTATCTGACAGTCTTTTCACAAAGGGCAAATGGGACTTATTATGAGTACCACCAGCACATAATGCAGTAGAAATGAGACCCCACCGGTAGGTAGAAGCAGAAAAAAAGGTGTACAGACTTTCAACAAATCCAAAGAAAATGACTGCTTCCGTCCACTAACAGTTAAGATAAAAATAATGAAGAGTCACACTAAGTCACACTCTTATTCTCTTTCTCTCACAATTTCGTGACACCAAATGAAAAGGCGCTAAAGATGGCATAAATCACAAGATCATTGGTTTAACGCTCGTATTAGAAGATGACCAAAAAATTGACTCTGCTGCATGGCACGTTAGGTCTAGAGGTAAGACTGATCGAGATAGGAGGTTTCATAAACAAAACATCACTTTGCAGAACCATACCCATCAGTCCCCGCGTCAGACAACACAATACACCCCCGCCGCCCCCAAAGTTCAGTGCAAGTGCTTCGACACACCATAAAATTGCAAAGGACTGGTCATTTGAAAACGGTGTAATACTTGATCCCACAGTATGATCATTATTCCATGGAGAAATACGGAGAGTTCAAAACAAGCTAAACAATTGACCGAAGGATACCTGGAAGCACCGAAAAGAGAAATGGTATACATGGATGGCACAGAATATTATCAGAATGATAATAATGAAGAGTCACACTAAGTCACACTCTTATGCTCTTTCTCTCACAATTTCGTGACACCAAATGAAAAGGCGCTAAAGATGGCATAAATCACAAGATCATTGGTTTAACGCTCGTATTAGAAGATGACCAAAAAATTGACTCTGCTGCATGGCACGTTAGGTCTAGAGGTAAGACTGATCGAGATAGGAGGTTTCATAAACAAAACATCACTTTGCAGAACCATACCCATCAGTCCCCACGTCAGACAACACAATACACCCCCCTCCGCCCCCAAGGTTCAGTGCAAGTGCTTCGACACACCATAAGATTGCAAAGAAGCACTGGTCATTTGAAAACGGTGTAATACTTGATCCCACATGTGGTGGTTTTGATGTTCTTAAGTGTGGTTGCTATGTTACCTAGTGTACTGAATGAGGTCAGCTGTGAAGGTCTCTGAAGGTAACAGTTTATGTGAATTTACAGCTTACCTTTCTGCTACCACCTATGACCTCAAACAGACTTATTCTGGACTATTATGTCTGTTAGCTACGTCTAATGTCTAGGGTAATGAAATGTGGTGTGCAGGTAATTAAGTACACAGACACACACATATAAACACTAGGTCTAATAATAAACTCTATGATCAAGTCAATTAACGCTGTTTTGACAATTTAGAATTTACAATTTTTTTTTCAAATTTATTTTTGTCCTGAACCAAATTTTCTTCTGGTCAGGACGTGTGAAACAATATGAATTTATGTCAATAGAAATACATATAATTGCAAAATCACATGAAAAGCGTGTACATAGATATATGAGTTAAATTTACTAATATTAATACTAACTAAAAAGTCTTTATGAAAACTAGTGCTGGATGTTGGATCGGGGTATTTTCATCATACCCAGTCTTTGTTACTATAGTTCATTGGCTTTTTAACAGGGTAAATGGTGGCAAAGTTCTTTTACACAGTGGTTTTAAATTTATATATGGAGGTTGATAAATCTCAGCAGGCCAGGTTTGCAATACTTAACTGGCCTGACGATGTAGTAAAGTTGTTTACTTGGCCCACTCCTCACAGGTGTTGAGGTAGAATAATAGGCTTCTTATTTCATCCACACTTGGATTTCTCCAGAACATCTGGCACTAGCACAGTGCCAGACAAAGAAACTTACAATTCAAAATGAAAACACACAGATACGTTGTAATAGCACAAACTCAGCTGAGCTGCTGGCTAGACTATGGCGTCCTACTTGTATTATTATATATAGTTAATATAGTTCTTAGCATTAACGATCTGCTTATGTGGACAGTCTTCAAAAAATGGCAACTTGCCGGCTAAATGTTTCAATAATATTACTTTTGTTCAATCAGAGTACTTCCCCTCTACAGTTCAAATATTCAAACCCAAATGTCCAATTTAGGTCCAGTTTCGGTCTAGTGTGTAGTATATTTCTGTCGGTCTGTCAGTCCGAACCTGGGTTTTCCCAAAATTTCACTTGGTTTAGGACCAACTACAAAAAAAACTACTCAAATTTTGTCTCCCCTACTTATAAGATTTCTATGCTAAGTTATTTTTAGCTTCTATCCGCCTTGTCTGCCCCTTGTCCACATGTAATGTTTTTCTGCTTTAGTCTCAAGGACGTGTCAAAATGTAACTTTAGTGAAATGTATGCACAAATAACTGTCTGCTCGTCTGTATTGAACAATACAGTCTTTCGTCAATATCTTCCGTGTTAAATGTCCGTCTTTGTAATTAAAAGTATATTATTTCTCAGGAACAGATGGACTATCAAACTAGCTAACTTTTATTCTTTTAAACTTATTATTAAGGAATTTCATAATTTTTTCAATGTTAGTCTTGAAATTTGTTTTTACAACTCGTTCACGACGTTTGCCGCTATATTCAAACTAAAACGACTATTTACCGTAAAACGTCCAAGATACGTCTGTTTCTGGCAAGAGCTAAGGTCGTTTTCGTGTCCAATTTCTTACATTGTGTCAACTAGTGGCGTAATTTTTTAAAACTACAAATTGCGTCTGCTAGGCTTTAGATTCAAGCACGTGTGCAGACCGCATCATTTTTTCCTTCTCTCTCAGTTCTTACCCCGTCTAAACGAATAGGCCTTTTGTGTCTCCATGTTATAACTAGTTGGTTTTCAATGACACTAGAAAACGATTGCGTGGGCGAAGATGTAGCAGCGTATCTTATCTATATTTTATCCCTACATTTTATTTTAACTTTTATCTTTATAAATAGAGTATTTTATCGTTGTATCACTGTATTTTCACCACACATCTCCCCACCTGAGAACATGCACTAATGCAAGTTCCAAACCAGTGATACACATAGATAAAATTGACCTCTTACGCCTGCTAAATACTTTAAATGTGATCACAGGGGTGCCTACTGAAGAAATCTGCACCGACATTCTGTGATCCCGGGATATATTCAATGTTAAATTGATATGGTTATAACAATAAAGACCAAAGCAACAATCTAGCATTTTCATGCTTGGCCTGAGATAAGAATACGAGCGGCTGGTGATCTGTTTGGACCACAAAAGTCCTACCATACAGATAGATTTGGAACTTTTTTATTGCCCAGATTAACGCTAAACACTCTTTTTCGCTTGTGGAATAGCCTTGTTCCGCTTTGTTTAACTTGCGGCTAGCATAAGCGACTGGGTTCAGTTCCACATTTGGTGAAGAGGACCTTTGCAACAAAGTAGCCCCCAGGCCTACATTGCTTGCGTCCGTTCTCACCACAAAGTCCTGAGTCAAATCAGGCAATTTGAGAATAGGCTTGCTAGTGAGTTTTTCCTTTAACTCTTGGAATGCCAATTCACACTGCGCTGACCAAAAAATTTTATCTCAATTTCCCTTGCGAGTCAAATCAGTCAGAGGAACACATATAGGATATACAGTATGTCCCAAGAATTCCAACTCTTTGCATCCAATACAACATTTTGTTGGTCTAGCAGTCAAGTTTGCTTCTCTGAGCCTATCAAATAGCATATTCAGAGAGTTAATGTGTTCTTCAAATGTTTCTGTGGCGATGAGGATATCATCCATGAAATTCATGATACATGGATTATTCAAGGGATCCAACAATTTGCGCATCATCCTAGAAAATACACTCGGAGCATTTTTCAATCCGAATGGTAACATGTTGAATTCATAATGTCCTTCCCAGGTGCTAAAAGCTAAATAAGGTCTAACTTCAGGCTTCACTGGAATCTGGTAATAGCCTTTGCTAAGATCCACCTTCGAAAAATATTTTGCCTTGTTCAGTCTGGCAAATAACTGTTTTGTGTCAGGTAATGGATCCACCTGACCTTCTGTGACAGCATTTAGTTTCCTGTAATCTATGCACAGTCTATGTTCCCCAGACGGTTTCCTCAACAAAACTACACTGGAGCTAAAAGAAGATTCACTGTGAGAAATAATCCCTTCTTTCAACAAATAATCTATCTCCTCTTTCAATGCTTTCTCCTTAGCGAACGGAACAGAATAGGCTCTCATACAGATTGGTGTTGAGTCTACCAGCTTCATGTCATACTGTAGCAAATTAGTATGCCCCGGTTTGTCTGTTAACACATCCGTATGTTCCTCCAGAACCTGTTGAACTCTCTCCCTCTGATTTTTAGTCAGGTGCTTACTGACTTTTACCTGTGCGGCTGTCTCACAGGGGTGTAATGGGCATTCATGTTAGGTGAGTGTTCCTTTTTCATTTCAGTTGCGATAGCCAAGGTCAGTAAAGGGGTGCCTTCCTGGATTTGTCTATCCAGATACTTCTTTAAAAGGTTCACATGATATATTTTCTCCTTCCCCTTTTTGTCAATTTTATAGTTTGTTCTAGACACCTTCTCTAGAACCGTATATGGACCTTGCCATCCAATTTGCAACTTATTATTGCTGCTGGGTAGTAGAACAAGCACTTTCTCTACCACAGCTAATTCTCTGTCCTTTGCTTTCCTATTAAAATAAGCTGCATGTTTCTTCCTAGCTTGTCTCAAATTATCATTTGCCAGTTTCCATCCAGCTTTCAGACGAGTGGTCAGCTCGTTCACATATTGATATGATGAGGTAACAGTCTCTTCTGCCTTCTCATCTGTCCAGGTCCTCAATAATGCTTCTAATGGACCTTTTATTGGCCTCCCAAATAACAGGGTTGCGGGTGCCATCCCGGTTGAACTATGTGGTACTTCCCGGTACGCGAACAACGCAGCGGGCAAAAATTGATCCCACATATCAGGTTTCTCATGTGCCAGCTTCCTCAGGATAGAAATGAGGGTCCCATTGAACCTCTCTACCTGGCCGTTCCCTTGTGGATGGTACGGACTACAATGAACGTGTCTAGCTTGAAATAGCTTAAAAACTTCTTCCGTTAGTTTCCCCTTGAACTGTGAGCCATTATCAGTCAAGATTTGATGCGGGAATCCTAATCTTGTGAATATTGTAAGTAATGCCTCTGCCACATGTTTCGAATCAACTGATGACAGGGCTACCGCCTCTCCCCACATAGAACAAGTTTCCACCAGAGTAAGGATGTAACTGTTCCTCCTCTTGGTCCGAGTGAGAGGTCCCACAATATCCACTGCAACCCTCTCAAAAGGTGTTCCCACTATGGGCATTTCCCCTAGAGTTGCAGGAGCAGTCCAATGCTTTGGAGATACCCTTTGATATTCTGGACAGAATTTTACGTATATTTTTATATCTTCCGTTATCCCTGGCCAGAAGTAATGACAAGCTATACGCTGTCCTGTGGCGCTGATCCCCATGTGACCACTGAAGGGAATCGCATGCCCTAGTTCCATCACTTTTTCCCTATATGAAGTGGGAAGAACCAGCTGGTTATGACCATTTGTTCCAGTTCCGGCCTTCCTGTATAGCAATTTGTTCTTCATATAATAATCTCCCTTGCTTGGAGGGGTGTGACATCTGGGCAATTTTTTAAAACATAGCTTGAGTGTCCTATCCTCAGCCTGCGCCTTCCTCATCTCTTCTGGATGAGCATTTATAGGTTCACCTTCTTCCTCCTTTGACTGTGACCTGGTCTGCACTGTCGCCATGATCACAGGTCTCTCGGGATTCCCCAAGAAGACGTATCTACACCCCAATATCAGAGGGTAGATTGGTTCATCTATCACTGCTGCTCTGATTTCTCCTTCCACATAGCGAGTTTTCACCGTTATCCTAGCGATGGGAAGTGTCATGAGTGGTATGTCCTTAGTCGCCACTTGTATTTCCACTGTTTCGGTGGTATACTGACTTGGGTCCACTAGGCTAGCCTTCACAACTGAATCAAAATCCAAACCTGTATCATATAGGCACCTTATGATGATCCCGTTACAAATAACATCCTCACAAACTGGGGGGGTGATACGGTTCCTGCTGTCCAGTAGGTTTAACCTTTAATCTCTGGTTCCCCGATTTCATTGCAGCAATGTTAGAAGGTTTCCTTTTACAAACTTCGGTGTTATGGTTCTCCTTCTTACACCATTTACACCACCTCTTTCCTTGGTTAAAAGGTTTTCTTTCATTATATTTTTGGTCATTGAACTGTGAGTTTCTATCGCGATAATCATTTCGTGGCCTATCAAAGTTTGTCTTACCTCTGTTACCTTGTTCTTTGGTATCAAATTTATTAAAGTTCTCTATATGTTTCTTTTTAGAGCCAGCTACCTCTGCCTGGGCTGCTTGATACCTCTCAGCGACATTCAATACCTCCCCCAACCTCTCTGCACCTTGCTCCATGAGAAATTTTCTCAGGTCTGGAGCCATGGAGTCTCTTAATTGCTCTATAATGATCATTTCTTTGAGATCTTGGGTCTTCCCCAGAGCAGTCCATTTCTCCAAATAGGTTTCCAGTCTGGCAGAGAATTGGTGGTATGTCTCCCCAGAAAAAAGCTTGGCATTTCTAAACTTCTTACGATAAAATTCACCATTCTTTTCATATCTTAATAACAGAGCCTGCTTTAGCATGTCATAATTGTCTTGGTCGTCTCTATTCATTTTGGCAAAAACTTCATAAGATGTACCCCTAAGCCCCTGGGATAACTTGAGGCTCCACCTCTCTCTCTCTCTCTCTAACCCATACGTAGTAGCCAAAAGTTCAAATTTACTTAGATACCCTTCTATGTCATCGTCTTTCTCAACAAAATGGTCTAAATGAAAACCCATAGCTGAGGTTGAGGCTCATTGACTAGGAGTGGCATCGGAGGAAAAGGGGCTGGCACCATTTTCAGGAGCATGACCTTGTAATTCCAACTCCCTTAGTCGTAACTCGTGCTCTCTTTGCAATCTCCTATCTTCCCTCTCAGCAGCCTGTCTCTTTTCCTCTGCTTCCCTTTCAGCAGCCTGTCTCTTTTCCTCTGCTTCCCTTTCAGCCTTTTTTTCTTCTAATTGGAGCCTTTTAATCTCCCTATCTGCCTCCAATGCCCTAGCCTCTTTGTCAGCCTCAATCTGCAGCCTCTTAAGTTCTTTGTCAGCCTCAATTTGTAACTGTAATTTTCTTTCTTCTGCTAACTTCCTATCTTCCCTTTCAATATACTTGTCACATTCTGAAGTTACATATTGGATCAAAACCTGACCCTCCATATTCATTTCTTTAGCAGTCAGCACAGCAGCCGATCTGAATTTGGCTAGATCTGCCATACTGTATCACACACTTTACTAATTGTCTAAAATATATTACAAAATCTAATTACCAAAGTAATATACTAATTAATTAATTACCACTGGCTGTGAAGATTCATCAACTTTTACTTTCCACCTTAAATATTACTTATGAATAACTTTTAATTTTAGGGGCACTGTTGAATTTATACAAACTTAATCCTAATATAAATGATAAGTTTAAATCCCGGACACGAGCTACCCAATATATGTGGTGGTTTTGATGTTCTTAAGTGTGGTTGCGATGTTACCTAGTGTCGTGTGGTGAGTCACTGGGGCAACTACTACAGTAGTTTTTGCCAGGAATAGTCTATGAGATATAGATATAAGGTCTCTAGAAATTGGCTCGTTAAGAAAGAATAAAGACCTACTCGAGATAGGGACAAGAAGACAGGAATGCGAATGCTTTCCACTAGACAGTGTTTTCTAATTAAGTATGGAAAGAGTTCTGTTTCCCCACGACCTTAGCTTCTGCCCTTAGATCCCGTAAAGAAAAAGCCCCCAACCTCATCTGAGTAGAGAAAGGTTCCTATAGGTGAATATGTAACACCGACAGCACGAGTGATACATTAACAAACTCTTGATAATGATCAACCGATCGTTGGGTTTATTAATGAAATATCCACACATATAGGGTTAGTAATGGTTAGAACGTGATGATGGTGAAAGACGATTCACACAAAACACACAGATGAGATAATAAAATTACAGTTAATTAAGTAATAGTTAATTAAGAATGAACTGGTGTAAAGTGAAATGATGATGTGATATGATACGTGTTACCAAAATGGTGAGTACTCTACACAGTCCATGTGTCTCTAAATGCTTCTCCTAGATATGAGGATTCACATGTATGCATAAAATGTCCCAAGTTGTTATACGTTATGTCGAGTGGGGTATCTCTAAGCTGAGGACGTTCTGATGAATACTATTGTCGTACGGAGAACGCTGACGAGATATCTATGTATATTCCTTCACTGTTTGAGTATATCTCTGTAGTGTTGATCAACAGTTAATAGCTGTCATATGAACGAAAGGTCTGTTGTCTAATCTCCCGACGTTACTGGTCAGACTGGATATCTTCACGAAATGTTAGTGATATGTAGACTCATAATATTGCGTATGCAGTCGTGTTTCATATACTTTCGAGTCTGCTTCATGGAATGCGCTTAAGAGGGTGTTGCACTTGCTATAAATATGCGATTCCTCTTTTGAGCTCTTTTGCTTGACTTCAGATAATAATGATCTTTCGAGTGATTTGAATTTATGATGACTCTGTATTGAACTTGTGATAACTCTGTATTGAACTTGTGAGCAAGCAGTATATGGTGACGAAAAATGCTGCGTCCACCTTATGAATTGTGGGTGAGACAATATTCCTTTTTAATTGAGGAATGAAAGATGTCCTTTGGCGAATTCTGCTAGCCAAATGTCCGTTTTTGATAACTTATTTCTGGTTAGACGTCAGACACGTTGCGTGTAGACTCAGACTTCTGATGAACTGAAGACACACAAAAGTCTTCGTAAGTTTTTCACATTTAACATCACTGGTTGACTTTCATTTAAACTACTGCTCATTATTCATCTCTATCTCTCTCTTAGTTCAATTCTAATGATGTTAAATATCTTGTGCATGAGAGTGTGTGCGCATGGGAGACTGTGATGATGATAAAGGTGAAATATGAACTATTAATTAACTCCTATCATCCTATCATCTTCTAGGAAAATCTTCTGATTTTATTAATCAGTTATGCCAAGAATTATTTGAAACTTTATCTTTCGCACATTTTAGCTGTGAGGTTAAAATAAACAAAAATAAGAAAATGTATTAATAAGTATAAGATCTAATAACCTTCTTTTCCCTTCGCAAAATCCTTTAAGAACACAATTAATCACAGAACTGAATTATCATCCACTCTGAATAAACACGTGTATTAGGCTATGCGTTTTTGGGTTTAATCTCTTCCTCACAAGGTAAAAAAACTGGACTGCCTCACTCTAGTAGATTATGCGGTATTATATATTTCTGGAAGTCACCTGGCCAAGCTGGGCGTCCAATGTGGTAAACCAACGCTTGTCTGAACCGCGGCCGACTAAAGATAACACCATTACAGCATGAGACGTTTTCCCCTGGCCAATCTGGGCGTCCAATGTGGTGTCACAGAAATTACAGCATGCCCCGATGTTTGATTAGGATGACCATATGTGTTTTTTACCAGATTTATCACGATGCAATGTGGGCTTCAAACGATAATGTCGGGCATGGCGACTCAATCAAAGGACTTTTATTTCCCCCGATGAAAGAACAAATGTGGTTCTCTAGATACCGGTCGCGAGTAATCACAACGATGAAATAGCAAATGTGGGTCGCACATATGAGATGAAAGAGCAAATGTCGGAGAAAATACAATACGAAAGATGTAGGAAAAGATAGAGCAATAAGGCCTTTGCGCTCGTTTATCACAATAGCCCCTCCTCAAGTGTGATGTCAATCGTACTCAGGAGAGCTTAGCCTTCTTGCTCGGGATTCTTTAATCCTTTTCCTCATCTTCGTTTTTCTCTCCGGTTTCCACCCTTTCCTCTACTTGTCTGTGCTCTCTGTCCTGCCTCATAGGATGACGGCTTAAAAAATCCGCTCCTACGTTATGTTTTCCTTGGATATAGTCTACTTGGAACGTGTAAGGTTGTAGAACAAGCGACCACCTCATCAGTCTAGCATTCAAATTCTTTGAATTGGCGAGGAAGGTCAGAGGTTGATGATCACTCTGGATTGTAAATTTCCTTCCGTACAGGTATGCTTGAAATTTTTGTATTCCCCAGACGAGGGACAAACATTCCTTTTCGATTGTGGAATAGTTTTGTTCTGCTCGGTTTAACTTCCGACTCGCATATGCGACCGGAAATAGATTTGGTGGGCTCCTGTCATCTGGCTGTAGTAATGTAGCCCCGATTCCAATGTTACTGGCATCTGTGCGCAAGATGAATTTTCTAGTTAAATCCGGGAGCCGTAAAATAGGTTTTGTGGTGAGTTTCTCTTTTAAGAGTGCATATGCATGTTCACATTCTGCTGACCATGTCACTTTATCTGGGTTTCCTTTCTTGGTTAGCGATGTAAGCGGCGCACAGAGGCTATATTAAAATCCTTTATATATCTCTGGTAGAATCCACAGAGAGATACAAATGACCGGACATCCCTTTTAGTGGACGGTCTCGGTGCATTTCTCAGCTTCTCAACGTTTTGAGTCTCGGGGAACATGGTCCCATGGGATATAGTATGTCCCAGGAACTCTAGCTGTTCACACCCAATTTGACATTTGGTTGCGCGGGCGGTTAGTCCCGCTTCTCTGAGTCTGTTAAACAGCAAGGATAGCGCTGATATATGTTCTTCAAACGATTCAGTAGCTACTAGGATATCATCCATAAAATTGCTGATGGCGGGATGATTCAGAGGATCCAATAACTTTCGCATCATCCTTGTGAAGACACTAGGAGCATTGTTCAGTCCAAATGGCATCACATTAAACTCGAAGTGTCCATCTGGAGTACTGAAGGCTAACAGGTTCCTCGCCTCAGCTTTTACCGGTATTTGATAGTACCCTTTACTGAGGTCGATCTTTGAAAAATAGCGAGCCGTGCTCAGCTTAGTAAATAGCTGGTTCTGGTCCGGTAACGGTTCTGGCTGGAACTGTGTTAACGCATTCAGCTGTCGGTAGTCGATGCACAGGCGGTGTTCTCCACTGGGTTTGCGTAACAGCACCACTCCCGCACTGTAAGGGGACTCCGACTTCGAAATTATGCCTTCCTTAAGTAAGTAATCAATTTCTTGTTTTAATGCCGTCGCCTTGGCATACGGAATCGGATAGGTTCTCATTCGGACGGGCGTAGGATCCGTGACTTCCATGTCAAACTCCATCAGGTTTGTTCGGCCCAGTTTGTCTGTCAGAGAGTCGGCGTGGTTTTCCATCAATCTCCTTACTTTTTCTTGCTGGGCTTCCGTTAAGGTGGAGCTTATTTTCACATCTAAATGTGATTCCTCCTGTATCACCGGGTACTCTACGGATGATAATGGCTCTTCTTCCATTTGCATAGCAATGGCCATAGTCATGAGGTGCGCTGGTTCGGCAGGGGCTCGCTCGTAAAACTTCTTAAGCAGATTTAAGTGATAAATTTTCTGCGTTCCGTTCACGGCGATTTTATAGTTGGTGCGAGAAATCTTTTCCGCCACTTTGTAGGGTCCCCTCCAGCAAATCTGCAATTTATTACTGCTACTTGGCAGAAGAAGTAGCACCTTCTCTCCTACTGCTAGTTCTCGGTCCTTCGCATTGCGATTGTAATATTTGGCATGTTTCCGCCTAGCCTCCCGTATTTTCGCTGTGGGTAATTCCCAGCCAGTCTTCAGGCGTTGTTTCAAGTCTGTGACGTACTGGAAGGCTGATGTGACAGTGTCGTCTGCTTTGGCATCTGTCCATGTTCTTAGTAATGCTTCTAATGGACCTTTAATAGGTCTTCCGAAGAGTAATGTGGCCGGAGGAACTCCAGTTGACGCATGCGGTACTTCCCTATAAGCAAATAATGCGGCAGGAAGATACTGATCCCAAGTTTCTGGCTTCTCCTGTGCCAACTTCCGAAGAATAGAGGTGAGCGTCCCGTTAAACCGCTCTACTTGCCCGTTACTTTGGGGGTGATAGGGTGAAGTATGGATATGCCTAGTCTTGAATATTCTAAGCACCTCCTCTGTCAACTTGCCTCTAAATTGTGACCCATTGTCTGTGAGAATTTCAAGCGGGAAGCCCAATCTAGTAAAGATATTCAGTAAAGCGTCAGCTACATGCACTGAGTCGCATGCTGGCATGGCTATGGCTTCGCCCCACATGGAACAGGTGTCCACTAAGTTAAGGATATGGGAGTTCCTCTTCTTTGTTCTCAGCAGAGGTCCAATTATATCCACGGCCACTCTTTCAAATGGGGTGCCCAAGATTGGCATCTCCCCAAGGGTCGCGGGTGCCGTCCAGTGTTTTGGTGCAACTTTCTGGCACTGAGAACAAGACTTGACGAAACGTTCAATGTGGCCGGTGATCCCTGGCCAATAATAGTGGCAGGCGATCCTTTGAGTCGTGGCGCTCATTCCCATGTGTCCACTAAATGGGATAGAGTGGCCCATCTCAAGCACCTGGTTCCTATAGGTTGCAGGAACTACTAATTGGTTGTGTTCCTGTCCTTCATTTCCAGCTCGGCGATACATCAATCCATTTTTCATAAAGAAGTCTCCCTTGGTAGGTGAGTTGTGTGTCCTAGGTAATTTTTTAAAACAGGGCACCAGTGAGGAATCTTCCATTTGGGCCCTCTTCAATTCATCGGGGAGGATATTGGTAGGAGGTTCCTGCTCTGCGTCTTTTCTTGACTGTCCTCTAGTCTGTACGGCCGCCATGACTAGTGGTTGAGTAGGTTCTCCAAGGAACACATATCTACATCCCAAGATTAAAGAGTAGATTGGTTCTTCCATGATAGCTGCACGAATCTCTCCTGTCACATAACGAGATTCCACTCTGATAAGTGCAATTGGCAGTGTCATGGGTGCAACATCCTTCGTCGGACCTTGGATGTCGACACTCTCTTCTGTTATCTAGTCAGGGGTGACAAGAGATGCCCTGACCACCGCATCGAAAGCAAGTCCAGTGTCATAAAGGCACTCCACAGATTGTCCGTTCACGAGGACTGATTCGATGACGGGAGGATGAGAAACGTTTCCGGTTCTCTGCTCCTTCCGGGGTGACAATTTTGTCTGCAGACAGGCAGCATGTTGGGGAGGAGGTCTGCGCTTGCACTCATTAGTGTTGTGATTGTTCAAGCGACAGTACTTGCACCATTTATCTCCATGTCTCTGGTGTGGCGCAGCATTTTTCTTGTTTTGCTCTTTGTAGTTATCTTGTTTTGCGTGCTGTTTATGCGAGATGTGTGGTCCTTTGCTTTGTTGGTCTGGTTGGGAGCGAACAGGTTCCTTGGCGCCTGATCCGAAAACTTCTTTCTGGCTCCTTGAGACTCCATGAGAGTATTTTGGAATCGCTCTGCCAGTGTAAGAATATTTTCTAACCGGTCAGCGCCGTTTTCAGTGAGAAATCTACGCATTTCCATCGACATAGATTCTTTTAGTTGCTCTATCACAATCAGCTCTTTCAACCCGTCATAGTTCTCGATAAAGTTTCCCAGTGTACACCACTTCACTAGGTAGTCTTCAATACGGGCTGCGAACTGTGAGAAAGTCTCTCCGGCCTCCTTTCTAGAACCTCGAAATTTTTTCCGGTAAGCCTCTGAATGAAGCTCGTACCTCACCAAGAGAGATTTTTTCAATGCCTGATAGTCATTTTGCTCCCCGGCCGGAAGTTTATTAAAAACTTCGTAGGCGGCTCCTCTTAGGCCCTGGGAAAGTTTCAAGTTCCACTTCCGTTCTTCAAGTCCAAACCCTGTTGCAAAGCGTTCGAAGCGGTCTAAAAAGGCGTCCATGGTATCGTTCCTTTCTGAAAAAGGTTCCAGAGGAAAGTTCATGGCATTGGGTGGCGCAGGTTGCGAAGTAGGCACACCATCTGAGCGGGGTGAGTACCCTCCATCACAGTTTGAAGCCGCTGCACTTTTTGCCAGCTCTATTTGATTGGTCTGTCCCTGGATTTCCAGTTGCTTCATCTTAAGTGCATGCTCTGCTGCGGCTTTCTCTTTACGCTCCGCTGCTTCTGCTGCTTCTTTCCGCTCCTCTGCTTCTGCTGCTTCTTTCCGCTCCGCTGCTTCTGCTGCTGCTTTCTCTTTCCGCTCCGCTGCTTCTGCTGCGGCCTTCTCCATTGTAAGTTTCTGCATTTCCATCTCTCTTTCATGGAGTTTATCAGTTTCCTCGCTTACATATTTCATTAGGTCTTTTCCACTTAACCCGAATTCACGCCCTGCCTCCATTAAACTAGTCCTAATTTTTGCCGCAAAGCCATGATATGCAGTATGGGTTCACGAAGGGAAAAATTGGCAGTGACCTCCAAGCAAATTGTTTAGACTCGCACAAGTAATTATCTCTTTAAAACCAGCTAGGATTTTCGTAATCAAGTTCAAATAGTTCTTTAAAAAATCACTCACTCAGCATATTCTGAAAAATTATGTAACAGATTATCTCGAAGTTTCCTATGAAAAATTTGCTAAATATTTATGATAAAAATTTTCCCAGCAGTTACAGAAAAAGATTAAAAAATCAGTACCCTACAGTATCCTCTGTTCTCAAAAAGTGCTTACTCTTTCCGTTTGATACTCAATTTAAAAAGTATCACTCGTGCTTTAGAGATATAAATTATCCCCCCTATGAAATAGACAAATTATAGTAATAGTCAGTCTAGAAGGTAATCCCTCAAAATGCCAACAAATTTTGCAATTATCGCAACTGTATAGCAGGGATGAAAATTGATTTATCACACTTCTAAGTCCGGGTTCACTAATCCCAAGACGAGTCCACAATTGTCGTGTGGTGAGTCACTGGGGCAACTACTACAGTAGTTTTTGCCAGGAATAGTCTATGAGATATAGATATAAGGTCTCTAGAAATTGGCTCGTTAAGAAAGAATAAAGACCTATTCGAGATAGGGACAAGAAGACAGGAATGCGAATGCTTTCCACTAGACAGTGTTTTCTAATTAAGTATGGAAAGAGTTCTGTTTCTCCACGACCTTAGCTTCTGCCCTTAGATCCCGTAAAGAAAAAGCCCCCAACCTCATCTGAGTAGAGAAAGGTTCCTATAGGTGAATATGTAACACTGACAGCACGAGTGATACATTAACAAACTCTTGATAATGATCAACCGATCGTTGGGTTTATTAATGAAATATCCACACATATAGGGTTAGTAATGGTTAGAACGTGATGATGGTGAAAGACGATTCACACAAAACACACAGATGAGATAATAAAATTACAGTTAATTAAGTAATAGTTAATTAAGAATGAACTGGTGTAAAGTGAAATGATGATGTGATATGATACGTGTTACCAAAATGGTGAGTACTCTACACAGTCCATGTGTCTCTAAATGCTTCTCCTAGATATGAGGATTCACATGTATGCATAAAATGTCCCAAGTTGTTATACGTTATGTCGAGTGGGGTATCTCTAAGCTGAGGACGTTCTGATGAATACTATTGTCGTACGGAGAATGCTGACGAGATATCTATGTATATTCCTTCACTGTTTGAGTATATCTCTGTAGTGTTGATCAACAGTTAATAGCTGTCATATGAACAAAAGGTCTGTTGTCTAATCTCCCGAGTTACTGGTCAGACTGGATATCTTCACGAAATGTTAGTGATATGTAGACTCATAATCTTGCGTATGTAGTCGTGTTTTATATACTTTCGAGTCTGCTTCATGGAATGCGCTTAAGAGGGTGTTGCACTTGCTATAAATATGCGATTCCTCTTTTGAGCTCTTTTGCTTGACTTCAGATAATAATGATCTTTCGAGTGATTTGAATTTATGATGACTCTGTATTGAACTTGTGATAACTCTGTATTGAACTTGTGAGCAAGCAGTATATGGTGACGAAAAATGCTGCGTCCACCTTATGAATTGTGGGTGAGACAATATTCCTTTTTAATTGAGGAATGAAAGATGTCCTTTGGCGAATTCTGCTAGCCAAATGTCCGTTTTTGATAACTTATTTCTGGTTAGACGTCAGACACGTTGCGTGTAGACTCAGACTTCTGATGAACTGAAGACACACAAAAGTCTTCGTAAGTTTTTCACATTTAACATCACTGGTTGACTTTCATTTAAACTACTGCTCATTATTCATCTCTCTTTCTCTCTCTCTGAGTTCAATTCTAATGATGTTAAATATCTTGTGCATGAGAGTGTGTGCGCATGGGAGACTGTGATGATGATAAAGGTGAAATATGAACTATTAATTAACTCCTATCATCCTATCATCTTCTAGGAAAATCTTCTGATTTTATTAATCAGTTATGCCAAGAATTATTTGAAACTTTATCTTTCGCACATTTTAGCTGTGAGGTTAAAATAAACAAAAATAAGAAAATGTATTAATAAGTATAAGATCTAATAACCTTCTTTTCCCTTCGCAAAATCCTTTAAGAACACAATTAATCACAGAACTGAATTATCATCCACTCTGAATAAACACGTGTATTAGGCTATGCGTTTTTGGGTTTAATCTCTTCCTCACAAGGTAAAAAACTGGACTGCCTCACTCTAGTAGATTATGCGGTATTATATATTTCTGGAAGTCACCTGGCCAAGCTGGGCGTCCAATGTGGTAAACCAACGCTTGTCTGAACCGCGGCCGACTAAAGATAACACCATTACAGCATGAGACGTTTTCCCCTGGCCAATCTGGGCGTCCAATGTGGTGTCACAGAAATTACAGCATGCCCCGATGTTTGATTAGGATGACCATATGTGTTTTTACCAGATTTATCACGATGCAATGTGGGCTTCAAACGATAATGTCGGGCATGGCGACTCAATCAAAGGACTTTTATTTCCCCCGATGAAAGAACAAATGTGGTTCTCTAGATACCGGTCGCGAGTAATCACAACGATGAAATAGCAAATGTGGGTCGCACATATGAGATGAAAGAGCAAATGTCGGAGAAAATACAATACGAAAGATGTAGGAAAAGATAGAGCAATAAGGCCTTTGCGCTCGTTTATCACACCTAGTGTACTGAATGAGGTCAGCTGTGAAGGTCCCTGAAGATAACAGTTTATGTGAATTTACAGGTTACTTTCTGCTACCACCTATGACCTCAAACAGACATATTCTGGACTATTATGTCTGTTAGCTACGTCTAATGTCTAGGGTAATGAAATGTGGTGTGCAGGTAATTAAGTACACAGGCACACACATATAAACACTAGGTCTAATAATAAACTCTATGATCAAGTCAATTAACGCTGTTTTGAAAATTTAGAATTTACAATTTTTTTTTTTTCAAATTTATTTTTGTCCTGAACCAAATTTTCTTCTGGTCAGGACGTGTGAAACAATATGAATTTATGTCAATAGAAATACATATAATTGCAAAATCACATGAAAAGCGTGTACATAGATATATGAGTTAAATTTACTAATATTAATACTAACTAAAAAGTCTTTATGAAAACTAGTGCTGGATGTTGGATCGGGGTATTTTCATCATACCCAGTCTTTGTTACTATAGTTCATTGGCTTTTTAACAGGGTAATAGGTGGCAAAGTTCTTTTACACAGTGGTTTTAAATTTATATATGGAGGTTGATGAATCTCAGCAGGCCAGGTTTGCAATACTTAACTGGCCTGACGATGTAGTAAAGTTGTTCACTTGGCCCACTCCTCACAGGTGTGGAGGTAGAATAATAGGCTTCTTATTTCGTCCACACTTGGATTTCTCCAGAACATCTGGCACTAGCACAGTGCCAGACAAAGAAACTCACAATTCAAAATGAAAACACACAGATACGTTGTAATAGCACAAACTCAGCTGAGCTGCTGGCTAGACTATGGCGTCCTACTTGTATTATTATATATAGTTAACGGACGACACACGTCTTAGCATTAACGATCTGCTTATGTGGACAGTCTTCAAAAATGGCAACTTGCCGGCTAAATGTATCAATAATATTACTATTTTGTTCAATCAGAGTACTTCCCCTCTACAGTTCAAATATTCAAACCCAAATGTCCAATTTAGGTCCAGTTTCGGTCTAGTGTGTAGTATATTTCTGTCGGTCTGTCAGTCCGAACTTGGGTTTTCCCAAAATTGCACTTGTTTTTGGACCAACTACAAAAAAAAAAAAAAACTACACAAATTTTGTCTCCCCTACTTATAAGATTTCTATGCTAAGTTATTTTTAGCTTCTATCCGCCTTGTCTGCCCCTTGTCCACATGTAATGTTTTTCTGCGTTAGTCTCAAGGACGTGTCAAAATGTAACTTTAGTGAAATGTATGCACAAATAACTGTCTGCTCGTCTGTATTGAACAATACAGTCTTTCGTCAATATCTTCCGTGTTATCTGTCCGTCTTTGTAATTAAAAGTATATTATTTCTCAGGAACAGATGGACTATCAAACTAGCTAACTTTTATTCTTCTAAACTTAGTATTAAGGAATTACATAATTTTTTCAATGTTAGTCTTGAAAATTTGTTTTTACAACTCGTTCACGGCGTTGCCGCTATATTCAAACTAAAACGACTATTTACCGTAAAACGTCAAAGATACGTCTGTTTCTGACAAGAGCTAAGGTCGTTTTCGTGTCCAATTTCTTACATTGTGTCAACTAGTGGCGTAATTTTTTAAAACTACAAATTGCGTCTGCTAGGCTTTAGATTCAAGCACGTGTGCAGACCGCATCATTTTTTCCTTCTCTCTCTGTTCTTACCCCGTCTAAACGAATAGGCCTTTTGTGTCTCCATGTTATAACTAGTTGGTTTTCAATGACACTAGAAAACGATGGCGTGGACGAAGATGTAGCAGCGTATCTTATCTATATTTTATCCCTACATTTTATTTTAACTTTTATCTTTATAAATAGAGGATTTTATCGTTGTATCACTGTATTTTCACCACACCACAGTATGATCATTATCCCATGGAGAAATATGGAGAGTTCAAAACAAGCTAAACAATTGACCGGAGGATACCTGGATGCACCGAAAAGAGAAATGGTATACACGGATGGCACAGAATATTATCAGAACACCCGCAAATATCGAACACGAAGACAACCAGAAATCGATTATCAGTTTAAATAACCAGATATGGTTGATCAAGAGATTATTTTAGAAGCCTATCGGAATACACAGTCTCCTAAGGAAAAACGTAGCCCCACGAGGAACACTGTAAACCTAGTTATACAAGATCAACCCAGGTTGCAAAGATGTAGAGTAAGCAGCCTAATTGACGTCACTTCAATCCACAGAAGAGAGACTCTTACCATCACCATCACCCAACCAGACGAATAATCCCTTTGATGTCCTGCCACACAACCGGATGGATAAATTGCCGTAGTGAAAGAGAGAGCGCACAAATACATTGCCGTAGTGAAAGAGAGAGCGCACAAGTACATTGCCGTAGTGAAAGAGAGAGCGCACAAGTACATTGCCGTGGTAAAAGAGATAGCGCACAAGTACATTGCCGTAGTGAAAGAGAGAGCGCATAATCTTGGCGAAATGAGAGAGAGATTTGCCGCGCGGAGACGGTGTTAGATTTTTCGGTCGAATTTAAGAAAAAAATACAAGAAAAAAATTTAAGAAAAAGTACGGTGCTCCATTTAGCTTGAAAACTTCAACAATTTTCATCTGCCGGTGAATAAAGACACAAGTACCTCAAAAAGAGAATATGCTTGGCCAAAACTACATTCAACCGCATGAGCAAAATACTGCGACCTTAAACAAGTGGCACACACAATAAAATTGAGAATAATAAAATGTTATATATTTGTTTCATTACTGGATGGTGTAGAAACATGAACAATGATCAAGCAAGTGGAAGATAGAACTGAGGCCCTTGAAATGTGGATATATAAAAGAATCGTCTCATGAAAAGCGCCATAAGTGAGAAGATAACGCCAAGAGATGGACAAGAAAGAGTCTATCAGTACACCACAAAGATAAGAGATTTCGGAGATCCTTTGCAGCCGACCTCCGTTGCGGAGATGGTAGCTGATGATGATGATGATAAAAGGTAAAGGTAAAGGATCCCGTTAATCCCCCTTTGAGGCATATTGGGAATATGGTGTTAGGCCCATATTTTCTTGACCATCGGCACACTAGGGGTGATGTGGTCAGCATCATCCCGGCCGCCTTTACCTTATCAGGTTGCTCTGGTTCCCAATTCACGAGGCTGGGTCGACCTTGGAGCCATTTGAGGTCTAAAAAATCCTACCTCAACTGGGAATCAAACCATGTACGACCGAGCTAGGAAGCCAGTGCACTAACCACTGCGCTATTGTGGCTCCAAAAGCTGATAGCATAACAGATACATGAAAAGTTATAAACATTTGGAATCTGTGTCTTAGTGCCTAACAGTCATTATCATTCATTATTTGCTCTAGTTGATTTATCCATATTTTACATTGGTGAAGTTTTTTGACGATGGATAGGACATACACTGAGTAAATCTGTTGATAACATTACGTGACAGTCTTTTCTCTAGAATCCCCAGGGTAAGAGATGCACAGGGTGACCAAATAACACGCGGAAACGAGAACTGGGGGCCAATCATCAAAGAGAAGAAGAAGATATGAAACGACCGTGAATTGATGGCAAGAGACAGAAAGAGTTTGCATAATTCTCCTTGGGGAGCCGAGGGTTGATAATGTCATCGTCATTACTTTCTCGTTCCTTGTGGAGCATAGGTCTTTAATAAGGCAGCGTGAATCTCTCCTGTCTTGTGGCATCCGTTCAAGCTCTTTCATAACACTACATCATCGTAAAAACCATTACCACTCAATTCCTCGTGGTGCATGGACATTCAACGAGATCACGCCGAGCCCTTGCATTCTGAGTTTAATTTCTATGTCTTCTTTCTCCCTTTTAAAGAGTCTACTTGCTTAAAAGGAGCGTCTGATTGGCAGAGTGGTTAGAGCGCTGGCCTATCGTGGCAAAGGAGCTGAGTTCGAAACACGGTTGCGTCACGCTTCAGTCTACTCAGCTGTAAATTGGTATCTGACTACTCTTGAGTTAGGGAAAGCAAAGACAGCGAGGAAGAGAATTGGTCATCCGTACTTCTCGAAGCTGAACATAGTGTAGTTAAGCATTTAACTCTTCACTCCCCAACGGCATTATCTGCTATGGGGCTACCATAACCTTTGACTTGTATTGGACGATTTATTCATTATATGTTGAAGTTGTTTTGGTTTTACGTCTCAACATGATGGGGGTAACGTAATACCCACTTGCATTTAACATCTTTTTCGCATCGTGTCCTAAGAGTCCAAAACTCTCTCTCTCTCTCTCTCTCTCTCTCTCTCTCTCTCTCTCTCTCTCTCTCTCTCTCTCTCTCTCCCTCAGAGCTCTTGATTCTCTTCAAAACTCTCTTCTTAAAGCTCATCCCTATTAAGAGGCCAAGAGTTTTCTCAGAAGCAGATACAGAAACTTCTGAAAATCTGAAGAACGATGCTTATTACCATCTTAACAGAAGTGTACAAGTGGTTAACTTCAGACTCCGCATAGGCAACAACAGACTGAGATACCATCTATTCAATGAGCTAAAGATTGGAAATAATGATCAGTGTTATAATGACACTGATGACATGACAGTTGAACGTCTGCTGCAAGAGTGGCCAAAATATGAAGAAGAAAGAAAGCACATATGGCCATCAGGAGTACTACTCCTTGACAAGCTATATGGAGATACAAACAACCTCAGACTGATTACCGCTTTCTTTAAGCTTACTTAAGTTGATGTCAGAAAGTGTACCAAGAAGAAGATATATATTCAGCATTACCTTCGTTCGCTCTGATAAAACCACATATATCTCTCATAAAGTTGGCGGTTTGTCACTGGCTTCTGGCATCTCCATATGGAATTTACGTAAATGTGGTCTCGCTGACGCCAGGCATTGATTGGAGTGTCCATCTAACATCGGTTTGGAAGTACTGTTCATGAAAATTGCTCATCATCAGGGTTTCTTGCTTTCGTTTAATTAGCCAGTTCTGTAGGCTGTCTTTTCAATAAGTTGCCATTTGCATGACTGTCTTTTCTTTTGTTTATCTCATTATATTTTCTTTATTAATTGTTAGTCAAACGCGACAAAATCCGTGCCACCGCATTCCGCAACTAAATATGACTATTGTTGATTCTTTTTTGCAACTCTTCTGATAATGTCCTCGATGGTAACTAAGATCGCCCGCGCTTTCTTTTCCTTTAGGAAGTCCCCGTCAATAGCTTTATTTTGATGACACATCCATTCGCAGAACGTATGCTAACTAATGCACAGCAATCAAACTTTTGGACAGTGACAGCTCATCATGGAGATACTGGGTAAGACCGTCTTCGTTCATAAGTGATCGCCATGATAGGAAACTCTATACAGAGCGATATAACAGGAGGCCATCTGATCATCAGAAGTGGCCACCCCGTCAATCAAATGTTTCAGCCCCTCAATCTCCTTTACAATCTAAGGGGACGGGCCCACTTAGGTCATGACTCCCAAGCGTCAGCTTCCTGTTGTCAAATGCAGAGAATTGATCCCACTCAACCTTGGTTGCAGCTTTCAAATTCACTCCTACTTTCTGCCAGCTGGAAGCAGTTGTGAAAGTAACCCCTATGTTGAAAACAAATTACTGTCTCGAGTTCCATCACCACAAAACAAGCGTTGAAAAATAATTTCCTGAGTATCTTGCTAAATACGTTCTCAGTTTTATGTCCACTTCATTTACATCAAAGTGTGGAGTGGCAGAGTAGTTGGAACTCTTGCGTCGCGAGGCTGGGTTGCCGGGTTCGAAATCTGGTATAAACATATAAGGAGGGGAAACCCGAGGCCTGTAAACAGTAAATAAATAAATAAACAAACAACACGCAAAGGTATGAAAATTCCCACTGATCATACCTTTGTGTGTTGTTCGTTTATCGTAATCTGGTAGCGTCACGCTTCAGTCTACCCAGCTGTAAATGGATACCTACCGCTACTCTTGAGTTAGTTGTAGAGAAGGCAAAAGCAGTGAGGAAGGTAACCGGTCACTCCTACCTCATAGGGAGCCGCGCTAGCGTAGTGGTTACAACACCGCTCTGGCGACCGGGTGATACAGGATCAAACCCGGGCGACGGCATTTGAGGATTTTTCGTCGACCGGGATTTGGACTGGATTAACTCGAGACCTGGCGAGAACATTTGAAGGAGTGTCGTCGACCAGGGACTGGCGGCTCCTGAGCCGACCCAGCTGCAATGGGTACCTCCGAAATCGGAGAGTATTTGCCTGAATGGCGAGGGACACTTGTCTCTGTACAAGAAATAAAGGGATACTCACGTAAAATCAATGTCAGGTTAGACATAAATAATAACCTGAGATTTCGCCTCGAGTATTAGCGGGCGTACGAAAAAAAAAAAAAAAAAAAAAAAAAAAAAAAAAAACTCCTACCTCATGAAACTGAGACCTAGAAAAGTTAAGTCTTTAACACTTCACTCCTTATGTCTGCTATTGGGCTAACTTTACCCTTAACTTGTCAGATCCAACTCATCATTTCTACATTGGAAATAAATAAATAAATCAATCAATAACCTTTAGCTCACCAAGGAGCATAGGCCTTCAACAAACACATGCCAAGTCTTCCTATCCTGTACCATCCGCTCAACTTCTTTCCATGTTTTCCTCATCATTTTCACCTCTGTTTCCAGTTCTCTTCTCCATGTGTTTTTTGGTCTACCTCTGCCTCTCTTTCCCTATGGATTCCAGAACAAGGACTGCCTTGTAATGCTATCAACAGGTTTCCTCAATGTGTGTCCTATCCATCGCCAGCGATGCACATTTATGAGGGCAGACTTTTAGCAGTTCAAGGAAGAAAACTGTTAACTGATAACATGTAAGTTCAAAACTACAAGATCATCATCATCAATTTTCTTTTCGTTGATTATGGAGAGCATCGAGCTACAATTGCAACTTGTCCTCTTGCGGGAATCCTGTAACCAAGTTCTTGTAGTGGTGGTTTCTGTAACAATTTATGTCACATGATGAAGTTGCCAGCCTTATTCACAACCTCATATTAGTGGCCTGGTACGACATGCCTGAGGGAGAGTAGACATATTCTGTCTTTGTGTCATCACAAACAACAACAGAGGAAAAGTACAAGATATTATGCAGTGAAACTACAGCAGAAATGATTACTTACCTGCTAGAAGCAATTAACAGCAGTACTTCTCAACACGTATCTAAAACTATCTGGGTGCTAGAAGGTGATAAATCTCTTTAACATGCAATAGGTATACCTGCTTGTTAATACCCTCTTTGATACACTCTCAGATCTAGCTATTTATACATTCGCTTTACATTTCCTAAACTGTGCAAGCAACCTTGAAGTTAGCACAATTTTATGACATCTGTTGCGTGAAAACGCCTGTATAATAATCCTTTTAGAATTTAGAAATGTGAACATAATGGCCTTTTTTCGAGAATGACGGGATTTAGAAGTAATGAACATGAATTAAAAAGGTCAAATCTATTTTCTTCACAAATCGGCAATGAAAAAGGGATTGGAGTGGAATCTGGGGCAGGCTGGTAAGTGAAGGAGTTTACTTAAAATGGCAACGTTGAGTGAAACATTAAGTTCACATTTTTACTTGGATATGTTCAAATATTTATCTTATATTTATCTTCAACTCCGCCAATGCCGGTCCCAAGCCCGGATGAAAAAGGAGGAGGGCGGTCTGCATGGAGGCCGTAAGGAGGCAGCCCCTCCACCATGCAAAGGCACAACAGGCCAATCACCTGTTTGCTTTAAACCACGATTACTAGCAACACAAGAGAGAAAACTGGACTGATTCTAAAGGCGACGAACTGGAACGGAGTACGGACTACGACTTATGGAACTTGGAACACAAGAAGTATAAATGGGAAGGAAGAGGAGCTGGTGGAAGAGATGAGGAAAGCAAAACTAGAAATCCTGGCTATAACGGAAACAAAGAAAAAAGGACAAGGAGTCATGGATCTCGATGGCAACACGCTGCTCTACAGTGGTGTACCCATGTCTGAAAGAGCTAAAGGGGGCGTGGGTTGCATTGTGGCCCAAAATCAAAAAGATAGTATCAAGGGATGGAACTTTGTCTCGGAGCGCATTATGGTTGTTAAACTAAAAGAAGGAGAAACCATAGTCAACCTGGTCATAGTGTATGGGCCAAATGAGGATGAGATAGCAGAGGTCAAGGAGGAATTCTTCGAGCTGCTTCAAAGGACAGTGGATGACTGCCTAGATGAAGTTATCATGCTCGGAGATTTTAATGCCAGAGTTGGAAATGACCATGCTAGATGGGGTGGAGTTATCGGAAGATATGGAGAAGATACTCTCAATGACAATGGAAAGCGACTCCTTAGATTCTGCAGTGAGCAGAATCTGATCATTACAAACACAAAGTTCCCCCATAAGCGCATACATGCATACACTAGATGTGAACCAACAAAGAATGAGAAGTCAGTGATCGACTATGCCATTGTTCGGAGAAGCTCATTCAAATATGTCCGAGATGCTAGAGTCTGGAGGGGGCCAGAGATTGGAAGTGATCACTACCTGCTAACAATCAAAAGAACAACTGAAAGAGTTGCTCAGCCTAGGAACTGCCCAACATCATGCAAGAAACCAAGTAAACGAGCAGGAGAAATGAGCATTAGGACCTACAAGCTGAGAGAGCCAGAAATTAAGACCAGATATCAGGGGCTTATTGCTGCAGCGGTGAGCAACACAGAAGAACGACCTGATGACTTGGAAACCCTCTGGATTAAATTCAAGGATATCATAAAGACAGCTGCTGCAGAAGCATGCGGTGAAGTCCGACTTGGGAACAAGAGAAAGAGGACACCTTGGTGGACAGAGGAAGTCAAAGAGAAAATAAGAGAGAAGAAAATGGCATGGAAACAATACTTAGGAGCTAAAAACACAACAGGACAAATGGAAAAATATAGAGAATATGTGACACTCAGAACAGAAGCAAAGAACAAAGTGCTAGCAGCAAAACAGAAGTCCTGGGAAGAATTTCGAGAAAAGCTAGAAAAAGATGCACAAGAAAACCAGAAATTGTTCTATAAGACCCTAAAGAACATGAGGAAGGAAAAACAATGCCCTCTCAAATTTATAAAGGACAAGCAAGGCAAATTGCTTACTGCCCCGAAGGAAGTAATGGGAAGATGGAAAGAATATTTCTCAGAATTCCTGGATGGTGAGCATGGTGAAGCATCAGAAATGATAACCACTAGCACAGAAGAGAAAACCAATGATGGTGAAGATGACATAAAGATGGAAGAACTGAAGGCAGCACTGGAGAAAATCAAGATGGGCAAAGCAGCAGGGCATGATGGTATAACACCAGAATGGTTAAGTTCATGGGAGCCTCAGGCGACCTATTACTCTTAAGGGTTTTACAGGCAGCGTGGTACAACAAGACCATACCAAAGGATTGGGAGATTGCCATCATAACACCAATTTTCAAAAAGGGTGACAATCGACAGTGTGGAAACCATAGAGGCATATCCCTTCTCAGTGTCCCTGGTAAAATCTACTCTAGAATCCTAGAGCAGAGACTCCGACGCCTAGCTGAGCCACAATTGGATGAGGTCCAGTGCGGATTCCGAGCAAACCGAAGTACTCAATACCTAATCTTCACACTCAGACAGCTGAGTGAAAAGGCTCTGAGTATAAGAGTGAGATGCATCTTTGTTTCATATATCTGGAAAAGGCGTTTGACAGGGTCCCCTGGAGCAAACTTTGGGACTGTTTGGCAAGGAAGAATATTCCAGCACCTCTGATTCATGCTATACAGAGCTTCTACAAGTCTTGCAGAAATTATGTGAGGACAGCAAACCATAAGTCGGAAGAGTTCAGGACCACCACTGGTGTAAGACAAGGTGATATCCTATCACCTTACCTCTTCATACTCCTTATGGACGATGTCATCAAGGCATGTAAGGAGAGAACAAGAAAGTATTCAGTGGGGTACTGGAAGATGAGACAGGTCTATATTTCGGAGCTGGCATTTGCTGATGATGTTGCCCTGATTGCTAAATCAGAGGCACATCTCCAATCCAACCTGCAAGTCTGGAAGGAAGAGCTGGAGAAGAGAGGGATGGTCATAAGCAGCTCTAAAACAAAATCCATGGTGATATCACGAGAAAAAAGAAAACATCAGATTAAGCTGGGAGAACAGGTCCTGGAGCAGGTCGACCACTTTAAATACCTCGGAGCTATTATAGACCGAAAGGGAGGCATCAAAGAAGAGTTGGCCACTCGAAAAGCAGCAGCTGGGAGACTTTTTCAGGCCATAAATCGAGGATTCCTCAGCAAGAGAGAGGTTGGTAAGAAAACGAAGATGGCTGTATACCGCTCCACCTATGTCCCAGTCTTGACATACGGATGCGAGTCATGGGCAATGACTACAACCCATAAAAGCCAGATCCAAACCTCAGAAATGAGGTATCTGAGGAAGGTGGTTGAAGTAACAAGAAGAGACATGGTACGCAACCAGACGATACGTCAAGGCCTTAAATCCTACCCCCTGCAGACCCAAGTAGAACAGTCCCAATTAAGATGGTTTGGCGATGTCTGCAGAATGGGAGAAGATCGGATACCACGACAAGCATGGGAAACAAAGAGCCAAGGATCCAGACCCCGAGGACGACCCAGAGTCCGCTGGGAGGACAACATTAGACAATCTTTGAAGGATCGAGGACTAGAATGGAACCAGGCCAGGAGGAAGACAGCCGATAGGATAGTCTGGCGCTCTCTCTTCCAAACCTCTACACCTCACGGTAGAAGGGGAACGACTAAGTAAGTAAGTATATTTATCTTCAGGAGCGAATACTCGTTTCAACAGTGGGGCTTCGTCCATGTGTGGCCTTGATACTTCCTATATAGGTACTAAATTCCTTTCTTTTTTTCCCCTCAAAATATGGCATCGTCACGCTCCAGTCCAAACTGTAAATGGGTATCTGACTCTGCTCTTTAGTTGGGGAATGCAATGAAAAGGAACTTTGCACTCCACTTCATAAAGCTGGACATAGTATGGTGAAGTCTATAGCAGTTCATTGCTCTACGGCAATGCTCCACAACCGGTGTGCCGCAGCACATTGGTGTGCCGCCCGTGTCTGTCTATCTTCCTGTTTGTCTCCTTACCTTCCTGACTGTCGCACTTCGATCCTGTCTGTCTCCATACCTTGATATCTGTCTCCCTATCTTACTGTCTGTCTCCCTACTGTACTGTCTGTCTCCATAACCTTCCTGTCTGCCTCCCTACCTTCCTGACTGTCTCCCTAACTGCCTATCTGGTGAATGATGATAACTCAACTTATTTTTTGTAAAATTGTATGTGTGAGATTCTTTCGTAATATTTTACCATCACATATAATTTTGTATGCCATTATATGTTGCTTTCTGCCTGGTGTCACGGTACAGGAAGGTAGGGAAACAGACAGAAAGTGTCGCATAGAGATTATGATCAATAAATTTTCTATATTCTTTCTTTTCTACCCGTATCCTCTACCTTATTATCGCTCTCTTGTCCTTTTCCTGGGTTTTTTTTTCGCAATCGTTCGTATGCGACTAAATATATTTTCCCACTCTAACGTTTACCTGTTTCATTTCTCATACTGAGAACGCATTTTATGACATAATGTGTCAGACACTGCACCAGACGAATAACTGTGAATAGACGCTCTGGTCAGACATAGATGCAGACATCTGTCTACATTTTCATCTGTCACGCGAGTTTCCTCGGCTAAAGTTGTCGGTGAGGTGTGGAAACGGCCATCTAATGAGACATATCGACTACATTTTCACCTGATACCACGCTCCTTCGGCCAGTCGCTTGGCCTGAGGTGTGGAAAGCGCCAGACATGCATCGCTCAGATCGGATACATGTCGTGTGAGGCGTTAAGACGCGTTTTGGCAGGTTATGGCAGGGGCTGAGCTAATATGAAGTGTTAAGAAAGGGGAGACTATTTCGGATTTACGAAATAGCGTGCATACTTTGTCTGTTTAAGATATATCTACCCGAGAGAGTTTTAGAATGGTCATTCATACTCAAGATTCGCAGTAGACAGATCACTCGGGCTAGGAAATATCTTGTATATTGAAAAAGTTCTGAGTTTCTTGGCAACAATTTGCCGAGTTCTAGACTACCATTATATTGAAGGATTCTAGTTTCGTGGTATTTAATCTGTAGTTTTGTGTGGAGGTAAATATTAGATATCTAGTAATATTTGTGAGTGATTAAGGGTTAATCGCGGATTTATTTCATTAGTTTCTTTGGTACAGTAGGATTGATTTATAAGTCTGTTATATTCTCTAGCTGACGTGTTTCAGTGGAAAGCAGAATAAATTATAATTTCTAGCCTTAAACTCAAGCAGCTATAAAATAATTCTATTTAACTGACCAGTCGAGAATATTTAAACTAACTTATAACTGCATAGATTCATCATTGAGTATTGACGATATACGTATGTATTTCTAATTCATGATGATTGATTATATGAATATAACTTATTTCACGGGAAGTTTTAAACGATAAGTCAAGCTCTCCGCTTGCAGTTTATAATGTAAGTTATAACCGGAGTACATAGTATGTATAGTATTTGATATGTTGTTTTTCTTTATACAGTGAAAACTGGGGGTGACCCAACTTTGCCAGCGTTGAGTACACGAGAAATATCTGTGAAGAACTAAAACATTTTCCTTAAAGACTTGGTGTTAACCTTTACAAGAACTTTAAGATTTTAATGAAATAACTGCGCTTACCGAGCTAGATTAAATTCTTCCTGATAATAACATCAAGTACAGGTCAACCCTTGGGCGAGTAACATATTACAAGAAATTAACATTCCGACGATTTTGAAACCTTGTGGTGTGACCCAGAATTTTACCTTTGATCGAAGTTACAAACCTGCCATTTTTTCCTAAGTAGTGGAAACCTCGTGATTCTGACACTGTGAGCCCGTTTAAACTTTCTTACCCAAACTGATTCAAGTGACCTTAACAGTAATCTTAAAATAAACTGGTGAAGTGAATGCTCCCCGGAGCAGTGGAAGAAGCCTGTATCTGCAGAGCTGGGATTCTCTTTATCCAAAGAATACAGATTCACTGTAGAGAAGTGTCCTATTTGCGCTAGATGGCGAACAACAGCACGATTGTAGGTAAGAATGTATGACAGGGATCCCTGATGACTGAATAGAGTGAATGCAGGACTGAGCGATTCCTTTATTGTGGTATTTTGGCACCCATTTTTTCTTGCTGCATTAAATTTCTTTATGCAAGTTTTGTTGCTAACAAATATTTTTCCTTAGGATAGAACGGAGTATCCAAGTCTGTTCATACCTTTAAAGGGAAGACTTAGACTAAATCATATGTATCCGTGACTCTTTGGGGGCTATCACTTTTCTTCTAACAGGACTGTGGGCTATTCATGGAGGGGAAGGATCATACCAATGGGTTTATCATTCTTGTAGAAATTTCCTTGACTTTATGACTATTTGTATATGCTTTGATGTAATTTTTATGTGTTGTGATGGAATTTTTTGATAATAAAAAAAAATTCCCTTGAACTTAATCAGTGTGTCGGGACAGTTCGTTCCAAAATATCTATATAATCATTGTTATAGTTGTCCCTCGTGTGTGCGTCTACATGTCGTCAATTGCGTGTGTGTGCACGTGAGTGGTAATATATATATTAATATATGTAGTCAATAGACTGTCTGACTCCTCTAGATCTGTTGTAGAAGATAGGCTAAAAGAGAGAAAAGATTCTCGATTTCAGAGACAGCCTCTATTGATTATTACCATCTCACTCGTGGAAATCTATTTCTACTATCATCTCTCACTGTGGCTATCACTCATTCTAATCTATTCAGAAGGGACCAACCCAAGTCTTAATTCCCCTATCAAAAATCTGCGTGAGAATGGTGGCTCGTTCTCCGGGAATTGAACTATAGTCCTCAGTAATACGTATATCAGCTCGTTTGCAGGATAAATTTTTTTTATTCTGATATAGAGTAAGAGTGTGATGTCTTGTGAGTGTTGATATCTTAAAAAATAATTTATCCCCTAGACGAAACGATCTGTTTATGGGCGTGCTGACCACACAATTAATAATTGTTTTTCCACAGCATTTTTAGTAATATACATTTGAGTTACAGGTTGATTTTGTCGGAATATATGTTAATTATTGATTTTGTAATACTAAACGCTGGTAAAGTTTGTGATTGTCTAACAGTCACAGGGTTCTGAAGAAGTAGGTGTTTGAGCTAAGCTAAGGAGTGCGTTCAGACAATTACGTCTTGTTAATTGCCTCCCTTACCCTAACTAACTTCAGGGGTGAACTTGATAGTGGGTTAAAAAAAATTAAGGGATTTTTTCTCGTTAAAATTTTTTGCAATAATTATTTTGTTTCCACTGTAGCAACTTATTTTTTAGTGAGTAAATCTTAACTACCATTTATTTGGCGTAGTCGTCTGCATTAGGTGCTTTATTGCCGATTAATAGCAGCGATAGTTAGATACTTTAGTATAGGAGGAGGTATTCCAGGTTAAAGTATATCATCTTTTGTTTTGGTATTTTCTCGTAAGTGGTATGAAAAAGTGTATCCTGGTCTTAATTTCTTTCTCGTCTACGTCTCAGTCATCTATTTACTATGGCAGAGAGGGCGAAGCTTAGACAGATCCTCAGGGACGAAGCGAGAGAAGAGGGTTTGGAATGCTAAGAAGCGAAAGCGTTTGTCAGGGACGAACTTGAGAGATATGATGCGGAGAGGAAAGCAGCTGAAGCTAAAGAGCAGAGGAAGATTGAGGAAGAAATGGAACTTCGCATGGAGAGAGAGAAGGAGAGGCAGTATGAGAAGGAGAGGGGAGAGACAGTATGAGAAGGTGAGGGATGAGAGACAGCATGAGAAGGAGAGGGAAGAGAGACATCATGAGTTGGCTCTTAAAACTCTAGAATTCCAAAGTCGTGGTGCTGCCTCTACCTCCAGCAATGGAGAATCTCCTGCTCATTCTTCTTTAACGGATCCCTCTAGCACTCAATCTACTCACCTCACTGCTATGTCTTTTGCGCTGGAATCTTTCCCTTGTCCTATTGACACGTATTTAGAAAAATTTGAGAAAATTGCAACTCTGTACGGTTTAGAGAGGTCGCGTTGGAATATGAAGCTTTCTCAGGCGCTGAAAAGCAGTGCGTATGATGTTTACTAAGGTGACCAGACGTCCCGGTTTTTCCGGGACAGTCCCGGTTTTCGACCATTTTTTATAATTTGTCCCGACTTTTTTTCGATGCAATCCGGGACGCCAATTTGTCCCGGTTTTGGACGAATTTGTCAATTTGGCATAAATCTCACAGATTAAAAACAAATTATTATTCCGTGGCTGACGAGGGAATTGTTATTAGTGAACTGGCGCCGAAACAGCACAAGAGGTTGTCAGTACCGCGAATTAGTTTTGTAGTTCCAATGTGATATTCGCAGTTATTTGAAATTTTAGGTAGTGGTAAAGTACCAAGATTTTACGTACGGTATACGTTTATTTAATTTAAACGGTGAACTATTTGTGCATATTTTGTTATTGTTGTAAGAAAATGGTACCAAAGCGTAAATGCAGTTTCAATGAAGATTTACAAAAGGAATATCCGTTTATTAAAAAGAGTACATCAAACTTCAATGTACGATGCAATATATGTGCCTCCGGGTTTTCGATAAGCCATAGTGGACGTGGTGATATTAAGAACCACATAAGCAGTGAGAAACATAAGAGAGCCGTCGTTACAGCTGCATCAAGCTCGTCGTTAACTACTTTCTTCAGAGCTGATAAAATTGGTGACCAAGAAGAGCAATTAGCTGCTATAGAAGGCGCCTTTGCATACCATACAGTGCTACACAATCATACTTTCAGGTCTATGGATTGCACATCAAAATTACTTCAGGTTACTTTAGAGCCAAAATTTGCATGTGCACGTACGAAAACAGAAGCCATTATTCGAAATGTCTTGGCACCCCATATTCTAAATGAGTTAAGGTGTGACCTAGAAAAGTCTACATTTATTTCTGTACTGACAGATGCATCCAACCACAAAGAATTCAAGATTTTTCCTTTGCTTGTCAGATACTTTGATCACAGTAATGGAGTGAAAATTAAAATATTAGAGTTAAAGTCATTGCCAGGTGAAACATCTGATATTGTAAGAGTTTTCTTAATGACTGCATAACTGAAAATGGTTTAGACAGGAAAGTAGTTGGATTATGCGCAGACAACACTAATTCCAATTTTGGAGGTGCTGAAAGGAAAGGACAGAACAATGTTTTCAAAAAACTGCAAGAAAACCTTGGACATGGTCTTATAGGAGTTGGGTGTGCAGGTCATATTTTCCACAACACTGTTCGAACAGCTGCAGATGTACTGCCTGTTGATGTCGAGCTGATTATTGTTAAAATTTATCTACTCTTCAAACATACACAGTACGAGTTGAAAGACTCAAGGAGTTTTGCCAGTTTGTGGAAACAGACTTCCAGATGATCTTAGGTTATGCTCGGACTAGATGGTATGCTCTGCTGCCTGCTGTTGAAAGGGTTCTTCAGATGTTCCTGCCTCTAAAATCATATTTTCAATCTCAAGACAGATGCCCAGTTTTTATACAGACATTCTTTGAAAATCCTCTATCTGAGGCATGGCTTGTTTTTGTTCACAGTCACGCCTCTCCATTCCACGAAGCAGTGCAAAAGATAGAGGGACAGACGGTCACTGTGTTTGAAGTCATTGACAGCATCAACAGGTTGAAAACTATTTTGAAGTCCAAACTGGAAGACTGTTTCTTGCCATCAAGAGTTAAGCTAATCCTTGAAAAGCTAGAAATGGAAGGACTTCCAAAGGAGGATGTGAAAAAGTTTCATGCTAGCGTTTCTTCGTTCTATGAAACAGCTTTAAATTATTTGAATAAATGGGCTGCAAAAAATTTTCAAGACCTAGAATCCTACAGCTGGGTAACGCTGAACAGAATACCAATTTGGGCAGATATTGAGATATCACCATCACTAGTGATTCAAACATTACCTTCAGCCCACTTTACAGAAATTGAAATTTATGACGAATATGTCTATATGAAGCAGTTTGTTACTTCTCAGAAAATTAGTGAATGGAGTGCCAAAAAAACATTGCCACCACAACGTTGGATTGAAATGGTTTCCCACTTCAAAAACAATAATGTGACATTTTCAAATATTTTGAAGTTGGCAGAGTTTTTTTTCTGTCTACCTGGAACAAATGCTGCAACAGAAAGAGAGTTTTCTTTGATGAACAGCTTATGGGCAAGTGATAAAACACAGCTAGGTGTTGAAACTTTGAAAGCAATGTTGACAACCAAAGTGAACTGTGAGGAAACATGTGTCGAGTTTTTTAAGATGCTGCTTGCAAAGAAGGACCTATTGATAAAAATCTACTCATCTGAAAAGTACAGTAACTCAGCTTCACCTTAAGTAAGGATTATTGATGTTTTTCTCTCTTATTAGTTTAAGTAATTAAACTTATACAGTAAAATGTATGTTATTCAATGTATATATAAAATGTATATTATTTTTAATTGACATCAACTTGGTTTTTCCGGGACATGTCCCGACTTTTGACCTTTTCTTTACCATTTTGTCCCGATTTTTTGCATTGAAATAGGTCAAATCTACTATTTTGTCCCGGATTAGGGTTTTGAAAATATGGTCACCTTATGTTTACGCCAAACTGGAAAGCAGCCAACAAGACAACTATGATGTGTTGAAGAAAGCGTTACTGGAGCGCTTTGAAATGAATGCTCGCAAATGTTTACAACTGTTTCGCAACAGCAGGAAGGAGAGCTCAGATTTTTTCAGCAGTTCTCGTCTCGTTTGAAGGGATACTTGACAAAGTGCCTTGAGCTTTCACAGCTCCCCTCTACCTATGAAGGTCTTGAGGAATTTGTTATAACCGAACAAATAAAGAACACTTTGCTGATACCCGGAGATTTCTAGCTGAGCAGGGTGCAGAAAAGCTTGAAGACATCTTAGAAAAGTCTGAGCGTTATCAAAATGCGCTGGCTGAACTACCGGCCGCAAAACGTAAACCGACAGAAGAGCCTTTTCGAAAGAATAATCTAAACCAATCGTCTCATGCTTTGAATCAGAATAACCACAGAGAAACTGGACCTCAAAACCCCCCTCCGAAAAAATGAAAGTTCTACAAAAACAAGTACCCCAACCACAGTAAACAATCTGATCAACCCAACCGAAAGGACAAGGTGGCAAAGGGAGAACCCCTAAGCACGGGACTAATGATCAGAGCGAGCACACCGAGCCGAAACGCATAGGATGCTTGCTAACAGTCTCACAAGGCGGAATTATTGACAGTGATTCCCAACCTGTAGAGGGAGAGAGACCCTCTACGCGAGGTACTGTTATATTGAACGGTTCTTAAACTTCTTCTTTATTTGACGCGGGGCTTTCTTATGATTGCATTGTTGCCAGACACCTGGTTAAACCCGATCAAGAGACAGGAGAGACCGTCGAACTTTGTGTTCTTAAGAGTGAGGCACCTACAGCGCTTCCCATCGCACTGGTGGAGATCCACTCTGAGTTTGTCAGAGGCGTGATCAAAGCGGCTGTTATGGATGACCCCATCTACCCAGTCATACTTGGCGGTAGATACGTGTTTATAGGGAAACCGGAAGAGCCGATTGTGGCAGCAGTAACTACAAGAGGGCAAACCAAGAAGGAACGGGAGCCTGCGCCTAATTTGTTACCTATGGAACTTAAAGAAGCGCAACACAAGGACCCTACTTTGGCACCCTGCTTTAGGAAACTGCCCATGGCTAAGGAACCCAGAAAGCTCGGGGACTTTTTTCTAAGGATGGCGTACTTTATCGCAGAACGGGCAAGCCTGACCACGGGTACAACCAGCTCCTAGTAACGAAACAGTACAGAAGCCAAATCCTAGAAATTGGGCACTCTCTTCCCTTCAGCGGACATATGGGACAGAACGCCACAAACCAACGGATAACCACTCATTATTGGTGGCCAGGAGTAAACACTGATATTATCAGATATGTCAAATCCTGTGCCCAGTGCCAACGTGTACCACCCAAGCAACGGACACCCCCAGTCTCTTTAAGTGAAATGCCAATAGTGGGAACACCATTCGAACGAGTTGTGATCGACATTTTAGAACCCTTAGAAAGGACTAAAAGAAGGAACAGGTTTATCCTGACCTTAGTCGATACATGCACTTTATGGGCAGAAGCTATCCCGCTAACATGCGCAGATGCCAAACATGTCGCAGAAGCCCTTGTGCAGATTTCCACTCGGTTGGGATTCCCTCAGCAAGTTTTGACGGATAACGGATCTCCATACCGAAACCTGTTGATGGATGAGATCGTGAAGATCTTGAGGAACCAACACATCTACATAAAGCATTATACTCCGGCCGGAAATAGGCTCGTGGAACGTGTTAACGGAAACTTCAACATGATGCTAAGTAAACTGGCACAAGTGAAACCTGAAGATTGGGATCTTTGCATTCCTGCAGCTTTATTTAGCTACAGAGAATCTCCTCATACTTCCACATGATTTCCGCCAGCTACGCTTTTATTCGGCAGACCCATTAAGGGCCCGCTGGAAGCCTTACTTCAGTCTCTGACAGGCGAGAAGGCGGATGAGACAGTTGTCTCAGCAAGTAAATATGTGTCGGTTTTAAAGGAAAGGTTGAAACTAGGATGGGACCTAGCAACGACTAACTTTAAGCGAGCACGCACAAAGCACGCTAACCGATACAGGAAAGTCGCGAAAGAGAGAGAACTACAAGTAGTAGAGAAAGTTTTGGTGTTACTTCCCACCGGGAACAACAAACTGAGGATCGGATGGCAAGGGCCGTTTACGGTCCGGAAAAAGATTTCTAAGGCTAACTACCAGATATCTATTGAAGGAAAGGAGAAGGTTTTCTATTTAAATCTGTTAAAGAGATACTTGGAAAGACCGGTGCCGACCTCCGAACAGCTCCTGACTATCGCCAAAATTGACGAAGATGACGATAGTGGCAGGGAAATTCCACTGCACACACACGAAGTCTTTCAAAAATGTCAAAAGCGGCGACGCTCTTTCAAGCGCGCATGGGATTCATTCCAGAGAAAGGAAACTTTGGGAGTAAACTTGAGTAGGAATTGGAGAGAGACGGAGAGGGGAGATGAGAGGGAGGAGGACAGACACCCCGAAGCTACGGATATAGGAAATTTATTTCCATAACGTAGATGTGACGTAATGAGTTAACAAGAGTGGCAGATGTTGATAGAGTAGAAGACTAGACACGTAAATTTAGTCTAGACAGGTATATCCCAGTCTCGGAGAAGAGCACTGGTGTAAGGATGGCACAGGTATAGCTATAGCTGTAAAGAGCACACGTCTGGATGTAATTAGTATAGATCAATAGCTCTAGAGTGCTACCGTCACCTAACTATACAGTGACAACAATAATACAGCAAAATATAACTGTCAACAATAAGAAATTACAATTTACTGAATTATTTATTAATGTACATCTAGTTTCTTATTTCTCTTTTGAAAATCAGAAGATCTCAATTAAAATGAAAAATACAAAAATCAACAATATTTATAACTTTTTACATAAAGTTCACGTCTACGTTAATCTTAATGTCTTTTGCCTGCACTGGGTTAACACAGATTGCACTTTTCATCACTACACGGTCTCTTTTGGGATCTCACAGACGTTTTTGGAATTTTAACACTTAGGACTTAGCTTTCCAGTCCTGGACAATGTCTGGTAACACACGAGTGTAGTTGGACTACCGCTTCTTGGATCTTATGTTTGGCTAGCCAAGGAATGATGGAGCCAAAACACTTGAACTCCGTCACACACAGTATACGTTGAGTGGATGGTAGTTTCAGATCAGGCTGTTCCAAATTAGACCAGTAAACCTGCAAAATATGTAGCATGTGGCTAGTCCTTGTGTGGTGATTTCTCACGGGTCTGCGTGTTGTGAGGTGATGTGTTCATTGTATGCTTATAGGTATGGCATAAGTTCTGGTTCAATGGCAGTGTATAAGCAATGACAAATCTAAGTGATTGCATTTTCAAAAATACATAATACAATTTCTGTACACAGTCATGATGCTGCATTTTCCTCTCTACAGTCAGTTTGAATTTCAGTCATCAATAAAACAATGTTATACAACATAGGCCTTCCCTTAGTTCTGCCTTTCCATTCCTGCGCATCTCTATTATGCGTCCTGGTCCTAGCCTCATTCTCCATTTTGAATTCAAATGTTGTCTCGCAGTTTAATTTAATTATCAAACCTGTAAAAGAAGCATTTGCATACATACATACATATATATTCATAATATTACATACCCCTTTTAGGATAAATCAGAAGTAGAACTGACTGAAGGCTTGGCAAAAGTTCAACTGCCCGGCATAACAAATAGTAATGAACTTGCTCAGGTGTTGATCCTTCTCTCCCTCTCTGCCTTCAGATTCGTCTCTCTTCCGAGGTTTTAATTTTTCGTGTGTAGCCTGTCTGCCACGATTTCTCTCTATTTATACACAGCCAGCGAGCGAGCGAGAAAGCATCTCACGTCTGCGGATAAAATGTTCGTTCCAAACGGCTCGCGCAGCGGTTTTGTGTTTCTTATTTTCTTCCTCCATTCCGTTCCTTTTATCTTGTATATAGATCACGGGTGTTGATATCTTACTTTAATTGTACCATCAACAGCTTCTTTCCCTCCAATAACTTCCTCTATTGGGTTTGTCTTAGAATTTATATAATTTTTCAAAGTGGCTTAACTTGACAAAATATGACGAAGTTGTCTGTTCTCAAGCTTCTATCTTCTTTTTGCAACAACGGTGGAATTAGTTGTTTGAAAGGAAATAAATGTGGACTTCTCCGCTCCTAACGATACTATTATCAACTCTTTCTGATCATTCCTTCTTTTTATATGAATTTGTGCGTTAGCTATCAAAAACAATGATTGCTTCGTTTTATGTAGCCCGTACAAAGCGCTAGAAAATGATAGAGAGAGGCACTCGCGTCCGCTCGGTTTAAACGTATCACGAACCAAGAATTTGTCTTGCGTATTTTTTTCTCACCACGCGACATAGCCCTCCTCTTTAAGCTGTAGCTCGCTCAGCAGACCTAAAAAAAATTTGCCGAGACTAATTCTGGTAGTTCTCTCCTTCCGCTGTAGTGGGGTGTCTACTTAAAAAATCCGCACCAACATTCTGCTTTCCCGGTATATATTCATCCCTTACTGTCTCTCTTTTTCCCGTTCGGCTTTTCATCCAGGCCCTTACTGCTGGTGAAACGGGGTCGATAGCTTTCCCTTGAAGTTTACCGCCCTCTTTCCGTAGATAGTTGGTTGTGGTTTTCCGTCGCAAATCCGTAGGTGTTTGATTTTCGCTACGTGATTTGCTCCTTTTTTCCAGCGCATGGGGTTCAGACTGCAATTGACCCTGTGTGGAATGTTTCCTTTCCCCTCCAGTGCAAATCTCGGAAGTACCCATGATTGCTGGTTTTCTTGTCGACTTTTGATGAAGACTCTTCCGTCGACTTTCTGAATCTACATGGGTGCACTCTGGACAGTAATTTACATACCGATTAATGTCTTCCGTAATGCCCGGCCAGTAGTACTGGGTGGCTACTCTTTGTTTTGTTGCACCATTACCCAGGTGTTCACTCAAAGTTGTTATGTGCCCCCAGCCCATAACCTTATTTCTATAGGTGGATGGCACATCAATTTGACCATGACTTTTCGTCCCTCTGCCAGCTTTCCTGTGCAAGAGTCCATGTTCCATATAGAAATGTCCTTTCCTTGGAGTGTTATGAGTTTTTGACAATTTTTCTGAAACAAGGCTTCAATGTGCTGTCTGCTTCTTGAGCCCGTTTCATTTCAGTCGAATGAATGATAATTTGGTGTCCCTCTCTATGTTCCTGGAGTCAGACCTGGTCTGGATTCCTGCCAGAACCATAGGTTTTACAGGGTCTCCCAAGAAAACGTATCTACGTCCCAACATCAGGGGTAAAAGGGATCATCTAATACTGCTGCATTTATTTCCCCTTCCACATAGCGACAACTGACTTGAATCTTCGCTATGGGCAAAGTTAGGGGTAATGCTCCCTTGAGTGGCCCTTGAATATCCACAGTTTCTGTGGTGATTTGTTCAGGGCGCACCAGAGATGCACACACGACTGCGTCATAGGACAAACCTGTGTCATACATTCCTGTGACTTGTTTGCCATTCACAGTCACTATCTCCTGTGTAGGTGGGTGATGGAGGCTATTCTGACTCACAGTCAGTTCCTTCCTATCAGAAGTCCTCACCTGTAGACATGCAGCATGATGAAGGGGTTTTTTCCTCCCACATTCATCAGTGTTGTGGTTGCTCATCTTACAAAATTTGCACCACATATCTCCCTTTCTTGAAGGTCTCCGGTCTGATCCTAAAGGGGTTCTTTCCTTGTAGTCCCATCTGGACCTATTCTTGAATGCGTGGTCCTGGTTGTGGCCACTTCCTTCAGACATTGTATAGTTTTGTGGTTTCTTAAATACTTCTACAAGTTTCTTCTTAGCTCCTTGATTCATGGACTGAGCCAGTTCGTGGCTTTCTGCATAGGTGATTATGTCATCTAACCTATCTCTTTTATTCTCTATCAGGAACTTTTTAGTTTCAGGGGTTATGGAATCTAGTAGTTGTTCTATCAACATCATCTCCTTTAGCCCCTCGAAATCTGGAGAAAAGTTTCCTAACTTACACCATCTTAGTAGGTAAGTCTCCAATCGTGACGTAAATTGCTGATAAGTCTCTCCAGCCTCCTTCTTAGCAGTTCGGAATTTTTTCCGATAAGCCTCAGAGTTCTGTTCATAACGAACAAGCAATGCCTGCTTCAGGGCTTCAAAATCTTCTTGATCTTCCTTTTGTAGTTTCAAGAATACTTCATAAGAAACTCCTCTCAATCCTTGAGATAGCTTCAAATTCCATTTTTCCTTTTCCAAACCATAAGTTGTGGCAAGCCGTTCAAATCTGTCTATATAAGCTTCTATGAAGTCCTCCTTCTCAACAAATGGGTCCATATGAAAGTTCATGGCTCCATTTGAAGTACTATGGTTGGAGTTTCTGTTGTCAGAGTGAGGTGAGGTGCTCCCACTGGAACTAGCAACCGATTGAAGTTCCAGCTGCCTCATCCTCAGCTCATGTTCTCTCTCATGTTCTCTTCTCAGCCTCCAACCTCTTTTTTCTTCCCGTATTCAGCTTCACTTTACAAAGGTACTTTTCAAAAAAAACTTTATAATTTTCAACTTTTTCCAAAAAGGTACAAAAAAATTTTTTTTTTTTTTTTTTTTTTTTTTTTTTTTTTTTTTTTTTTTTTATTACCAAGACTTCCTATGAGAAAGAGATACAAGAAAGATAGATATTGGCTCAGGATAATAAGATTATCGCGCGAACGAGCCCCCAAAATGTGAGAGACCACTGTTTAACTTGTGTATAGATCACGGGTGTTGATATCTTACTTTAATTGTACCATCAACAGCTTCTTTCCCTCCGATAATTTCCTCTATTGGGTTTATCTTAGAATTTATATAATTTTTCAAAGTGGCTTAACTTGACAAAATATGACGAAGTTGTCTGTTCTCAAGCTTCTATCTTCTTTTTGCAACAACGGTGGAATTAGTTGTTTGAAAGGAAATAAATGTGGACTTCTCCGCTCCTAACGATACTATTATCAACTCTTTCTGATCATTCCTTCTTTTTATATGAATTTTTCCGTTAGCCATCAAAAACAAATATCGCTTCGTTTTATGTAGCCCGTACACAGCGCTAGAAAATGATAGAGAGAGGCACTCGCGTCCGCTCGGTTTAAACGTATCACGAACCAAGAATTTGTCTTGCGTATTTTTTTCTCACCACGAGACAGTAGACATGGAGTGCTTCCATATCTTAAAGGGGGGACGTTCTGTCGCATAGAGATTATGATCAATAAATTTTTTATATTCTTTCTTTTCTACCCGTATCCTCTACCTTATTATCGCTCTCTTATCCTTTTGCTGGGGTTTTTTCGCATTCGTATGTTTGCGACTAAATATATTTTCCCACTCTAACGTTAACCTGTTTCTTTTCTCATACTGAGAACGCATTTTATGACATAATGTTTCAGACACTGCACCAGACGAATAACTGTGAATAGACGCTCTGGTCAGACATAGATGCAGACATCTGTCTACATTTTCATCTGTCACGCGAGTTTCCTCGGCTAAAGTTGTCGGTGAGGTGTGGAAACGGCCATCTAATGAGACATATCGACTACATTTTCACCTGACACCACGCTCCTTCGGCCAGTCGCATGGCCTGAGGTGTGGAAAGCGCCACACATGCATCGCTCAGAACGGCAACATGTCGTGTGAGGCGTTAAGACGCGTTTTGGCAGGTTATGGCAGGGGCTGAGCTAATATGAAGTGTTAAGAAAGGGGAGACTATTTCGGATTTGCGAAATAGCGTATATGTTGTTTTTCTTTATACAGTGAAAACTGGGGGTGACCCAACTTTGCCAGCGTTGAGTACACGAGAAATATCTGTGAAGAACTAAAACATTTTCCTGAAAGACTTGGTGTTAACCTTTACAAGAACTTTAAGATTTTAATGAAATAACTGCTCCTACCGAGCCAGATTAAATTCTTCCTGATAAAAACATCAAGTACAGGTCAGCCCTTGGGCGAGTAACATATTACAAGAAATTAACATTCCGACGATTTTGAAACCTTGTGGTGTGACCCAGAATTTTACCTTTGATTGAAGTTACAAACCTGCCTTTTTTCCTAAGTAGTGCAAACCTCGTGATTCTGACACTGTGAGCCCGTTTAAACTTTCTTACCCAAACTGATTCAAGTGACCTTAACAGTAATCTTAAAATAAACTGGTGAAGTGAATGCTCCCCGGAGCAGTGGAAGAAGCCTGTATCTGCAGAGCTGGGATTCTCTTTATCCAAAGAATACAGATTCACTGTAGAGAAGTGTCCTATTTGCGCCAGACGGCGAACAACAGCACGATTGTAGGTAAGAATGTATGACAGGGATCCCTGATGACTGAATAGAGTGAATGCAGGACTGAGCGATTCCTTTATTGTGGTATTTTGGCACCCATTTTTTCTTGCTGCATTAAATTTCTTTATGCAAGTTTTGTTGCTAACAAATATTTTTCCTTAGGATAGAACGGAGTATCCAAGTCTGTTCATACCTTTAAAGGGAAGACTTAGACTAAATCATATGTATCCGTGACTCTTTGGGGGCTATCACTTTTCTTCTAACAGGACTGTGGGCTATTCATGGAGGGGAAGGATCATACCAATGGGTCTATCATTCTTGTAGAAATTTCCTTGACTTTATGACTATTTTTATATGCTTTGATGTAATTTTTATGTGTTGTGGTGGAATTTTTTGATAATAATAAAAAAAATTCACTTGAACTTAATCAGTGTGTCGGGTCAGTTCGTTCCAAAATATCTATATAATCATTGTTATAGTTTTCCCACTGTGTGCGTCTACATGTCGTCAATTGCGTGTGTGTGCACGTGAGTGGTAATATATATATTAATATATGTAGTCAATAGACTGTCTGACACCTCTAGATCTGTTGTAGAAGATAGGCTAAAAGAGAGAAAAGATTCTCGATTTCAGAGACAGGCTCTATTGATTTCTACCATCTCACTCCTGGAAATCTATTTCTACTATCATCTCTCACTGTGGCTATCACTCATTCTAATCTATTCAGAAGGGACCAACCCAAGTCTTAATTCCCCTATCAAAACTCTACGACAGAAAGGTAGGGAGACAGATATCAAGGTATGGAGACAGACAGGATCGAAGTGCGACAGTCAGGAAGGTAAGGAGACAAACAGGAAGATAGGGAGACAGACAGGAAGGCAAGGAGACAGACAGGTAGATAGGGAGAAAAACAGGAAAGTAGGGAGACTGACATGAAATTAGGGAGACACACAAGAAGGTGGAGAAACAAACAGGAAGGTAGGTAGACAGAGAGTACAGTGAGGAGACAGATACAAAGGTAAAAAGACAGTCAGGAAGTTAGATAGGCAGACAGGAAAGTAGAAAGACAGCCAAGCAAGAAGGGAGACAGATAGGAAAGTAGGGAAACAGATATGAAGGTGGGAGGCAGGAAATTAGGAAGATAGAAAGGAAAGTAGGGTGACAGATAGGAACGTACGGAAACAGATAGGAATGCAGGAAAATAGCGAGACAGACAGGAAATTAAGGAGATAAACAAGAAGGTAGGGAGAGAGAGACAGGAAATTAGCAATGTAGACAGGAAGGTAGGGAGGCAGATAGGAACATGGAGAGACAGACAGACAGGCAGGCAGGCAGATAGACAGAAAGGTAGAGAGACTGACAGCAAATTAGAAAGATAGCCAGGAAGGTAGAGAGACAGATAAGAAGGTAGGGAGATAGACAGAAAATTAGAGCCATAGACAGGCAGGCAGGGAGAAAGACAGGCAGGTAGGAATACAGATAGGCAGGTAGGTAGGGAAACAGACAGGTAGATAGATAGATAGATAGATAGATAGATAGATAGATAGATAGATAGATAGATAGATAGATAGATAGATAGATAGATAGATAGATAGATAGATAGATAGATAGATAGATAGATAGATAGATAGATAGATAGATAGTCTCACAAGTGTATTCGTGGGTCTGTGTGACACCGCCCTGTTTGGTCGTCATGACTACGGGGAAAAAATTCAAAGTTGCCTTTATTCGCTTTTGACAGCTCAATTGATAATAAAGTCCATAAAGCAAGTCTTATATAAAAATGTTTGTGATGAAAATATATTTAGTGTCAGTTAGAATTAGTTCCATGCTTGGCCGAAAACGAGGTCTCATTTAAGTTCAGTGAATGCGGTGTCTTTACAGTGTGTGCACTATGTTTTTCAATACACTTAATGTATCTGCAGTTAACGTGCACTTTCTGAAAACGCTGTTTTCGTACATATAATTGTTAACGTTCTAAACAGCAACGAATGGAGGAAACAAAAGCAATAGAATGGAGGAAACAAGAGCAATAGAATCGAGGAAACAAGAGCAACAGAATCGAGGAAACAAGAGCAACAGAATCGAGGAAACAAGAGCAATAGAACCTAGGAAACAAGAGCAATAGAATCGAGGAAACAAGAGCAATAGAACCTAGGAAACAAGAGCAATAGAATCGAGGAAACAAGAGCAATAGAACCTAGGAAACAAGAGCAATAGAACCTAGGAAACAAGAGCAATAGAATCGAGGAAACAAGAGCAATAGAATCGAGGAAACAAGAGCAATAGAATCGAGGAAACAAGAGCAATAGAATCGAGGAAACAAGAGCAATAGAATCGAGGAAACAAGAGCAATAGAATCGAGGAAACAAGAGCAATAGAACCTAGGAAACAAGAGCAATAGAATCGAGGAAACAAGAGCAATAGAATCGAGGAAACAAGAGCAACAGAATCGAGGAAACAAGAGCAATAGAACCTAGGAAACAAGAGCAATAGAATCGAGGAAACAAGAGCAATAGAATCGAGGAAACAAGAGCAATAGAATCGAGGAAACAAGAGCAATAGAATCGAGGAAACAAGAGCAATAGAATCGAGGAAACAAGAGCAATAGAATCGAGGAAACAAGAGCAATAGAATCGAGGAAACAAGAGCAATAGAATCGAGGAAACAAGAGCAATAGAATCGAGGAAACAAGAGCAATAGAATCGAGGAAACAAGAGCAATAGAATCGAGGAAACAAGAGCAATAGAACCGAAGAAACAAGAGCAATAGAACCTAGGAAACAAGAGCAATAGAATCGAGGAAACAAGAGCAATAGAATCGAGGAAACAAGAGCAACAGAATCGAGGAAAAAAATGACAGAGGAACAAGAATATACTGCGAAGAAAAGGAAAAAAGAAAGAAAGAAAGGAAGAATATGGATTATGAAAGGGAAAAATAAAAAAAAAGAAGGAGAAGAAGAAAATGGACAGTAAATGGGAAGAATAAGACAAGAAGAAGAAAATGACGATGAAAAAAAAGAGGAAGAAGAAGCAGTAGATGGAGACGAAGAAGAAGAAGAAAGGGGATTGTGAAAGACAAAAACGAGAAAAGAAGAAGAGAACGAACATGAGTAGTGAATGGGAAGAATGAGTGAAGTAGATGAATAATGAAGCGAGTGAAAGAATGGGAGAAGTAGAAGTAAATGAATAATGAAGCAAGCGGAAGAATGGGAGAAGTAGAAGTAAATGAATAATGAAGCAAGCGGAAGAATGGGAGAAGTAGAAGTAAATGAATAATGAAGCAAGCGGAAGAAAGAGAAAAGACGAAGAAGAACATGCATAGCGCAGGGTAAGATTAAGAAACAAACGAGAACAACCAGCATAAAGTACTCCACGGTCTTTAGAACTAAGATTACTATTTTATTTTTTTCGTTTTTCCAGTACAGCAACACACAATAATATAAGAGTATCAAAGACATATAGCAGCCTCTGTAAGGGGATTTGTTGGAGAAGAATTAGAGGTGAACATCTCCATAAAAGTAGTTATTTATAACTTCTATGACTCAAGAGAACATATATTGTGGAACAAACTTGCACACACACATTGCTGCAAGGTTCAGTGAATTCGATATTTTTTTTTTAAATTACACACACCCTCATTACTATTCAGTTTTTTTTTTTAAACCTGAACACTCAGTCAAAAAAGTTTTGCTGCATTTTGTTGCATGCTTAAACAATGTTTGTTAATCTGACAATAAATCAAATCTGTGTTACGGGTGTGTACCTCCAAGGTCAATCAAATGCACGTGGTGGAAAGGGAAATAATGCATGTTTGAAAATGCTTCCTATGGCAAAGCCTGTTGATAACATTGCTGAAATTTGCTTTTCACGTGCAAGTCGTGACTACAGTGAACACATTTCACCCACTTTTCGGAAGGAACGGACAATGGGTATGTTTGTAACATTTACCATTTTAGCCATGGCTCAGCGTGTCTTGCCGTCTTGTGGTAGACCTTGGACGTCCTGACCTGCGTTGTTCTGCGACACTGCTGGTTGCATTATAACGATCACGCAGAGTTTGCATGACAGAGTGGGCAACTCCTAATCTCCTAGCAACTTCTCGCAGCCCTACATCATCCTGTAGCCATGCCATCGCTCTCCATCTGTCAACATTGGTCAAGCGTCTTAGCTGAGCCATGGCTAAAATGGTAAATGTTACAAACATACCCATTGCCCGTTCCTTCCGAAAAGTGGGTGAAATGTGTTCACTATTGTCACGACTTGCACGTGAAAAGCTAATCTCCGCAATGTTATCAACAGCCTTTGCCATAGGAAGCATTTTCAAACATGCATTATTTCCCTTTCCACCACGTACATTTGATTGACCTTGGAGGTACACACACGTAACACTGATTTGATTTATTGTCAGATTAACAAACATTGTTTAAGCATGCAACAAAATCCAGCAAAACTTTTTTGACTGAGTGTTCAGGTTTTTTAAAAAAAACAGCTTAGTTGAAATGACCTAAAAATTGAAAGTGGCCTTTAACTTTTTTTTAGCAGTATATGTATATATATATATATCAGGATCGCATCTCCATGTATCATTCTTATCATTTTCCTTCGCGCATTTGGAGCACGGGGTCACAACTGCAGTTGGTTCTCTTGCAGGAAGTCTGCCACAAGCATTCAAATACTCGTGCAGTGATGGTTTATGTAGATATTTGTTTTTACACGATGAGATTGCTAGCTTCTTGTACAACATTGTATTATTCGTCTTGTACGATATGCCTTATGGAACAGTATTCCTTTTCTTTCGTTGTCTCATCAGAGACATCCGGGAACTACACCCATACAGCCCTTTTTCCTTTAGTGTTCCATTTTGTTGGTACTTATCCTCAACGCTAACCGGCGTATTACTGTATTGTTTCTTTACTGTGCATAAATATGAAAATACGAGTAAGTCACCGGCAAAAATATGGCGGGACATAATTATGTTGGGCTCTTTCTGCTGCATGCTCTGATCAGGGCTTTAAATTCCTCTGAGGTCATTTCATTCATTTCCATTTTGCTTCACAAGTAAGGAAACAGTGGCACGAAAGCATAGAAGCTCCATCTATTATGCGACCTGAGGCTTCACTGGCTATATATATATATATATATATATATATATATATATATATATATATATATATATATATATATATATATATATATATATATATATATATATACATATATATATATATATATATATATATATATATGTGTGTGTGTGTGTGTGTGTGTGTGTGTGTGTGTGTGTGTGTGTGTGTGTGTGTGCGTGTGTGCGCGCGTGTGCGCGCGTGTGTGTGTGTGTGTGTGTGTGTGTGTGTGTGTGTGTGTGTGTGTGTGTGTGTGGTTGTGTGTGTGTGTGTGTGTGTGTGTGTGTGTGTGTGTGTGTGTGTGTGTGTGTGTGTGTGTGTGTGTGTGTGTGTGTGTGTGTGTGTGTGTGTGTGTGTGTGTGTGTGTGTGTGTGTGTGTGTGTGTGTGTGTGTGTGTGTGTGTGTGTGTGTGTGTGTGTGTGTGTGTGTGTGTGTGTGTGTGTGTGTGTGTGTGTGTGTGTGTGTGTGTGTGTGTGTGTGGCTGTGTGTGTGTGTCTGTGTGTGTGTGTGTGTGTGTGTGTGTGTGTGTGTGTGTGTGTGTGTGTGTGTGTGTGTGTGTGTGTGTGTGTGTGTGTGTGTGTGTGTGTGTGTGTGTGTGTGTGTGTGTGTGTGTGTGTGTGTGTAAATATGTTGTGGAGACATTTATGTTCATACTTACCCAAACTGCATAGTATAAACGGGAGAAAATTCCATAAATCTTGTCACTGAAAAGCAACAGAAGCAGGAATGTTTCTAATTATTAAAAAAACAAAACGGCGCCATGAGGTATAGTAGGAACAAATTGCGTGCTGTTAAAACAGGAGCGCAGTTAGTACCCGGACCGGAGATGCGCTATGAAATAGTTTGTAACTTTGGATGGGAAAAGATGGGACAAACATGTCGGTTGGATGAGACAATTCTTTATATGAGCATAAAAGGATGAATCCTAACATAGGTTCTTTAACCTCAAACAGCTGTGAACGATGTTGTCAGAAACATGCATCAAAGGGGAATGGGTTTAATGAAGATTTTACTTCTGACAGTAATGATGCTATTACTTGAAGGAACATTCATTCATGAACTTCTCTTTTTGCTCCATATGAAGCACTGAGTTATAGATGCCCATCCTACATGAAACCTGCATCAAAGCATTCGTGAGTTCTTCCATCTGTGGTTTCTATGGCAATTTGTTCTACATGACGAGCTTGACAGTCCCGTGTATATGTTCATATGAGTGACATGTTACAACATGACTGAGGTAAAGGATCCCGTTACACGCCCATTGAGGCATATTGGGAATATGGTGTTAGGCCCATATTTTCTTGACCATCGGCACACTAGGGGTGACATGGTCAGCATCACGCCGGCCTCCTTAACCTTCCCAGAGTTGCTCTGGTACCCAGTTGAGGCTGAGTCGACCCAGGAGCCATTTCGGCCTAAAAAAATCCCACCTCATCTGAAGATCGAACCATAGACCACTGAGCTAGGAAGCCAGTGCACTCACCACTATGCTACCGCGGCTGCCATGACTGAGGTAAATGTAGTCATATTCTTTCTGTGCTTCCTCGCAGATCCCCTGCAACTCCACAAGGCACTAAATAAATTCACCGATTTCTATTCTAAAATCGTGCTGCTTTTGTTACCATTGGCAGTGGTCTTCACGCGTTTTTTCTCTTTTCGTAAATCCTTATATCTTGACATGTGGAAGTGAGTCATGGACAATAAGTAAACGAGTAAGAAAATCACTAGAGGCCACAGAGATGTTGTTTTACAGAAGAATGTTAAAAATGCCATAGACGGCTAAAATGAGTAATGATTGATAATGTCTTGAAAGAGGTCAGTGCGCAAAGGACGCTTTTTCCTCAGGTTTGAAAGAAGGAGTCCACCTTCTTTGAGCCGGTTGTAAGAGGAAGGAAGCTGGAGTATATCGAGACAACAGGAATGATGGACGGGGCAATAGAGGACGACAAAGAGAGAAGATGCTGGACAGTTTTACATCATGGCATTGACAATGTCAACAACAGAATTGATTAATAGTACTGTAGATAGTAAGTTGTAGAGAGACATGATCACCTACGCCTCCAGGCATGGTACTTAAAGAAGAAGACCCTCACATCGACCTTTGAGAAACTCATACACCCCAGATGTCTTACTGCCCTACATGCCATACTTAATTTTTTGAATTTCATGGTTAGGATAATTTAGGTAGCAAGTACTCTCAACATATAAGTTATAAATGTCCACACGTTGCTACAAATGTAAAGTACAATAAATAAACTTGATAGTGTTTAAAAGAATAATAATAAATATTAGAAATATAACGCAATAAAATGTATCCTTGAATAATAATATACGGGAGAATATTTCCAATAATCTGAGGTGAGAATAGAATATGTATTAAGAGAAGACAATAACAATTCTATACAATCCATGTAAAGGTAGTCCCGTAGCAGTAACTGCCGAAGTGGAGTGAAAAGTTAAAGACTCTAGTGGGTGGGGAAATGTTCGTGATTTACATCCTCAAGGGGAAGTAAATAAATGAGGAATGGAGAGAGGAAAGAAAAGCTTCCAAAAAAGTGCACTAAGGGAAACAACCGAGAACAAGGCAACCTATGTGCCGCATGTCACTATCTTTTTTTCGGTCTAGCTTGAAACAGTCCAGTCTTTTCTTTTCTTTTTAATGACACGAAATTAATTATAGTGTTAAAGTTTAAAGTAAATGAAATAGGTACGTTTATGATTTTTGTATTCATCACTTAGTACTTACATATTTTTCACATAATATACTATTTGCGCTATGTACCCTGATGTTCAATTTTTGCACTATGCATACTTCTAAGCACCCCACATATTCCATAAACACCTTGAAAATTGCATGCACTTCTGTGTGCACTATGCGCAAATGTCGACAATCATGGATCAATGGATATGAGTTAACCGGATAAAAGAAACAGTGTCGAATACATCACAATATGTTAAATATATATTCAAATAATAATGGGACGTTAGCAGGTCCCTCCCTCGCCTTGATAAGTTGAACATCATTCAAAGAAATTATATTTGCTGATTATAGTTATCTTTTAAGATTGGTAGGACGCATTATGAACTAGGGATTTAACAATCATTACAATACGTTTTTTTAAAGCCCAGCTACGTGTATGTCTGAGACTTCTGAAACCATCGATGAAAAAAATCTCGGCAGCTTTTCATGAAAATACGGGAAATGCGCGAAGTGCACAGTGAAAGCTCAATTGAACACCATTAAAAGAGCATGCAGATCTTCCAACTTTTCATGGTGCATGGCAATAAGTCATGATAAGTTTGACTACAACGGATCAAAGTAAGTTGAAATGGGATGAAAGGAATGAAATAAGTACAGGAGAAATAGTACCGTCATCAGGACATTCAGCAGAAAGATCACAAAATAATTGTTTCCCGTCACTCTTTGGCGGGTTGCTTGCTGATTTTTCATATTAAGTTAAACGTATTTCAAGTAATAAAATAGAGATTGGATCAGGTCTCTCAGTCTAGATAAAGTCGAACATGATTCAAAGAAATATATTGGCTGTTTATAATCTTTTCAGATTGGTAGGCCACATTTTAAACAAATTATATAACACTCATTATACATTTTTTATTTATTTTAAATTATAACGCGCTACGGTTCCACAGATCGTGATGACACTCTGCACATACATGATTTGCAGATGTTTTGTTCCGTGGGTTATATTTAAGGTTGTATTCGCAGACTTGAATACGAGTTTTTAGATGTTTATTTGAACCCATTTCGCGTAGTCATTATGTAAATAACTGAATTTTTACTTAGGCGTGTACTTTTTATAACTTTACAAACGTGCTGCCAAATTTTTCTCCTTGAGTGAAGATGCACTCAAGCTTAACCACTTGAGTAAAAACTTTGGATTACTTTTTCAGAATGATACTTTGTAAGAAATTCTTTTTTTTTTCGGCTTTATGTTCTGCCTCTTCGCGGTACATCGCTTTCATATTGCCATATTTGTTTCGCTGCTACACTTGGTCTCAGTTTTCTTTGTTTTGTAAAAAGTGTAAAGGTAATCCCATATCAGATACTGCCATAGGGGACTGAAGTGTTAGAGATTGACTGTACTAGGTCCAGCATCGAGAGGTGGGTTGACCAGTTCCCTTCCTCACTGCCTTTTCCTTCCCTAACAAAGTGAGGTTCCCATTTACAACTGGGTAGACTGGAGGGTGTCGTTACCGTGAATAGAACCCATCACCTTTGCCGCGAGAGTTCAAAGCACTATTCACTCTGCCAGTTGGACGCTCCTTCCTTTTTGTAGGAAATGAACAAGAGATATTGAGAGGGCATAATGAAGAAAAAGATAAAAGTTACAAGAAAGACGATGTCATGAAGAGAGGAAAAAAAAATGAAGCAATAAAGGTAGCTAAATCATGAAGACAGGAAAACAATTACGGCACAGGGTGGAAAATAATTGCGGAGTCAAAGAGTTAAAGAGGCAAAATGCTAGTTTCTTCTCCCTGAATGTAGATTTTCGTACGTCCATTATAGTAACAAGTTAAAAGTAATGGAGTGCGGTGAATTAGGGACATAAATCTGAATTGCAGGGCCATAGTTTGGTTATCTACCTTGCAGATTTGGCACAGGTGTAATATGTACTTTATTTCTGTCAACTCAGCTTGACTGAAGCGGCGAACCGAATAAATTGCTGTAAAGGAATATACTGTCGTACCTTTCGATTCCAAATAACATAATTCCCATTGGAAAAAAACACCCCGCTTGCTGGATAGGTTGGGTAGAGGGTGGGGTGAGAACTAATAATGAGGTAGACAACAATGTAATAAGCACGAGAATCATTGAATCGCCATCACTTCTATCCTTTAATACATTTTTGTAACAAAACTGTCCTGCAGGGATGTCCGCATTCATCGCTAGAAACACATTTTCACATTAACTTTACGACTGACAGTCGACAACATGGTAAACAAATAAAGGTATTCCTATATCAGATGTTGTCTCTGGGTAGTGGTGTTTTAAAGACTTCACTACTACCGAGTCTCAGCGGTGAAGTATTAGAGACTTCACTTATACTGGGTGTCGCAAATACGAATTATAAGAAGGTTGAATTGAAGGATGATATAATCGTAATGGCTCGTTAAGTATGAAGACTGTGACAAAACGGGGCGGTTCCTATCGATCTTTGTTTCTCTCCGGCAGTATCGGTACATTTGTGGTACTGATTTTTATTTGTGTACTTTTAAAAGTACCAATTTCTTCTCATTATAAGCTAAAGAGCAAGTAGTTTGTATGTTCAAACATTTGTGACACTCCTTGCAGATAATGTGTATCTCAGCCTGCGAGAAGCAAATAGATAAGATAATCGCCGGCGTATTTAGATTGAACAGCTGATAAGACGACTCGTGTGGTAACCCAGCTGGGCAAACACTGAGTTTTGCGTACTCATACGACAGATAACGAGATTACTGTCTGTGTGATACATGTGGGCTGACAAGTGTGACATAATCGCTTCCAGTTACTTGCTTAAAAGTAATAAGTATTACAGCTTACCCATGTTGTCTTGTGTGTCTATCGATCTGTCTGTAAGTTTGTACACAAGGGCATCGGACATCATATTACCATATATGAAGACGTGACCTTTGCAAAATTTTTCCATGTCGGAAATATTTTGAAAGTACCACACCCGATCTGTTTGAATATGATTGGAGCGTTTAAATAACTCCATAACAAACGAAGAGGTGGGAAGAGAGGAAATATAGTCTGACCATTTCGCAGTTTTATTTCACTGAATTTCACGCTCGCCAAGAAAACATCATACCTCGCAAGAGTGAAGACTAGATTTATAATTCCTTTTGTTAACCGGACCTTTTATTGGAGAACCAAAGACTTACAAAGCACAGGAAATCTCTACATTTTAATAAGGAACACCAGGACTAGGAAACTGAAGAAACACGCTGAGTCAGTGAGGGAATCTATTGTAAAATTAAAGACACCCCCCCCCCCCCCGCAGTCGCGTGTAAGAGACCGACTCGTCTCTTTTATTCATCTGAGCAACAATTCTGTAGGCAAGATTGGCGTAAGTTGTGATTTACATTTCATATTTTATTACTAACATGTGAACTAACATATATATGTAAATATTACCATGTGAAGTTTAATGGGTGAAACTCGCTATTGGATGTCAAAATCATTTGAGGCTGGCAACCTCAGTATCTAGAATGATGATTCATGAACCACCACTGCATGGGCTAGGAATTGCTTTATTGATAGTTTCATAAAGAAAACTAAAAGCATAAAGTAGTTCCAGGTTCCCTATGGAGCATAAATGTAAAACATATTATATCTGCACATTTAACCTTTTCATTTAAAAGTAATGTAAAGCTAAAGCTATTCAGTTTAAATGTAAAGAAAGTTTTATCCCGAGGGATTAAATTTAATTCTCATCGAGGGTAAATTCTGACATGGGATGGTAGAATAGAAGGGGGGGGGGGGGCGCACATAACTATGTGTCGGAAAACGCCATACTCAGAAGAGCGTTTCATTTCTATTTCTATTACCAGTTAATAGTGGTACAAGCAGAAAGTACTATCTCTGGAACCAAGTGAAGGTAGAAGTGGACTGATGTTGTGAGACGCCATCTTAAGAGGGTCTTATAGACAGTAGCAGGACTAGCTTGGCCGTTACTCCTTGACGTTCTGGGAACGTGCGACGCCTGAACTTTGACCAGAGACGAGTGACAGCAGTGTACAGAAAACCTGCCAATCAGGAGGAGAATTAGAATCATCATTAGAAGCTAAGTTTACCTATATGCTGCCACTTAAACTTCTTATCAAAAACCATCACCCGAGTGATGAAAACTTTATTTTGTAACTAACTATTATTCCTTTCTGTTAAACTGTTAAACATAAGGTGATTATTAAATTTTGTTATTTGTAATCATACCAATTTAACTTCGATTCAATCATTTTAAATGTACTACATGTTTGTCTCAGTCAAAGTTACTAAACACATACTCTAAACAGAGCTATATAATAATAATAATAATACCACTGATTAACTCAGGGGTGCGGGCTAAACGAGCTAAAATAAACAATTGCTTAAATTCATCATAACAGGTGTCGGCAGATTACAGAATTAACGTGCTCAGCAACAGCCAGCGTTGTTTTCGCTTATCTGAATATCTTGTAAAGACCCGTGTGATAGAAGCTTTACTACTCTTTATCTACATTTCTGCCAAGAGTAATCTTGTGTAAAGATAGACTCCATTGAAGCCTATAATAGATACTCTTGAGTTTTGGCCACTCTTGGACCACTACTGCAAAGCAGGGGAGGCAATACCGTCACAAAGACTTACTCAAGACACGTAGAGTGAAAAAGATAATAAATAGGTTTCATGAGATGTTCTGAATTGTCGTAGATTTTTTATAGGGGAATTAAGACATAGTTTGGTCCCTTCTAAATAGAACTAGAACAGGTGGTGACTCAGTGAGAAATAAGATAAGAAAACAGATTTTCACGTGTGAAATGGTGGAAAAATAGGTAGAGTCTGTCCTTGAACTCGAGAAAACGTCTCTCGTGCAGCCTATCTCTACAACAGAACTTTGTTAGTCAGACAGTCTACCAATATATATATTAATATATATAAACCACTCACATTTACACACACATAAGTGACGACTGTTAGACGCACAGACATGACAAATTATATTTATGGAATAGGGATATTTTTTGGGACGAACTGACCAACACCTGTAAATAAGTTTATGTATATTTTATTTACCATAAAGAAACTTCACAACAGCAATATTTGAATACCAATCAAATGCAAATAAACATAGGTTAAAGAATTAATTAAAGAGGTAGACTCATGGGGTAATCTTCCCTCCCTCTGTTGAGACAAGATCCCGTTAACAGAAAGTTATTAACCCCCAAAGAGTCAAAGATTTATACGCTATGGTCTAGGATTTCCCTCTACAGTAAAGAACAGAGTTTACACGTTAATCTTTTCTGAAAGGGACAGTGTTAACAAAACTTACACACTTTAAAATAACCAACGTGAGTTACATGGATTCTACAAGATATATATATATATATATATATATATATATATATATATATATATATATATATATATATATATATATATATATATATATATATATATATATATATATATATATATATATATATATATATATATATATATATATATATATATATATATATATATATATATATATATATATATATATATATATATATATATATATATATATGAGGATTATTCATTCATCCTTCATCTCTTCTCAGACAACCGTGGCCACGTACATTCTTTCTTACCTAATACTTTAGTTGCAACTTCTGAAACAATCTTTAGGACACACGCACACAGCAAATCCAGTGTTATTTTTACAAAGAAAACCCCAGCTCCTCAGAGACAGATTAAATCCACTTCTCCGGGGAACAATCTCTTTGTTATTTTTATTTAGGACTACTGTTTATGTCACATTTATTTTGACCAGGTAAGAAATTGAACAGTGCTACTTAGGAATGTCAGGTCGGTAACTTCTCTCAGTATAAAAAAATTCCTTGTCACACCACAAATGGTCAAACGTCGGGAAATGTTAATGTTTGTGATTTCGCCACTACGGGGCTGAATGTAAATGCAATTTGGGACAGAAATATAAATCTGGATCTATAGGCCCAGTTACAATATTTATTCTTAATGTTCTTTGGGTTGGTACTCTGTCTCTTTCTGGGTGCATACACGAAGCCAGACAGGTTTACCTTGAAGACCCAGATATCAGTTAAGAAATGTTCTTTCGTATGGTTATTCTCAGATTTATATGGAAGCCGCTGGTAAGGTTTAGAGTTTGACCGAATACTGTGTAAAGGAGAGAAAAATACAAATACTTAACCATAACATAGTATTCTCAATCCTATCCTTAACCCGCGTAGAATATAATATATTTATCCACTTCGGTTATTTAACTTAAATAATAAATTACAAGCTTAGAGCTTGTCTTATCGTTTAAAAACTCCCTTGAAATAAATTCTAGTCATTTAAAAAAAATTAATCATCATGAATTAGAAATAAATACATATTTTGTCAATACTCATGATGAACAGTGCATTTACTAGTTGGTTAAAACTATTATCTGACTGGTTACTAGCAATTAATTAAATTTACTTTATAGCTGGAATAGCTTAGCTAGAAATTATTATTTATTCTGCTAGCCTATGTAACACAGTAAAACCTAGAGAAATATAAATGACGGACCTATCTAGGAAATCACTCTGCACAGAAATCTTAGAGAAATATAATACGGACTTAACTATTAATCACTCAAACATCTAGTATAGTATTTACCACCAACACATAAATTCTAAGACTATCTCCAACGAAAAACTAAGAAACTCCACTAATACAAGTGATTCTCGAAATCGAAACTAGATGTCTTTAAAATATGTGGGTACTGGATAAATTAAGTCAAAATGCTGGGGTTTATATATTAAATCTCCAGAAAATCGCACGTACTTGCTAGATATGACACCTTCACTCAGATCTCGGGCTTTTCCTCGTTCGATCTGCGAATCTGAGGAAATTTTTCACGCCTTTGCCGCTTGCAGACTCTGCAATCGAGCGAAGCCCGTCCTTTGATCTGGCGATTCTCACCGTGTTTAATTTCCTATCAAACGAACGGATTCAGGGGAAGGTAATATAAATTGTCTCCCCTTTGTTCCAAATTATCTGCTTCTTCTACTCAAATTATTTCCCCTGATAACTGTCTAACGAAAAATACGTTTACTATATTAGCTTATCTACCCTTGAGCCAAAATTTACGACTCTATGAAATACTCGCCCCTTTCCTACGCGCTCCGTCTCACTCTGTCTGATCTTATTACGACGATTTTCAATCGCTAGCGTTTAATTACAGGAAACCGGCTCTTACTTACTTAGTCATTCCCCTTCTACCGTGAGGTGTAGAGGTTTGGAAGAGAGAGCGCCAGACCATTCTATCAGCTGTCTTCTTCCTGGCCTGGTTCCATTCTAGTCCTCGGTCCTTCAAAGATTGTCTAATGTTGTCCTCCCAGCGGACTCTGGGTCGTCCTGGAGGTCTGGATCCCTGGCTCTTTGTTTCCCATGCTTGTCGTGGTAGCCGATCTTCTCCCATTCTGCAGACATGGCCAAACCATCTTAGTTGGAACTGTTCTATTTGGGTCTGCAGCGGATGGGATTTTAGGCCTTGACGGATCGTCTGGTTGCGGACCATGTCTCTTCTTGTTACTTCAACCACTTTCCTCAGATACCTCATTTCTGAGGTTTGGATCTGGCTTTTGTGGGTTGTAGTCATTGCCCACGACTCGCATCCATATGTCAAGACTGGGACATAGGTGGAGCGGTATACAGCCATCTTCGTTTTCTTACCAACCTCTTTCTTGCTGAGGAATCCACGATTTATAGCCTGAAAAAGTCTCCCAGCCGCTGCTTTTCGAGTGGCCAACTCTTCTTTGATGCCTCCCTTTCGGTCTATAATAGCTCCGAGATATTTAAAGTGGTCGACCTGCTCCAGGACCTGTTCTCCCAAATTAATCTGATGTTTTCTTTCTTCTCGTGATATCACCATGGATTTTGTTTTAGAGCTGCTTATGACCATCCCTCTCTTCTCCAGCTCTTCCTTCCAGACTTGCAGGTTGGATTGGAGATGTGCCTCTGATTTAGCAATCAGGGCAACATCATCAGCAAATGCCAGCTCCGAAATATAGACCTGTCTCATCTTCCAGTACCCCACTGAATACTTTCTTGTTCTCTCCTTACATGCCTTGATGACATCGTCCATAAGGAGTATGAAGAGGTAAGGTGATAGGATATCACCTTGTCTTACACCAGTGGTGGTCCTGAACTCTTCTGACTTATGGTTTGCTGTCCTCACATAATTTCTGCAAGACTTGTAGAAGCTCTGTATAGCATGAATCAGAGGTGCTGGAATATTCTTCCTTGCCAAACAGTCCCAAAGTTTGCTCCAGGGGACCCTGTCAAACGCCTTTTCTAGATCTATGAAACAAAGATGGGTCTCACTCTTATACTCAAGGGCCTTTTCACTCAGCTGTCTGAGTGTGAAGATTAGGTCTTGAGTACTTCGATTTGCTCGGAATCCGCACTGGACCTCATCCAATTGTAGCTCAGCTAGGCGTCGGAGTCTCTGCTCTAGGATTCTAGAGTAGATTTTACTAGGGACAATTAGAAGGGATATGCCTCTATGGTTTCCACATTGTCGATTGTCACCCTTTTTGAAAATTGGTGTTATGATGGCAATCTCCCAATCCTTTGGTATGGTCTTGTTGCACCATGCTGCCTGTAGGACCTTTAGGAGTAATAGGTCGCCTGATGCTCCCATGTACTTAACCATGTCTGGTGTTATACCATCATGCCCTGCTGCTTTGCCCATCTTGATTTTCTCTAGTGCTGCCCTCAGTTCTTCCATCTTTATGTCATCTTCACCATCATTGGTTTTCTCTTCTGTGCTAGTGGTTATCATTTCTGATGCTTCACCATGCTCACCATCCAGGAGTTCTGAGAAATATTCTTTCCATCTTTCCATTACTTCCTTCGGGGCAGTAAGCAATTTGCCTTGCTTGTCCTTTATAAATTTGAGAGGGCATTGTTTTTCCTTCCTCATGTTCTTTAGGGTCTTATAGAACAATTTCTGGTTTTCTTGTGCATCTTTTTCTAGCTTTTCTCCAAATTCTTCCCAGGACTTCTGTTTTGGGAAACCGGCTCAACGTTAGCAAAACAGAAAATAAAATAGGCGTTCTAAATTAGAAAACGAGACAGATCTCGGAGTGTAGGAGGGTTTTTATGTTAACAAAATGGGCGTAGATGAAAGCCAGGCAAAAGAAAAATGAAGATAATGAAATAGATATATGAAAACTATTATCATAATATGTCACATGAATCTCTGGCGACAAATTCACTCCAGAGTCCCGAATGATACAAGAACTCATTTTTAAAACAGTCAAACACCCACAGCACAAGTGATATAAACAAATTATAATTTTATGGTGCGGTGTTTATTTGCCTATATTAAGAAACTGAACAATGAAGCGACAAATGTTATATTTGCACACCAAATCAATAAATGAAAAATTATAAAATGAAAATAACTTAATTAATCAGCTAAGTAATTACTCTTAGAGTCCCTTGACTGCTGAGACTGCATTTCTTCAAATATAGTTGAACACGTTTTACAAAATGAAAGTTTTTAGTCTCACAAATCACTATACAATACATTGAAATATAAAAAGGTAGAGAAGGTTTCTTCTATAGAAAATAAAAAATGCACTGAATTATTCCATTCTAAGTCCCGGTCGACGACACTTCTTCAAATGTCTCGCCAGGGCTCGAACATGGATCACCCGATCGCCCGCGCAGTGTGGTTACCACTACACCAGCGCGGTTCCCCCTTATGTGATGACTACCTATGTTCTGACCTGTAATGAAAAATTATTTCTGGCTATGAAAGGCTTCATTGCTCATCAGTACCCTCTGGTTCTGGCAAATGAGTAATGATGTGTATTTATATCTGTCTGGCCAGGTATTGATGGAAAAGATATAAGAATACTCAGTAACCTTTATTGGGAGCAAACTGCCACAGTAAGATCGGGAAGGAATTATTCACCATACATAGACATAAAAAGAGGTGTCAGACAAGGTTGTGTGCTGTCCCCCTGCCTATTTAATTTATACACCGAAAAAATTTTCAAACAGATACAGGAAATACCAGGACTGAACATCAGTGGAAGATCAATAAACAACCTTAGATATGCAGATGATACCGTGTTGTTAGCTGAAAGCGAACAGGAGTTACAAGAACTAGTGAAGCAAGTGAACAGTATAAGTCATGAATATGGACTCGACATTAATATTGAGAAAACAAAAACTATGATAATTAGCAAAACAGATGATAAACCCACATTAAAGATAAGCGTAAATGGGGAAATCCTGGAACAAGTCAAGAGCTACGTATATCTCGGTCATATAATAACAGAAGATGGCAGATGTGAAACAGAAATCAAGAAGAGAATAGGAATGGCCAAAGCTACATTCAACAACATGAAACATATACTGACATCCAAACAGTTATCTCACAAATTAAAACTGAGAATCATAAAGTGTTATATATATTCTGCATTTCTGTATGGTGCAGAAACATGGACGATGAATAAGCAGTTGGAAGAAAGAATTGAGGCTCTTGAAATGTGGATATATAGAAGAATGGGGCGTATCTCATGGAAAGAGATGAAAACAAATAAGGAGGTCCTAGAAAATCTAGGTATGAAAAGAGAACTAATGAGAGAGGTCAAAGTTCGGCAGCTAAAATACTTTGGCCACATAAAAAGGCATAACACCTTGCAGAAGACCATAACAGAAGGGAGAGTTGAAGGTAAACGTGCAAGGGGAAGACAGCGCTATAAGTGGGAAGATAACATCAAGAGATGGACGGGAAAGAGTCTATCAGAGTGTACCACCAAGACAAGAGACAGAAGACGTTGGAGATCCATTACAGCCAACCTCCGTTGTGGAGATGGCAACTGATGATGATGATGGCCAATGAGTACGGACGGCTTGATATGATGCAAGAGTACATATGTCTTCTTAGCAGCCACGTTTGAGACATCACGTGGGAAACGTGGATCGTGGGTGCACAGTAGTCTTGGATCAGGTTGTCTATCCACATTATTTATGAAAACCCGTTTCTCTCTCGGTTGACGACAGTCGTTTTGCTTATGTCAATTCAATGCCTTCCAGTAGGGATTTCGTCTGAATCACACGTTAAGACCTCTTGTAAATTACACCCCCATCAGAGGTATCTGAGGAAGATGGTTGAAGTAACAAGAAGAGACATGGTCCGCAACCAGACTATACGGCAAGGCCTCAATCCCAGCCCCTGTATACCCTATTAAAGCAGTAACAACTACGATGGCTTGGCCATGTCTGCAGAAAGTTCTCTGGGAGAACAAAATTAGACAATCTCTGACGGACTGAGAACTAGACAGGAACCAGGCCAGGAGGAAGGCAGCCGATAGGATAGTATGGCACCCTCTCTGTCACACCTCTACACCCCAGGATAGAAGAGGAGCAATTAAGTAAGTAAGTAAATTACAGCGGACTTTGTATATGTAACCGCTCAAGAACTCCAAGGGAAGTAAATAACAATCATTTCTGTGGCCGTCATAATTAACAAGTCTAATGACAAACATTACCCAACATTTTTGTATAACCTTTTTTGGTCTGCTACATTTTACGTTTAATCGTTCTCTTGTATTCCACCGGCTTATAAATATACATGACGACACTTTTAAGTTGCATGGATGCGTAACAGACACTAAAAAAACACAGCATAACAGCACACCAACCCCCTACAAAGGACACTAAATCATAGGCCGATAATCAACGACCTATTCCACCAGCGGACACTTCACCGCGTAAGTGTTAGATAATAGAATGAAGAAGAGCGCTGTCGTAGAATATGAGGATTAAAATTGTATGACGAGATCACCAATGTGGAACTGATGACAAGAACCAGACAAGTGCCAGTGGAATAAGACACGAGAAAACTACACTAGGCCCTCATTGAGAATATCTGGTGGTAACATTACAAGAAAGTCCTTGTGCTGGAACATGTTGTATGGACAAAATTTTTTCTGAACCAATGGTCCTAATGATGTCATACTCACCCTTGGTGTCCTGGGAAGTGAGATCGGTTGCGTAGCCTTATCAGATAAGGGCGAAAAAACAGGAGGTCCCGTGTGCAAGTTGCGCACATTAAAAATCCCTCGGCAGTTGGAAATCGTAAAGAGTAGGCCATAAGGCCGCTGCCCTGGCAAAATGTAAAAATTAGAAACCTACCCACCAAATATATTTATGGAATGTGTGATCCATATATACACACCTTGGGATTCTCGACTGTGCTACGGAGTTCGTGCACTGTGCTGAGATCCTCCTTGTGTGATCTAAGGGAAGAGATCGGAGCAGTGATGGAATTGTCCGTGTGGCAATGAACATAGTCCTTCAAACCAAACCAAACCAGACCAAAGGTCGTATTGGAATCTCCAGGGTAAGAGAGACAGATAGAGACGGAAACACACATGCAGAAGTGAACTGGACACACTTGAAATGGTTTAAGAAATCATGGAAAACAAACCACTGCATGAATGGCACAGGCAGGAAAGGAAGGTTGGGTAAAAATTTGTTGGTGGCTTATGCTCCTTTGGCAGCTAATGGTCAATAATAATGATGATGTTGGTGATGGTGGTGATGGTGGTGCGTCTTTTACTATAACTTAGGAAACTTCTTTAATCAAAATGCTGTTTCAGGTCGGAGTCTAAGAATACCTGACAACTTATACAAAAGACAAGAAATTAACGAAAGCATCCAACCGTGGCTTCGTCTTCTACTATTTCCTCTAACTTATTTTTCTTCTTCTTCTGTTTCTTCTTCTTCATCATCTTTTTCTTCTTTTTCTTTTTCTTCTTCAGCTTCCTTTTCTCCACCTGTTCTTCTTGTTTATACTTCTCTTCCTTGTTTTCTTCTTCTTCCTTCTTCTTCTTCTTCTTCTTCTTCTTCTTCTTCTTCTTCTTCTTCTTCTTCTTCTTCTTCTTCTTCTTCTTCTTCTTCTTCTTCTCCGGCTTCCTTTTCTCCACCTGTTCTTCTTGTTCTCTTCCACGTTTTCTTATTCTTTCTTCTCCTCCTCCTCCTCTGTCTTCTTCTTCTTTTTCTCATTCTTCTTCTTCTCCTTCTCCTTTTTCTTCTTCTTATGCTTCCGTTTCTCCATTTTTTTATACTTCTCCTCTTACTCGCATTCCTCCTCCTACTCCTACTCCTCCTTCTTCTTCTTCTTCATCATCTCCTCCTCCTTCTTCTTCTGCTTCCTTTTCTCCACCTGTTCTTCTTGTTTATACTTCTCGTATTCTTCCTGCTAAGATGGTTTGGCCATGTCTGCAGAATGGGAGAAGATCGGCTACCACGACAAGCATGGGAAACAAAGAGCCAGGGATCCAGACCTCCAGGACGACCCAGAGTCCGCTGGGAGGACAACATTAGACAATCTTTGAAGGACCGAGGACTAGAATGGAACCAGGCCAGGAAGAAGACAGCTGATAGAATGGTCTGGCGCTCTCTCTTCCAAACCTCTACACCTCACGGTAGAAGGGGAACGACTAAGTAAGTAAGTAAGTATTCTTCCTCCTACTCCTCCTTCTTCTTCTCTTTCTTCTTCTTCTTCGGCTTCTACTTCTATTTCTTCTTTATCCTTTTATTCTTCTTTTTCTTCTTCCACCGCTTCTTCATCTTTTTCCCCCCACCCCTCTTCTTTAACTTCTTCTTATTCTTCCTGCTCTTCTTCTTTGCTTCTTCAACTCTTCTTCCTCCTCTGCTTCTTCTTCTTTTTCCTCTTCTACTTCTTCTGCTTCTTCTTCTTCCTCTTTTTCTCTCTTTTGTTCTTCTTTTCCTTCTTCTTCTAGCGAAAAAGTGTTGAATCTAGACCACTTAAAATTATTATTATTATTGATTATTAAATTTGTTACTTGTATAAAGATAATGGCGTGCATGCCGCACATAAGTACGTTTTTGTGTTCTGTTACCGTGTGTCCGTGAAGCCAGTGCGTGAATATTGTAGTTAGTTGTTTACTCCGGGCAATGTTAGCCCCGAGTTTGATGTCAGTATGCTTGATAGTGTATTTGATATGTAGGACTTGTGGAACAGTGTAATAAAAGTAATGGAATTGTAACTAGTGGCGTCGGATTAATTCTTATGAGCCTTTGTTATTCTTCATCCAACTACACACGCCACACCCCATAATATACTCTTTAGTCTGAGTATTCTTATGTCTTTTCCATCAATACCTATGTCTTTGACGCATTAAATTATTTTCTCATGGTGGACTTTGTCAAAAGCCTTCTCATAGTCAATAAAAAAAGGGAGGGATCCCTTTACACGCCCATTGAGGTATATTGGGAATATGGTGTTAGGCCCATATTTTCTTGACCATCGGCACACTAGGGGTGATGTGATCAGTATCACGCCGGCCACCTTAACTTTCGCAGAAGTTGCTCTTGTACCCAATTGGGGCTGGGTCGACCCAGGAGCCGTTTGCGGCCTTAAAAAATCCCACATCATCTGGGGATCGAACCATAGACCACTGAGCTAGGAAGCCAGTGCAATAGCAATAAAGCACATGTAAATACTTCTTTGGACTTCTATATATTTTCTGCAAATACTCTTATACAAAATATTGCTCTCTTCCTAATCTGTTCCCTCTAAAAACTAAACTGTTTCCTTCTGGGCTCCATTTGTCTACCTTAATTTGTCTTTACTTTGTGACTTTCACTATTGCCTCCGGCTGGCGGAATTGTGAATTTTAAAGCTGCAACCAAGGTGGAATGGGCTCATTTTCTACACAAGACAACAGGAGGTTAAGACACTTGGGAGTCATGCCCCCCCTTCCCCCCCCCCCCCCCCCAAGAGTGTAAAGGAGAATAAGGGGCCGAAACACTTGATCGACGGAGGGACCATTTCTGATGATCTTTTTGCCTCCTGTTGTACAGCTCTGTATAGAGTTTTCTATCATCATCTTATTCTTTCCTTATGATCTTGAGCAGAATTTTAATTATGTGATTTATCAGCTGATTGCTCTCAAGTCTCAACATTCGGTTGCATTCGGTTTTTTGGGCAATGTTGCAAAGACTGATGTTTGCAAAGACTGATGATATATATATATATATATATATATATATATATATATATATATATATATATATATATATATATATACATATATATATATATATATATATATATATGTATATATATATATATATATATATATATATATTTGCTGCCTAGGTCCGTGATTGTATCTATACCAAAGCTCTCCAAAGCATCTATCATTTCTATTTTTATGCTGTTCATGCCTGATGATCTCCCATTTTGTATCATATTTATTGCTTTCTCTATTCATGAGCTGAGAATGTTTTACCTTCATTTAGAATCTGGAGATGGTTTATTGCCTCTGTTGTCCTCAAATAGTTATTTCACCTATTCTGTCCATCTTTTTGATATGTCTTTCTCATCAAGTAAGATTGTACCGTTCTTATTTTTGATACAGCCTCCTCCTTGGGAAACCCTCGACTTATTTGACAGTTTCTTATAACTTCATGAATATCCATTGACGTATGCTTATCTTCTATATCTTCTACATTTCTCTATCTGTGGCCGTCAACATACAAGCTGGCTGATGATGATGGCTTATCTATTATTTCCTACTTCTACTTGTTTTGATCGTATAGGTTTCGTATCTCTACCCTAAACAGTAGGCAGCTGTCGTAGATTTTTGATAGGGGAATTAAGACTTGGGTTGGTCTCTTCTGAATAGATTAGAATGGGTGATAGCCACAGTGAGAGATAATAGTAGAAATAGATTTCCACGAGTGGGATGGTAGACTGTGATAGAGGCTGTCTCTGAAATCGAGAAATCTTCTCTCTTTCACCTATATTCTACGACAGATTTAGAGGAGTCAGACAGTCTAAACACATATATATTACATATATATATTCTATCCACTCACGTGCACGCACAAACAAGACGACAGTTAGACGTACAGACGTGGAAAAACTATAACAGATGATTATATAGATATTCCAGAACGAGCTGACCAACACACTGATTAAGTTTAAGGGCAGTTTTAATTATCATCTAAAATCCCATCACAACACATAAAATTACATCAAAGCATATACAAATAGTCATAAAAATCAAGGAATTTCTACAAGAAATGATAGACCCACAGTTATGATCTTCCCTCGATGTTTAGCCCACAGTCCCGTTAGGAGAACGATGATAGCCCAAAGAGTCACAGATACATATGATTTGGGTCTAATATTTTCCCCTTTTGAAGGTATGAACTGACTTTGATAGCAGTATCTATTCTAAGGAAAAATATATAGTTTAGCAACAAAATCTTGCATAAGGAAAGTTACAAAGTGAGTGAATCAAACGAAGAACATCCTTCAGTCTACTTTCACTCGGTTCTTTCATCAGGGCCCTGACTCACTCCCCCTTACCTACAATCGTGCTGTTGTTCGCCGTCTGGCGCAAACCTTAGTGTACACTTCGTTTAATCTGTCTATCTGTGGATGAAGCGGACACCCAGCTCTGCAGATATTGGTTTCATTCAACGTGTCCGGGGAGCGTCCACTTCAGGCGATCGTTCTTTCTTTACAGATTTAAGTTAATGTCACTTATTCACGAGGTAAGAGTTAGGGTTTCAGCAGGCACACTGTGTCAGAACCCGAGGTTTCCCTGAATTAGGAAGATGACCGGTGGACAACTTCTCTCAACAAATAGTCTTGGTTCACCACACACTTTGTCAACAAGGTCGGAAAAGTTAATGTTTATTTTTACTTTCTTCAGCAATTATTCTCGCCATAAGGCAGCATGTACATTAGAGTTTGTGAAGAAATATGATCTGGCTCAAAGGCCCAGTATAAGCATTTATTCTTTAAAAAAAAAAAAACCGTTAGTGGGATTGGTATTCTGTCTATCTCTGAAGGCACACGCCCTGTCAGACAGGTGTTACTTGAAAAACTCACGTGGTTAAAGATATAAAATATTTATGTTTCTCAAAGGTTTGTCTCTGTACTAAACGCCGGCAAAGTTGGGTTACCCCAGTATTCACTGAACAAAGAAAAAAAACACATATGAAATATTTTACATATTATGTACTCAATATAACTTACATTTTGAACTGCAAGCGTAGAGCTTGACTTGACGTTTAACTTTCCCATGAAATAAGTTATATATAAAAATCAATCATCATGAATTAGGAATACATACGTATTCCGTCAACACTCATGAGGCATCTAGCATTTATAAGTTAGTTTAGAAAAATTATTCTCGTCTGATTTTTTAGCAGTTAAATTAAATTCATTATAGCTACATGATTTTAAGCTAGAAATTATAATTTATTCTGTTTTACCACTGTAACTCGTCGACTAGAGAATATAACAGACTTTTTTTTAATTCACTCTGCACAAAAAAACTAGTGAAACATAGGCGATTTAACACTTAATCACTCACAAATCTAGATATATTAAATATAATATTTACCTCAACACAGAACTACGGTATCACAACGAAACTATGAGTTTTCACTTATAAGTTTAAGTATCTAGAACGAAGTGACCACGTCTACTGCAAATGGAGAACGAGTGAAATCAAGTTTCAAACTCTGGTTAATATCTTAAACCAGTCAACGGGGTCCCAACTTATTTCGCAAAATGAAATAATCTCCCCTTTCCGTCTTAACACCTACGTCTGCTTAGACGTTGCTCATAACTGCCAAACGTGCGTCTTCACACCTCCGTCTAACTATCTGACCGTGAGCGCACGTGTCAGAGGCGAAATGCCAGACACTCTGTCTGCTCTGAGCGAGCATGTCTGGCGCGATTCACACCTCCGTCTAACTATCGGACAGTGAGTGCTCATGTCAGACTACCCGCCTCCACTGCAGAGGGCAATTTTCGCACTTCGCCGGGAGCTAGCCTGACGAAAAACTCTCGTGACATCTGCAAATGTAGACAATTTGTCTGCTCATCATGTCTGATAGACTGAAATCCCACCTAAAATTATCTCGTGCAAGGGACTGACACGTTAGGTAATCTACTGCGTTTCTAAATGAGAAACCAAAACCAGGCGAAAGTTTGAATGAGAAAATAGTAAAGTTTATAGTCGCAAACGTACGAATGCGAAAAACACAGGAAAAGGATAAAGAGTGATAATAAAATAGAGGACACGGGTAGAAAAAAAAGAAGAGAATATAGAAAATTTATTGATCATAATCTCTATGCGACAGAACGTCCCCCCTTTAAGATATGGAAGCACTCCATGTCTACGTTATGGAAATAAATTTCCTATATCCGTAACTTCAGGGTGTCTATCTTCTTCACTCTTATCTCCCCCCTCCATCTCTCTCCAATTCCTACTAATGTCTACTCCCAAATTTTCCTTTCTCTGGAATGTCTCCCATGCGCGCTTGAAAGAGCGTCGCCGCTTTTGACATTTTTGAAAGATTTCGTGTGTGTGCAGTGGAATTTCCCTGCCACTATCGTCATCTTCGTCAATTTTAGCGATCGTCAGGAGATGTTCGGAGGTCGGCACCGGTCTTTCCAAGTATCTCTTTAACAGATTTAAATGGAAAACCTTTTCCTTTCCTTGAATAGAGATCTGGTAGTTAGCCTTAGAAATCTTTTTCAGGACGGTGAACGGCCCTTGCCATCCGATTCTCAGTTGGTTGTTTCCGGTAGGGAGTAACACCAAAACTTTCTCTCCTTCTTCCAGTTCTCTCTTTTTCGCGACTTTCCTGTATCGGTTAGCGTGCTTTGTGCGTGCTCGCTTAAAGTTAGTCGTTGCTAGGTCCCATCCTAGTTTCAACCTTTCCTTTAAATCCGATACGTATTTACTGGCTGAGACAACTGTCTCATCTGCCTTCTGGTCTGTCAGCGACCAAAGTAAGGCTTCAAGCGGCCCCTTGATAGGTCTGCCGAATAAAAGCGTAGCTGGCGGAAATCCTGTGGAAGTATGAGGAGATTCTCTGTAGCCAAATAAAGCTGCAGGAATACAAAGATCCCAATCTTCAGGTTTCACTTGTGCCAGTTTACTTAACATCATGTTGAGGTTTCCATTAACACGTTCCACGAGCACATTTCCGGCCGGAGTATAAGGCTTTGTGTAGATGTGTTGGGTCCTCAAGATCTTCACGATCTCAACCATCAACAGGTTTCTGTATGGGGATCCGTTATCCGTCAACACTTGCTGAGGGAATCCCAACCGAGTGAAAATCTGCACGAGGGCTTCTGCGACATGCTTGGCATCTGCGCATGTTAGCGGTATAGCTTCTGCCCATAAAGTGCATGTGTCGACTAAGGTCAGGATAAACCTGTTCCTTCTTTTAGTACTTTCTAAGGGTCCTAAAATGTCGATCACAACCCGTTTGAATGGTGTTCCCACTATTGGCATTTCACCCAAAGAGACTGGGGGTGCCCGTTGCTTGGGTGGCACACGTTGGCACGGGGCACAGGATTTGACATACCTGATAATCTCAGTATTTACTCCTGGCCACCAATAATGAGTAGTTATCCGTTGGTTTGTGGCGTTCTGTCCCATACGTCCGCTGAAGGGAAGAGAGTGCCCCATTTCTAAGATTTGGCTTCTGTACTGTTTCGGTACTAGGAGCTGGTTGTACCCTTGGTCAGGCTTGCCCGTTCTGCGATAAAGTACGCTATCCTTAGAAAAAAAGTCCCCGTGTTGTCTGGGTTCCTTAGCCATGGGCAGTTTCCTAAAGCAGGGTGCCAAAGTAGGATCCTTTTGTTGCGCTTCTTTAAGTTCCATAGGTAACAAATTAGTCACAGGCTCCCGTTCCTTCTTGGTTTGCCCTCTTGTAGTTACTGCTGCCACAATCGGCTCTTCCGGTTTCCCAATAAACACGCATCTCCCGTCAAGTATGACTGGGTAGATGGGTTCATCCATAACAGCCGCTTTGATCACACCTCTGACAAAGTCAGAGTGTATCTACACCAATGTGATGGGAAGCGCTGTAGGTGCCTCACTCTTAAGAACTCCACAAAGTTCGACGGTCTCTCCTGTCTCTTGACCGGGTTTAACCAGGTGTCTGGCAACAATGCAATCAAAAGAAAGCCCCGTGTCAAATAAACAAAAAGTTTGAGAACCGTTCAATGTAACAGTACCTCGCGTTGAGGGTGTATCCCCAACAGGTTGGAAATCACTGTCAATAATTCCGCCGTGCGAGACTGTTAGTAAGCATCCGATGCGTTTAGGCTCGGTGTGCTCACTCTGATCATTAGTCCCATGCTCAGGAGTTCTTCCTTTGCCACCTTGTCCTTTCTGGCTGCGCTGCCATGAAGGGCGGTCGGGTTGATCAGACTGTTTACTGTGGTTGGAGTACTTGTTTTGGTAGAACTTGGATTTTTCATGAGGGGGGTTTTGAGGTCCAGTTTCTCTGTGGTTATTTTGGTTAAAAACATGAGAAGGATGACAAGATTGGTCTAGATTATTCTTCCGAAAATGCTCTTCTGTCGTTTTACGTTTTGTGGGCGGTAGTTCAGCCAGCGCATTGTGATATCGCTCAAACTTTTCCAAAATGTCTTCAAGCTTTTCTGCACCTTGCTCAGCTAGAAATCTCCGGGTATCTGGAGACAAAGTGTTCTTTATTTGTTCTGTTAAAACAAATTCCTCCAGACCTTCATAGGTAGAGGGGAGCTGCGAAAGCTCAAGGGACTTTGTCAAGTATCCCTTCAAACGAGACGAGAACTGCTGAAAAGTTTCAGAGCTCTCCTTCCTGCCTTTGCGAAACAGTTGCAGAAATTTGCAAGCTTTCATTTCAAAGCGCTCCAGTAACGCTTTCTTCAACACGTCATAGTTGTCTTGTTGGCTGCTTTCAAGTTTGGCGTAAACATCATACGCACTGCTTTTCAGCGCCTGAGAAAGCTTCATATTCCAACGCGACCTCTCTAAACCATACAGAGTTGCAATTTTCTCAAATTTTTCTAGATACATGTCAATCTTCTCATTAGGACAAGGGAAAGATTCTAGAGCGAAAGACATAGCGGTGAGATGAGTAGATTGAGTATTAGAAGGATCAGTTAAGGAAGAATGAGGAGAAGACTCTCCATTGCTGGAGGTAGAGGCAGCACCACGGCTTTGACTTCTAGATCTTTGAGCGCCAGCTAATGCTGTCTCTCCTCTCTCTCCTTCTCATGCTGTCTCTCCTCCCTCTCCTTCTCATGCTGTCTCTTCTTCTCTCTTTCCTCATGCTGTCTCTCCTTCTCTGTCGTTCGCTCTGCGAATTTCCATTTCCTCATCCATCTTCCTCTGCTCTCTAGCTTCGGCTGCTTTCCTCTCCGCATCATATCTGTCAAGTTCGTCCCTGACAAAAGCTTTCGCTTCCTCTCCGTCCAAACTTTCTTCTCTTGCCTCGTCCCTGAGGAACTGTCTATGCTTCGCCCTCTCTGCTATAATAAATAGCTGACTGAGACTTGTCAAGGAAGAAAAGAAGAAAAAGGATACACTAGTTCCTACCACTTGCGAGAAAATACCAAAACAAAAGATGATATACTTTAACCTGGGATACCTCCTCCAAAATATAGTGTCTAACTATCGCTGCTATTAATCGGCAATTAAGCACCTAATGCAGACGACTACGCCAATTAAATGGTAGTTAAGATTAATCACTAACAAAAATAAGTTTCTCCAGTGGAAACAAAATAATTATTGCAAAAATTATAAGAGAAAAAACAATTCCCTTAATTTTTTAATCCACTATCAAGTTCACCGATAAAGACAGTTCGGGTAAGGGAGGCAATTAATCTGGACGAGATAGTCCGAAACGCACTCCTTAGCTTAGCTCAAACACCTACTGCTTCAGAACCCTGTGAATGTTATACACTCACACCTTTACCAGCGTTAGTATTACAAAATCACCAATTAACATATATTCCGACAAAATAAACCTGTAACTCTAATGTATATATGCTCAAAAATGCTGTGGAAAACAATCATTAATTGTGTGGTCAGCACGCCAATAAACAGATCGTTCGTCTAGGGGAAAAGTTATTTTTAAAGATATACAAAACCACGAGACAATCACACTCTTACTCTATATCAGAATAAAGAATCTTACAGACGAGCTGATATTTGCCGTCTCGTCTTCCTATCCTAAGTTCAAAAATCCTTCGGACGAGACCACATTTGTCGTCCTTGCTCAGGATTTTTAGTTCAAATCCCGGACGAGCATCCATTTGTCGTAGATTTTTTTATAGGGGAATTCAGACTTGGGTTGGTCCCTTCTGAATAGATTAGAATGGGTGATAGCCACAGTGAGAGATAATAGTAGAAATAGATTTCCACGAGTGGGATGGTAGACTGTGATAGAGGCTGTCTCTGAAATCGAGAAATCTTCTCTCTTTCACCTATCTTCTACGACAGATTTAGAGGAGTCAGACAGTCTAAACACATATATATTACATATATATATTCTATCCACTCACGTGCACGCACAAACAAGACGACAGTTAGACGTACAGACGTGGGAAAACTATAACAGATGATTATATAGATATTCTAGAACGAAATGACCAACACACTGATTAAGTTTAAGGGCAGTTTTAATTATCATCTAAAATCCCATCACAACACATAAAATTACATCAAAGCATATACAAATAGTCATAAAAATCAAGGAATTTCTACAAGAAATGATAGACCCACAGTTATGATCTTCCCTCGATGTTTAGCCCACAGTCCCGTTAGGAGAACGATGATAGCCCAAAGAGTCACAGATACATATGATTTGGGTCTAATATTTTCCCCTTTTGAACGTATGAACTGACTTTGATAGCAGTATCCATTCTAAGGAAAAATATATAGTTTAGCAACAAAATCTTGCATAAGGAAAGTTACAAAGTGAGTGAATCAAACGAAGAACATCTTTCAGTCTACTTTCACTCGGTTCTTTCATCAGGGCCCTGACTCACTCCACCTTACCTACAATCGTGCTGTTGTTCGCCGTCTGGCGCAAACCTTAGTGTACACTTCGTTTAATCTGTCTATCTGTGGATGAAGCGGACACCCAGCTCTGCAGATATTGGTTTCATTCAACGTGTCCGGGGAGCGTCCACTTCAGGCGATCGTTCTTTCTTTACAGATTTAAGTTAATGTCACTTATTCACGAGGTAAAAGTTAGGGTTTCAGCAGGCACACTGTGTCAGAACCCGAGGTTTCCCTGAATTAGGAAGATGACCGGTGGACAACTTCTCTCAACAAATAGTCTTGGTTCACCACACACTTTGTCAACAAGGTCGGAAAAGTTAAAGTTTATTTTTACTTTCTTCAGCAATTATTCTCGCCATAAGGCAGCATGTACATTAGAGTTTGTGAAGAAATATGATCTGGCTCAAAGGCCCAGTATAAGCATTTATTCTTTTAAAAAAAACCGTTAGTGGGATTGGTATTCTGTCTATCTCTGAAGGCACACGCCCTGTCAGACAGGTGTTACTTGAAAAACCCACGTGGTTAAAGATATAAAATGTTTATGTTTCTCACAGGTTTGTCTCTGTACTAAACGCCGGCAAAGTTGGGTTACCCCAGTATTCACTGAATAAAGAAAAAAACACATATGAAATATTTTACATATTATGTACTCAATATAACTTACATTTTGAACTGCAAGCGTAGAGCTTGACTTGACGTTTAAACTTTCCCGTAAAATAAATTATATATAAAAAACAATCATCATGAATTAGGAATACATACGTGTTCCGTCAACACTCATGAGGCATCTAGCATTTATAAGTTAGTTTAGAAAAATTATTCTCGTCTGATTATTTAGCAGTTAAATTAAATTCATTATAGCTACATGATTTTAAGCTAGAAATTATAAATTATTCTGTTTTACCACTGTAACTCGTCGACTAGAGAATATAACAGACTTATTTTTAATTCACTCTGCACAAAAAACTAGTGAAACATAGGCGATTTAACACTTAATCACTCACAAATCTAGATATATTAAATATAATATTTACCTCAACACAGAACTACGGTATCACAACGAAACTATGAGTTTTCACTTATAAGTTTAAGTATCTAGAACGAAGTGACCACGTCTACTGCAAATGGAGAACGAGTGAAATCAAGTTTCAAACTCTGGTTAATATCTTAAACCAGTCAACGGGGTCCCAACTTATTTCGCAAAACGAAATAATCTCCCCTTTCCGTCTTAACACCTACGTCTGCTTAGACGCTGCTCATAACTGCCAAACGTGCGTCTTCACACCTCCGTCTAACTATCCGACCGTGAGCGCGCGTGTCAGAGGCGAAACGCCAGACACTCTGTCTGCTCTGAGCGAGCATGTCTGGCGCGATTCACACCTCCGTCTAACGATCGGACAGTGAGCGCTCATGTCAGATGCGAATCTCAGACTGCAGAGGGCAATTTTCGCACTTTGCCGGGAGCTAGCCTGACGAAAAACTCTCGTGACAGCTGCAAATGTAGACAATTTGTCTGCTCATCATGTCTGATAGACTGAAATCCCACCTAAAATTATCTCGTGCAAGGGACTGACACGTTAGGTAATCTACTGCGTTTCAAAATGAGAAACCGAAACCAGGCGAAAGTTTGAATGGGAAAATAGTAATGTTTATAGTCGCAAACGTACGAATGCGTAAAACACAGGAAAAGGATAAAGAGTGATAATAAAATAGAGGTCACGGGTAGAAAAAAAGAAGAGAATATAGACAATTTATTGATCATAATCTCTATGCGACAGCAGCTTATTTGAGATGTCAGAAAACTGTTTTCTTTCAAACGATGACGTTACTTAGATAACAGTTGATGAAGGACTTCACGCTGACAGCATTAAAGTATTAACGTTGAACTTTATTAACATAAATCATTAAAGGTTGAAAAAAAATGAAATGCCCAACCTTCCTCTTGAGGCTGGCATTTGTATAGCAAATTTCAGTAGTTAAAATTTTCATTTATCTTTCTTTCTCTTTGTTTCAATCCTCATACTGTCTCTAGTGGTTCGTGTGATCACAGCTTGAGAACCACTGTTGCTACAAATTTTATTTTTGTTATATATTTCTCACAGGTAAACATTGTCTCTCTTAGATGCTGTCGTATTTCTTATGTTCTACTTGATTTATCTTTACGAAACTGGCCTGCCCGCCAGGGTTAACTATTTACCAAGTTATCTTCTGTATCCTACTTCTCAAGGCTACCGCCTGTCTATCGTTCTTCTCTTAGCCTGTCAACTTGTCTACTGTACTTCATTACTGGTTATAGGATTCATAATATTCAACATACCTGGTTTTCGAAAAACACACATTTTTATCTCACTGGCGACACTGTCATAGCGTCCTCAGAATGAATAACAAAACTGTTGTACATAATTGTGGCGTACAAAGCGATTGAGTGTCTGGGCGATATTCACTTTTTATGTCATCAAAGAATTCAACCAAAACTGTTTGGCATATCGACCCGATGAAAACTCCAAATTCACTGCCACTTCTAAATACTAGCTTTATCACACTCTAAGAAATGTTTAACTTGCTTGCTAACGCTATCGCATCTAGGATCTGACTTATTTAATCTACAAATTCGATTTACAACAACAACTATTCCCGAACATTCTAGAACAACTTTGTCCCACAAACAACTCACCCAATCACGTGAATTTACAGTCACGTAGCAGATCTCAGCTTCGCTCCCTTGCCAAACAAAAACTCCAAACTACGTAACTTTCAAAATACACCAATGTTCGACCAAGGGATGTCAGCGCTACTCTAGACCCCTTTTCTCGTTCTACCGATTATTCCCATTAGATTATAAATCCAAAGTCGATTAATGAAACTCAATCTCCTGAAAATAAATCAAGCCAATTTTTTCTTCTTCACCACTCCAACGGTTACATATCCACTGTTCTTTTGTCTGTCTTCACATAGTACATAACGTTTTATTTATTGTTTTTTATTCTCTTTCTTTCTGCCATTTTGTTCAACATGTCATCTGTCATCCAAATTTGATTTTTCTCAAACTTCTTTTTGGTGAATTATTATTTGCTGGTTGTATGCTTATTTTTATACATTGCCATTTTGTGGTTAGTGCCCTGGCTTCCTAACTCTGTGGTGCATGGTTCGATCCCCAGTTGAGGTGGGACTTTTTAGACCGCAAACGGCTCCAGGCTCATGAATTGGGTACCAGGGTAACTCTGGGAAGGATAAGGCGGCCGGCGTGATGCTGACTACATCACAACCTAGTGTGTCGAAGGTCAAGAAAATATAGGCCTAACACCATATTCCCAATACGCCTCAATGAGCGTGTAACGGGATGTGGCCGTTGGCATACGCCTACATAATGATTGTAAAGGGCTGGTCACTAAGCACCAAACCTAAACGTTTCACCGTGCGTGTTGATGCATTATGATGATTATCATGTTTGATCGTATGTGGGTTCGTCTCACTACTCCTCAGCAGGCAGGTGGAGTTGATGTTAAGGTTATGATTCTGCTATTTCTAGAGAACCAACAGATCACAAACACAATGATGAATGACTTCAACTCGATGAGTGACTTGACTCTAACAGCGATGTCCAACAACTAGAATGTTTATTTACAGGATCAAATGTTGACAATATGACATGCTCAATGTTTCCTCTGTATGTATTGTTTGTGTTCATGGTCATTACTTCTGTACTATATTGCTGTCCGTATTTTCAAATGCTGTCTCTAATGCCTGTGGTGGTCATTGGCTTGAGAACCACTGCTAATGCTAAATTCTTCTGTCATTAAACTTCTTCATCTGAGTGCAAATGATTGCACTAGTTGTCTCCTAACCTCTGATATAGTTAATCTGACTGTCTCTATTTTCTAGTAGGTACTGTGTGGCGTAGAGAGAGAGACTGGCCCAACCGCCAGGGGTAATAATTTTAGCCACAGTCTATGCTTCCCTACTTCTCACGTTTTAGTAGCTGTCTACTCTATTGCACTTTGACTACCAAAGTTTGTCATGGCTGGTAACCTCACATACTTGCTGGTCTTGTAAACTCTCACACTTCTCGATACCGGCGACACTGTCTCTCTTGTCATTTTGAATACACAAATGTGTCTATCAGCTACAAAGGTGGTGTAACAAGCGACTTGATGGCTAGGCAAATAGTTTAGTATCTATTTCTGTGAACACAGAACCAACCACCTCAGTGGCTTATTCGCCGGAACGTAACATCAATTCTGCGCTTACCACATCAAAACTTTAATACAGCAAAAACTTGCTCCCTACGCTAAACGCGTTCAA